>CM026404.1:77625285-77713007 GCA_014843695.1 Archivesica marissinica
ATTATAGTGGTCTTGTAGGAACTTTCAATTCTCACAGCTTCAACATTTTTCTCCAGGCCGTGAGAATTGAAAGTTCAATCCGAAAATGCATAATACCGAGCTACTATTAGTAAATTTAGACTTGGCATAATGTTTTCATGCTGGTCAGGTGAGATAGATATCTAACCACTTCATATGATGCCTGTGCATCACTTTAGATAGGTCCCTGATGGGAACTTTCAATTCTCACAGCTTCGGCATTTTTCTCCAAGCCGTGAGAATTGAAAGTCACCTCAGAAAATGCATAATACTGAGCTAATATTGGTAAATTTAGACTTGGCATAATGTTTTCATGCTGGTCAGGTGAGATAGATATCTAACCACTTCATATGATGCCTGTGCATCACTTTAGAAAGGTCCCTGACAGGAACTTTCAATTCTCACAGCTTCAGAATTTTCCCCCAAGACGTGAGAATTGAAAGTCACCCCAGAAAATGCGTAATACCGAGCTAATATTAGCAAATTTAGACTTGACATAATGTTTTCATGCTGGTCAGGTGAGATAGATATCTCACCACTTCATATGATGCCTGTGGGTCACTTTAGAAAGGTCCCTGACTGGAACTTTCAATTCTCACAGCTTCAGCATTTTTCTCCAAGCCGTGAGAATTGAAAGTCACCTCAGAAAATGCAGAATACCGAGCTAATATTGGTAAATTTAGACTTGGCATAATGTTTTCATGCTGGTCAGGTGAGATAGATATCTCACCTCTTCATATGATGCCTGTGCATCACTTTAGATAGGTCCCTGATGGGAACTTTCAATTCTCACAGCTTCAGAATTTTCCCCCAAACCGTGAGAATTGAAAGTCACCTCAGAAAATGCATAATACTGAGCTAATATTTGTAAATTTAGACTTGGCATAATGTGTTCATGCTGGTCAGGTGAGATAGATATCTAACCACTTCATATGATGCCTGTGTGTCACTTTAGAAAGGTCCCTGACTGGAACTTTCAATTCTCACAGCTTCAGAATTTTCCCCCAAGTCGTGAGAATTGAAAGTCACCTCAGAAAATGCATAATACCGAGCTACTATTAGTAAATTTAGACTTGGCATAATGTTTTCATGCTGGTCAGGTGAGATAGATATCTAACCACTTCATATGATGCCTGTGGGTCACTTTGGAAAGGTCCCTGACTGGAACTTTCAATTCTCACAGCTTCGGCATTTTTCTCCAAGCCGTGAGAATTGAAAGTCACCTCAGAAAATGCATAATACTGAGCTAATATTGGTAAATTTAGACTTGGCATAATGTTTTCATGCTGGTCAGGTGAGATAGATATCTAACCACTTCATATGATACCTGTGCATCACTTTAGAAAGGTCCCTGACAGGAACTTTCAATTCTCACAGCTTCAGCATTTTTCTCCAAGCCGTGAGAATTGAAAGTCACCTCAGAAAATGCAGAATACTGAGCTAATATTGGTAAATTTAGACTTGGCATAATGTTTTCATGCTGGTCAGGTGATATAGATATCTCACCTCTTCATATGATGCCTGTGCATCACTTTAGATAGGTCCCTGACGGGAACTTTCAATTCTCACAGCTTCAGAATTTTCCCCCAAGTCGTGAGAATTGAAAGTCACCTCAGAAAATGCATAATACTGAGCTAATATTTGTAAATTTAGACTTGGCATAATGTTTTCATGCTGGTCAGGTGATATAGATATCTCACCACTTCATATGATGCCTGTGCATCACTTTAGAAAGGTCCCTGACGGGAACTTTCAATTCTCACAGCTTCAGAATTTTCCCCCAAGCCGTGAGAATTGAAAGTCACCTCAGAAAATGCATACTACTGAGCTAATATTGGTAAATTTAGACTTGGCATAATGTTTTCATGCTGGTCTGGTGATATAGATATCTTACCACTTCATATGATGCCTGTGGGTCAGTTTAGAAAGGTCCCTGACTGGAACTTTCAATTCTCACAGCTTCAGAATTTCCCCCTAAGCCGTGAGAATTGAAAGTCACCTCAGAAAATGCATAATACCGAGCTACTATTAGTAAATTTAGACTTGGCATAATGTTTTCATGCTGGTCAGGTGAGATAGATATCTAACCACTTCATATGATGCCTGTGCATCACTTTAGAAAGGTCCCTGACGGGAACTTTCAATTCTCACAGCTTCAGAATTTTCCCCCAAGCCGTGAGAATTGAAAGTCACCTCAGAAAATGCATAATACTGAGCTAATATTGGTAAATTTAGACTTGGCATAATGTTTTCATGCTGGTCTGGTGATATAGATATCTTACCACTTCATATGATGCCTGTGGGTCAGTTTAGAAAGGTCCCTGACTGGAACTTTCAATTCTCACAGCTTCAGAATTTCCCCCTAAGCCGTGAGAATTGAAAGTCACCTCAGAAAATGTATAATACCGAGCTACTATTAGTAAATTTAGACTTGGCATAATGTTTTCATGCTGGTCAGGTGAGATAGATATCTAACCACTTCATATGATGCCTGTGCATCACTTTAGAAAGGTCCCTGACGGGAACTTTCAATTCTCACAGCTTCAGAATTTCCCCCCAAGCCGTGAGAATTGAAAGTCACCTCAGAAAATGCATAATACCGAGCTAATATTAGCAAATTTAGACTTGACATAATGTTTTCATGCTGGTCAATTGAGACAGATATCTCACCACTTCATATGATGCCTGTGTATCACTTTAGATAGGTCCCTGGCGGGAACTTTCAATTCTCACAGCTTCAGAATTTCCCCCCAAGCCGTGAAAATTGAAAGTCACCTCAGAAAATGCATAATACTGAGCTAATATTGGTAAATTTAGACTTGGCATAATGTTTTCATGCTGGTCAAGTGAGATAGATATCTCACCACTTCATATGATGCCTGAGGGTCACTTTAGATAGGTTTCTGACCGGAACTTTCAATTCTCACAGCTTCAGCATTTTCCCCCAAGCCGTGAGAATTGAAAGTCACCTCAGAAAATGCATAATACTGAGCTAATATTGGTAAATTTAGACTTGGCATAATGTTTTCATGCTGGTCAGGTGAGATAGATATCTCACCACTTCATATGATGCATGTGTGTGACTTTAGAAAGGTCCCTGACTGGAACTTTCAATTCTCACAGCTTCAGAATTTCCCCCCAAGCCGTGAGAATTGAAAGTCACCTCAGAAAATGCATAATACCGAGCTATTATTAGTAAATTTAGACTTGGCATAATGTTTTCATGCTGGTCAGGAGAGATAGATATCTAACCACTTCATATGATGTCTGTGGGTCACTTTAGAAAGGTTCCTGACTGGAACTTTCAATTCTCACAGCTTCAGCATTTGTCTCCAAGCCGTGAGAATTGAGTCACCTCAGAAAATGCATACTACTGAGCTAATATTGTTAAATTAAGAATTGGCATAATGTTTTCATGCTGGTCAGGTGAGATAGATATCTCACCACGTCATATGATGCCTGTGGGTCACTTTCGAAAGGTCCCTGACTGGAACTTTCAATTCTCACAGCTTCAGAATTTTCCCCCAAGCCGTGAGAATTGAAAGCCACCTCAGAAAATGCATAATACCGAGCTAATATTAGCAAATTTAGACTTGGCATAATGTTTTCATGCTGGTCAAGTGAGATAGATATCTCACCACTTCATATGATGCCTGTGGGTCACTTTCGAAAGGTCCCTGACTGGAACTTTCAATTCTCACAGCTTTAGCATTTTTCTCCGAGCCGTGAGAATTGAAAGTTACCTCAGAAAATGCATATTACCGAGCTAATATTAGTAAATTTAGACTTGACATATTGTTTTCATGCTGGTCAATTGAGACAGATATCTCACCACTTCATATGATGCCTGTGCATCACTTTAGATAGGTTCCTGACGGGAACTTTCAATTCTCACAGCTTCGGCATTTCTCCAAGCCGTGAGAATTGAAAGTCACCTCAGAAAATGCATAATACTGAGCTAATATTGGTAAATTTAGACTTGGCATATGTTTTCATGCTGGTCAGGTGAGATAGATATCTAACCACTTCATATGATACCTGGCATCACTTTAGAAAGGTCCCTGACAGGAACTTTCAATTCTCACAGCTTCAGCATTTTTCTCCAAGCCGTGAGAATTGAAAGTCACCTCAGAAAATGCATAATACTGAGCTAATATTGGTAAATTTAGACTTGGCATAATGTTTTCATGCTGGTCAGGTGAGATAGATATCTAACCACTTCATATGATGCCTGTGCATCACTTTAGATAGGTCTCTGATGGGAACTTTCAATTCTCACAGCTTCAGAATTTCCCCCCAAGCCATGAGAATTGAAAGTCACCTCATAAAATGCTTAATACTGAGCTAATATTGGTAAATTTAGACTTTGCATAATGTTTTCATGCTGGTCAGGTGAGATAGATATCTAACCACTTCGTATGATGCCTGTGGGTCACGTTAGAAAGGTCCCTGACTGGAACTTTCAATTATCACAGCTTCAGCATTTTTCTCCAAGCCATGAGAATTGAAAGTCACCTCAGAAAATGAATAATATCGAGCTAATATTAGTAAATTTAGACTTGACGTATTGTTTTCATGCTGGTCAATTGAGACAGATATCTCACCACTTCATATGATGCCTGTGCATCACTTTAGATAGGTCCCTGACGGGAACTTTCAATTCTCACAGCTTCAGAATTTCCCCACAAGCTGTGAGAATTGAAAAATCACCTCAGAAAATGCATAATACTGAGCTAATATTGGTAAATTTAGACTTGACATAATGTTTTCCTGCTGGTCAGGTGAGATAGATATCTAACCACTTCATATGATGCCTGTGGGTCACTTTAGAAAGGTCCCTGACTGGAACTTTCAATTCTCACAGCTTCAACATTTTTCTCCAGGCCCTGAGAATTGAAAGTTCAATCCGAACATGCATAATACCGAGCTACTATTAGTAAATTTAGACTTGACATATTGTTTTCATGCTGGTCAATTGAGACAGATATCTCCACTCTTCATATGATGCCTGTGCATCACTTTAGATAGGTCCCTGACAGGAACATTCAATTCTCACAGCTTCATAATTTCACCACAAGCCGTGAGAATTGAAAGTCACCTCAGAAAATGCATAATACTGAGCTAATATTGGTAAATTTAGTATTGACATAATGTTTTCATGCTGGTCAGGTGAGATAGATATCTAACCACTTCATATGATGCCTGTGGGTCACTTTAGAAAGGTCCCTGACTGGAACTTTCAATTCTCACAGCTTCAACATTTTTCTCCAGGCCGTGAGAATTGAAAGTTCAATCCGAAAATTCATAATACTGAGCTACTATTAGTAAATTTAGACTTGACATAATGTTTTCATGCTGGCCAGGTGAGATATATATCTCACCACTTCATATGATGCCTGTGTATCACTTTAGAAAGGTCCCTGACGGGAACTTTCAATTCTCACAGCTTCAGAATGTTCCCAAGCCGTGAGAATTGAAAGTCACCTCAGAAAATGCGTAATACCGAGCTAATATAGCAAATTTAGACTTGACATATGTTTTCATGCTGGTCAGGTGAGATAGATATCTAACCACTTCATATGATGCCTTAGATATCTCACCACTTCATTTGATGCCTGTGGGTCACTTTATATACGTCCCTCTCCGGAACTTTTAATTCTCACGTGTTCAACAATTTTTTCCCAAGCACTGAGAATTGAAAGGCTCATCCGAAAATGCATACCAGTAATTAATACCAAACTAATATTAGTCAATTTAGACTTCACATATATGATTTCATGCTGGTCTGTTGATATACAGTCAAACCTGTCTTAAGCAGCCAGTCAAAGGAGTCGGAGAAAGTGGCTGCTTAACACAGGTGGCTGCTTAATAGAGGTAAACTATATAATAAAACAACCGATTGGGAATCTGGAAACTTGCTGCTTAATACAGGTTTGGCTGCTTAATGGAGATGACCACTAACACAGGTTTGACTGTAGATATCTCACCACTTCATATGTTGCCTGTGGGTCACTTTGATAGGTCTCTCATTGGAACTTTCAATTATCACAGGATTAACATTTTCAGAAAATATATATCGGAATATATATATATATGTGTATCATAAATTATGATTAATACTCATTTTTTGATGTATGTATGCGAAATGAGCGAATAAAAGGTTTTTGACTTTGACTTGAATATGTCATAAAAGAAGTGTTTATGTGTGTATTATTTCAGACCACCAGAACTGTGTTGACGACACCAAGCATTCTACTGAGATGCAGAAGTGCAGAGAAAGCTCACATTCAAAAAGCGAAGCTGCAATTACTGCTGCCCTGACCAATGTCTACTTCGCAGCAAAATTGAACCTGGCAAATGCAGTCGTGCCCGAGCTTAACTCCCTCTGCTTGAATCAAGTATGTATTAATGGAATGTGATCTGGCTGTAGGCCTACATTACCTCGACCGATGCAAAGGAAATATAGTTCCATCCAAGTGCTGTTATGCTAATATGTTTGAGGGAAACAGGGGGATGGGCGATTTAAAGATAATTTGTGAAGATAATTATGTTTAAATATATGATAGACATCCGATATCATACTAGACAGATTAACATCATTTATTTGATCTTGTTAAATTTATAGATTTCTGCATTTGCACATATTTATTTTTCAGATGTTCCTGTGTTGCATTTTATTATTTTAATTTCAGATTTTGAGTTAAATTCTTTTCATTTACAGGGGATCACAGCACTGAATAATTTAAAGGTGGACAGGCACACCTCATATGAACATCATACAAGTATCAACGAGTTTCAACAAAGTCTGGCTGATGTACTGCGAGAGGACCTGTTTGCCAAGTTGTCATTGTCAAAGAAATATAGCTTAATGTTTGATGAGTCGACTGATATATCTGTTCAGCAGAATCTGATTCTATATATTAGATATTTGGACTATAACGTAACTGGTGGTTGTAGTAGCGAAACCAATTTGTTGTCCATTATAGGTTTACAGAAGGCTAATGCGCATGCTATTTACGACAAAGTTCTTGATATTTTGCGGGCCAATGGTCTAGATTTATCAAACCTCTCTGGTTTGTGTACGGACGGTTCAGCGGTGATGGTGGGTAGCAAGTCTGGAGTAGTAACCCGTCTGAAGCAAGCAGTGCCTGGTGTCCTTGCTACCCACTGCATCGCACACCGTCTTGCACTCAGCTGCAGCAGTGGTGCTGACTATACCTTACCTTCTCAAGTTTCAGAAGACTCTCAACTCTATTTAAAAATTCTTCAACAACTCTCCTAAAAACATATCTACCCTTTCAGCTATTCAGTCTGTCTTGAACTCTCATTCTACCAGGTTCCAGGAGGTATTTCACACCAGATGGCTGTCATTTGAGGGTGCAGTTGCAGCTCTTGTTTGCAATTATTCCAGTCTTCTCTCTGTCTTTCTTGAGGAAAAGTCTGCCAGGTCACTGTCTTTACACAAACCTGTCAGCACATATAAGTTTCTGTATGTTGCCCACTTTCTCTCAGATGCTCTTAAACCTTTGGCAATCCTCTCCAAGATGTACCAGACGAAGGACCTGAACTATGCAGATGTTGAACCGCAGCTGACTTCTACAATCTCTTCCCTTGAATCCCTAAAGGAGAAGAAGGATGGCTCCTACATTTCTACATTTCTCTCTGCCTGTACTTCTGAACCTGAACTTGATGCTGATGGCCTTTACACCTTCGAGTTTGATGGCCACACCATCAGGGATTCTACAGAGCAGAGACGAGTAGCAGTGTCGGTGTGTGATCAGTTTATCACCAAGATGGTAGCCAGCCTTAATGCTAGGTTTTCGGACAATGAAGATGGATCTGTCATGAGGGCACTAAGCAATCTCTTCAATCCTTCTCTTTCTGTGTCTCAGGTATCCGAGGACCTTGAGATTGTTTCTGACTTTCTTGGCACTGTTGGTGTGGAGGGAAGCCGAAACGAACTGAGTCTTTTCGTACGATTTTCGAGGGAATATGGCAGTGTAAACCAGTCTGTCACGGACCATCTTTCTTGTGCCAACCTAGCCATCCGCCGCAAGGAGATGTACCCAGCAGCAGCAGCAGAAGCAGCAGAGGCAGCAGAAGCAGCAGAGAGATTTTTGATCCTACCAGTATCTTCTGCAGATTGACCATACACCGTGGACTGACCCCTTCATATGCCACCACTTTGTGTACGCTACTCTGCTGTACCACACTAATTCCCCATTTAGAGTTAACCTGCACACAAGTTCAAACCCCGTGAATTCGAGTCGGTGACATATTGTATACAAAACGAAAATGGATTAAATCGAAAGCTTATAGCTTATTGAGATTATCTCCATTAAATATATAAATGTGTGCACTATCGGCGATTAAGAGATAAACGTATTATGTAGTAATACCAAAATATATAATACGTGTATGAAAATATAGTTTTATATCAAGTGAAAAACTAACAAAATGGGGATTGGGTGGGGATTGAAAGCGATGAAATAACAAAACAATTCTCAAAGTGAATCACTCTGCCAATGCATCAGTCCCTCAAAGACTATTGAATGGGTCTCTCTGCCTGTATTATTGCACTATCCTCCAAAATCTAAAATGACTCTTCAGGTGTCGCTCACTTATGCAACCTGAGTAGCGACGATTACAAAAAGTAATGCATGTTAGTATTTATAAACATATGACATAGCGAAAGACACTGGACCCGCTACACTCTCTAGCATGGTAGCTTGGGCAGGAGCTCGGATTTTATTCATATTCCTGTCTGGCCTCTATACCGTGCAATCGTGGGACAAGCCGTCCGTGTGTCGAGTACCTATTCAGTATGTATTTATGTACAGTCATGCACAAAACCACACCCACAGGCAGGCACACACACAATCGTATCTTTATATAAGATCATTATTCAAACTTAAAGCGAGTCGGGTGGGGGGTGTACGTTTATATATCGTCGTTACCGGTTGCACATATGAGCGACGCCTCCTGAAGAGATTAGTCATTATAGATTTTTGGAGGATAGTGCAATGATACAGACAGAGACCCATTCCAGAGTCTCTTCTGGTTGTTTTACGTGCACGGTTTAAAGTCCCATCTGAAAGACGGTTAATTTTATTAGTGTCAGACAGGGGATCGAACTTGCGATCCCTGGATTACCAGTCCAGCGTGTTAACCGCTAGACTACATATCCGTCTGTAAAAGCGAGTTTCTAGTGGCCTTGTTTATCTTTTATATTTAAAATATTGATATCGTGGCATTGACATTGTGGAAGTCGTGATAGTGCAGTTGTAGCGCATTCGCTTCAGGTACGAAAGGACCCGAGTTCGCGCCCAGCTGTAGCTGTTAGCAAGGGACTTAAATTGCTTCTTCTCTCCTTTATCGAGATGGATTCTACCAGAAATGAGGCCTCGAGGACGATTAATATAATGTAGTAAACACTTGTTCTGCAATCTAGTTAAGTTAAATTTGTATAAACTAAACTACAAAAATCTATCTTGATTTATCTAACTCTAAATTATTTATGACAGTCAAAAGGGTCATAAACAATATACAGATACGATTTTGCCCAATAATTTTATGTCCGTTGGTAGAATTGTGGTGTGAATTATTAATATATTCACATTGTAATAGAACATGTAGGGGTGTCGCATCAACAGCTTAGGTCATAAGACTCCAGACTTTCATACAAATATTACGACAACACACTATTTCTACTTAGTAGTTGTGGCCTAACTAATACAGTTTCGGTAATGACAACGGCAGTCATATTGTATGATAAAATCTAGATTATTAATCCATAATCGATTTCATAGTTGCATTTAAATTAGCTGGCTAATCTTACAATCAACTTAATACTGCAGTATTGGGATACACAAGCTTACTTGAGGATGTGTGAAATATCGTTAGCTGATTGGATTATCCATTATAGTTTGATTGACAGGTGTCGTATCGATACCAATAAGCTGTTCCATCAATTGACCGCGTATTATGTAAGTCATGGTTATACACAAACACGAGCGTTTTTAAACCTCATACACTGGAAATTGGAGTCTCATTATTAGCCTTTATCTACTATCATTTATCTCTATAAATAATTGAGAAATAAAATCTTTAAACTAAAATGGAGGAAAGATATTGTTATTGACTTTCAATTCTCACAACTTACGTTGCAACTAGCGAACTTACAATCCTCCAGACTTACGGGGCTCACGCTACACCGGCTTAGAACAGGGCATAACCGCCTGAACTTCCATATGTGTCGGAAGCTTGGACTAGCTCCATCAACTGCATGCAGCTGCAACGTAAGGTACCAGACTGCAGAACACATCATCCAGCAGTGTCCCAATCTTCATGAGCTGAGGAAAACTACCTGACCAACAGATACTTCTCTCCAGACGAAGTTACATGGCCTCCGGGAGGATCTGAGGAGGACGGCCCATTTCGTGTTTGCTGCCGGCTTGTCCATGTGACTCGCGAACGACAAGAAGAATACACTGACATGCTACATATTACTTCAACGCCACACTCTGTCTTGTACTTAGAATATGCTGCGAACTGACTTATTCTAAGGAGCTGCCATGTGTTATTTTGTTTTCATAAATAATTTTATTAATACTCATTATTTAATCAGTTTGAGCATCTCCCCACCTATGAACTGGTATTTGTTAAATTATTCTTTGTAATACATGTATACATCATATGGCGATTTATTTACAAATAATTACAACTTCTTGCAGTATCGCGAGTCTGATTGGCTGATTCAGCCCATCTGATCGCCTTTCATAACTCAATGAATTGCAAAATTATTTATTCTCATTAATATTCATAGCGGACCTCTTTTGTGTCTGGTGTGACGAATAACAAAACCTGTTTCTTAATTTGTAAAATATTAGTTGTAATTATAACAATTGAATGTTCATTTGTTGCCCTTCATCCAAGTATGAAATGTAATTTGTTACAGAAAATCCGAAGGTGAAACGCAGAAAAAGAATATTCAGCTCATAGCCCAAATATAATGTTGTGACAATTTACGATGGACATGCCTTTCTTCAAAGTCTGCCCAACAGTTCCTTCCACCTTTGATGACCTTGCAGAAGCTATATTTACCACAGCGTGGTTGTGTGGACTTCATAACACACACGCACACGCACGCACGCACGCACGCACGCACGCACGCACGCACGCACACACACATATATATATCTACATCAATAAAATTCGATGAGTCAGTATGACATTAAACTGTCTTGTAGCTGGTCCAAAGACTAAGACTCTGAATGACTGGTGCCACACTGCTGTCATACCGGAAGAGCATTATTATATCGGAATACGTGATAACCATGAACTACAATGCTGTCACGCAGGAAGAATATAATTGTGTTGGAATACGTGATAACCATGAACTACACTGCTGTCATGCAGGAAGAATATAATTGTGTTGGAATACGTGATAACCATGAACTACACTGCTGTCACGCAGGAAGAATATAATTGTGTTGGAATACGTGATAACCATGAACTACACTGCTGTCACGCAGGAAGAATATAATTGTGTCGGAATACGTGATAACCATGAACTACACTGCTGTCACGCAGGATTATTGTGTCGGAATACGTGATAACCATAAACTACCCTGCTGTCACGCAGGATTATTGTGTACATCAATTTAACGATCAACCAATAACTCCACATCTCATAGGCCATTGATAGGAAAACCTATAAGCGGATTCTTGCGATCCAATGATCCAGAAATATGTTTCCAAATTCGTCGAGTAGAGATTCTATACAAGAATCATCTAATCTAGTTATTAAAAATAAAAACGAAATCTGAGTAATGAAACATTAGATCACTAGAGCAACATAACGATACCCTTTAAAGTACAAGAGCAATATAACGAAACCCTTTAAAGGACAAGAGTAATATAACGAAACCATTTAAAGGACAAGAGCAACATAACGAAACCCTTTAAAGGACAAGAGCAATATAACGAAACCCTTTAAAGGACAAGAGCAATATAACGAAACCCTTTAAAGGATATTTCCTCATAAGCCAGTTTTAGAATTATAAATGTTGCCAATTATTATATTTAGCATGGGAAGCCATGCAGTGTCTGCAACATTGGTTAATCTTCTTGAAATTGGTTGAAATGCGAGCACTGGCTTAATAAAAAGGTAGGTTTGTGATTTGAGGCAATACACATATTGATACCATTACAGGACAAGTCTCAGACATTTGGGATTTATTCAGTAAACGTAACTTGAAATCGTGTCCATCTTCTGTCAAAGAAAGAGCTTATCAAACGCTTGTTCGACCAAAGTTAGAATACTCTTCTCCAATATGGAGTCCACAACTATAAGCCCAAATAAAGCAATTTGAATAGCTCCAGCGTAATACAGCCATATGTGTTGCTAACAAACCCTTCAATCCACATAAACCAGACAGTGTCTCTTCCGCCATTTCATCTCTCCATTAGCCATATTTACAATAACGACGACAGCGCTCTGATTAAAATGTTGGTTCTGTTTTACAGAGTTGTTCATGGACTTGTTGCGGTTCCAGCCTCGTAGTTGCCATCTCCAGCACACATTCGTTCAACTAGACATAGTAACGAGATGACGTTTCTACAACCTCGTTGCCGCTCGAATGTCTACAAGTACTAGTTTTTTACAAGAATTACACCATGATTGTGGAACACATTTCCCACCACTGTTGTGACTGCCCCGAGCCTGGACACATTCAAGCCAGTTGTCCAGTCGCTCTCTGTATGTTTCTTGCATGGCATCTCTTCTCGACGAATTTGGAACGTATACTTATACCATTGGTGATTAATATGTAATGTACATGTATAGTGTAAATTTACGAATTGACGTATGCTGTTTTTATCGTTTATATTGGATACACACCACACACGGCCGTGCACAGTCTTTTAACCCTCAGTAGATGTCGTCAGTGGCGTTGAGGGTGGACTTGATACCAAACTACGGGTACTATGCTAAGATATCACTACACTTTAAATGATAAAACTGTCCGAGTAAGCTAATATGCATAAATTACATGTAGCACAGATTCGACATTATGTAGACATTTCCCCCCGATGTCATTAAAATTTGCAATAAAGTGCAATACAATCTAGTTTACATTAACTCAATTATCAAGGGATTACATGTTATGTACATTAAATGCCAGACAATAATGCAATATTTGCACTTTCATTCTGCCCCTTTATTCTGTTGTGTTGTGAATTTAAATCTGACTCTACGAGGGGCCTCTGTGGTAGAGTGGTTGTGGCCGTTTGCCCCTTACCGCTGTAGATTCGAATCATACTGGGGCGGCGTCCAAATCTTTCATGTGGGGAACCTATACAGCTGGTTTGCGGAAGGTCGGTGGTTCTACCCGGATGACCGCGCGCCCCTACAATACTGCTCAATAGGGGTCTAATAGCTGGAGAGTTTCCACATGACCTAGGCTGTGTGTGCGACTGTAAGCCCACTACACAAAGAAAGAAACAATAGATACATTTCGATATGGCTGCATGTTAACTTCTTTACTTAAGTTGATGAAACTGCCATTTCTAGACACATCATCAATATCTTTGTAAATAGAGTTCTGCCAAAACTAACACGGGGGTGTCTATGACTCGCAGTGCATGGCGATTGGTGGCTAATACCAATGTGGTGTTCACACGATTATGAACTGCGCTCAACCGCCGTCAGAACCGCCCTCGTGTGAGGTGGCTTTATTGATTATATTTCCATTTGAATAATTCAGAATCCGGCCATTCTGTATTGGTTCAATGTTTCAACGGTTTCCAGTCAACTCGTAGCCTGGTGCCCCCGTACCCTGGTCAACTCGTACCCAATTTATTTAAGGTAGTTTTCACTCCTGAATGAATAGTTCTAAAGCAATTATAAGTTTATAAACTGCTTACCATATGCACTACAAACAAGTATGAAACTTTCTGGTTTACCCAGAAATCTCAGAACCTTACAAATAATAAGCTATGAACCTATGGTTAGTTTAAACTTATTAGTCGTTAGTTATTTTACAACGATTGCGAAACAAGTTCTAACAACTTATATTAATCACTCTCGTTGGCGCGGATGAGAGCGTAGATGTGGTCATTCATGTAGGAGGAAACCGGAGTACCCGGAGAAAACCCACCTGTCCGATCTGGCGACTACCATACCATCTCACATATTTTCCGGTCCGAGGATCGAACCCGAGTTACATTGGTGAGAATGTATGATTACGGTCGTTGACTAAAAATCACTTGTACCTCACCGCTGTTGGTTCGAATCCCATTAGGGTGACGAATTCTTTCATTATGAGTAAGCTGTCCCTTATTACTGGGCTTGCATGCATGTATGTTTGAAGCTACATAATGATCTGCTTTTCCGAAAGGTGGCAGTGACAGAAACTTCACGTTTATTGTTCGCCGCGCGCAAAGTTTTGTATTTTCGAATTGTGTTCGCCGCCTGCTTACTTTTCTAAAAGTATCAGGCATTGGTGTAATTCAATTATGGTTGGCTTATGGCTATCATGAATACTCCAGTGTATCGGCTAAATATGCAATGCAGGCATTAGATAAAATATCTCATAGTAGGTGTACATATGCATCATGTTATTAACTGTTGTTTTCCTTGATACCATATTATGTATTGTCTTAGACTATTTGTTACCACTTCTGACGTTCTCTCTTCGCATGGTGTTGTCCAAATTTATGTCATCGAATCAAGTTTTACAAATACACGTCTGGCTCGTTCTATTCATAGTCTGGAGGTTTAGGCTTAAGACTAACTTGGAACTCGGAGAGAACCTAAGGTGTGTAGGATACATTAACTATTTACACAGTATCGCAGTTCATTACCAGCTGAAACAAAGTAACACGTCCATAGCAACATCTTGGAGACGGTCAACACTATTAGAGAAGATAATACACATTTGTTTATTCAATCATAGCACACATAAGATGGCGTATGGACTGTTTGGTGGGAAATCGATTATCAATATTTCGGAGAATGTGTAAATGGCATATTCACACTTCATGTATAGAGTGTTGCCACAATCAGATTCTTTCCAATTTGTTATCGTGAACATACATGTATTGTACATGCCGTAAACTGGGAACCATAGTATATATACTGTTCTATAGATATAGCTATGTTTAATCCTTAGCACCCCACCGATTAATAATAAGCCACAGGGACTTTGCTTTTCTCCCCATCCTGGTAATTTACAATGGGAATATTAGTGTCATCAGGGGTGGCTAATTTGTGTTATACCTCTATGTTCTAAGGAGTTGAAAATACGTTCATTTTAAACGTCATATTTGTATTTTGATACAATTTGGGTATGTAATAATAACACGTGTACACAGCCTAAGCTATATAGCTGTATCGTAATTTCAAATCTCCAACATGAATAAAGGAAGTCATGATAGCGCAGTGGATGCGCGTTCGCTTCAGGTGCGAACGGTTCGGAGTTCGAGCCCCGCTGGAGCCGTTACGATTGTGCCCTTAGGTAAGGCATTTAAATTCCACGTTGCCTCTTCTCTCTCTCTCTCTCTCTCTCTCTCTCTCTCTCTCGTGGCGATGGATTCCATCAGGAATGAGGTCTCGAGAGTGATTATTATTATAAGTTGTAATAACTTGTTTAGCAATCGAGCTAAAATAAATTTGTATAAACTAACATGAACATTCTGTTATTCGAATTATGCTTAATATCGAGTTAAGCGGCGGGGAAAACATTGTTACGTGAAAAATACGCATTAATAAATGAACAGTCTTGTCCAGACATGGATCTATAACCCAATCCAGACAACTGATTAAATTGAAAGCCAAGTATACGCATGCGCAATTGGACCATTACCAATGCGCAACTGGACCATACCAATGCGCAACTGGACCATTACCAATGCGCAACTGGACCATTACCAATACGCAACTGGACCATTACCAATGCGCAACTGGATCATTACCAATGCGCAACTGGACCATACCAATGCGCAACTGGACCATTACCAATGCGCAACTGGACCATTACCAATACGCAACTGGACCATTACCAATGCGCAACTGGATCATTACCAATGCGCAACTGGACCATTACCAATGCGCAACTGGACCATTACTAACAGATCACTGGCTAATGGAATATACACATTTATTATTTTGTTTGTCAGAAAAATCGCCAACATGAACAACAGTCTGTTATTCTAATGAGAGACATTACTGGTTTTTCTATTACCTCCCTTGATGGATAATGTCAGATTTATCCCTAACTATGTATTGGTCCTTTTAGTTGGAATCCTTTGTTTTTACTGTTTTCGTCTAAACAGATATTTAATAATATATATTATTTTTTGTTTTACGTTTATGTATCGTCGCTACCGGTTGCCCATATGAGCGACGCCTCCTGAAGAGATTTGTTATTTTAGATTTTGGAGGATAGTGCAATGATACAGCCAGAGACCCATTCCAGAATCTCCTCTTGTTCATTTACGTGCACGGTGTAAAGCACAGACACGAGACATCGGTTTAACGTCCCGTCTGAAAGACTGTTAATTTTATTAGGGTCAGACGGTGGATCGAACCTGCGATCCCTGGATTACCAGTCCAGCGTGTTACCACTGGACTACATATCCGTCTGTACTCTATATTAGGTTCTGTCCTGCATATATAGGTGAGTCCATTGAAGCCATCCGTACGATCGAAACTTATACCTCTTTGGTTTCAGCTACTGGCCAGTTCATTGCATTTACTGCCAATGGTTCTCAAGAAAGATAGTATTGGGAAATAAATGGTACATATACATAGTGGAAGGTTAACAATAAAATCAGGAATGGTGTTTCGGTAGTGTTCGGCTGGTTGAGTCATAAATGTTCCAACTGTGCCAGCTGACACGATGACTATGCGTTCCGGTGGTAGGTTATTCCATTCCCTGATTGTTCTCTAGAAGAATGGCTGTATTATGTATGTTGTATTTGTCTGTGGAATCTGAAATGTACGGGTTGAGCATTTCAGGCCTGGAGGTAATAAAACTGTTCTCAAAACTCAGTCTCAAGCGTCTGATTGGTTCAGTTGACAGTAACACTCAGAATCAACCAATCAGATCATTTGAGCTTCAGTTTGAGATCTGAGAAAAGTTTTACAACCTCGGGCTCTGGAGATCCTAGTTGGAGGATGGATATGTTGAGTCTTGTATCTGACTACTAGACTAGTGTTGATTTTCTATAGCATTATAAGTCTTGAAATGCTATTATCTATGGTATGTTTTCTTAGTAACATAGATTCCCATGCATGCTTAGATATCATTAACAATTCTATTGTATTCTTAGTTGGCATACTGATATTGAACTTGTGTATACACCACAGATATATTGCCATTATTCTTAGATGACATGGTAGTATTGAGGTTCTGTACACAAGGCCATGAATATATTAGCATTATTCATAGATGACATGATATTATTGAGGTTCTGTACACAATACCATGATATATTGCCAAGGTATTTAGTTCTTACACTTCTGTATCTCGTACAGCATAACACGAAGTGATACTCCGACTCAATCGACTTTTGGTTACACAGTTTACATAAAGGGCATCTCTTTGCATATCAATATATCTACCAATGTCAATTTCTAGGTTCTATGAACATAACCTTAAGCATGGGAATCATTTTCATAACATTTAATCATCATAATTAACAATCTTATCAATATATTCTTTAAAACATTCATTTTTAAATTTACAATAATTGTCTAATGTTGTCATTGTGCTTATGGATTATCTCCCTTCTTGAAAAGCCAGGTCACGTTTTCTCAGTGAAAATACCAATTAAACCCGGTTTCCAGTATCTTCTGTTCCATGTAGTCTTCCTCGAAGCCGCATAATGTTTCTAATTAAACATAATACAGAGTAATCAAAACTATTAATTACACTGCGTAAGGTAATTTCAATTAATATTGTAGTTAATGAATACACGACGAGAGAATGACACCCAGGGGGAAAGCCACGTCGATAGCATCTTTGGTATGACATGAACATATTTTCGAATGGTATGAAAACATTTTCATTTCAGTTGATCCGAAGATTTCTTTAAGCCAAAGTATGCTAAACACTGCAAGACGTTTCCGCTTAATGCATATCGTATAGTGCATTAATTCTCTCGACAATGCGGTTCGCCGACGGCAATTTTACACTGGAACTTCATCATAATGCAGTGCATTAATTCTCTCGATCATGTGGTTCGCCGACGGCAATTGTAAATACACTGGAACTTCATCGTAATGCAGTGCATTAATTATCTCGACCATGCGGTTCGCCGACCGCAATTGTAAATACACTGGAACTTCATCGTAATGCAGTGCATTAATTATCTCGACCATGCGGTTCGCCGACCGCAATTGTAAATACACTGGAACTTCATCGTAATGCAGTGCATTAATTATCTCGATCATGCGGTTCGCCGACAGCAATTGTAAATACACTGGAACTTCATCGTAATGCAGTGCATTAATTCTCTCGACCATGCGGTTCGCCGACGGCAATTGTAAATACACTGGAACTTCATCGTAATGCAGTGCATTAATTATCTCGATCATGCGGTTCGCCGACGGCAATTGTAAAAAACACTGGAACTTCATCGTAATGCAGTGCATTAATTATCTTGACCATGCGGTTCGCCGACGGCAATTGTAAATACACTGGAACTTCATCGTAATGCAGTGAATTAATTATCTCGACCATGCGGTTCGCCGACGGTAATTGTAAATACACTGGAACTTCATCGTAATGCGGTGAATTAATTAGCTCGACCATGCGGTTCGCCGACGGTAATTGTAAATACACTGGAACCTCATCGTAATGCAGTGAATTAATGTTGTCGCCCATGTTGTTCGCCGACGGCAATTGTAAATACACTGGAACTTCATCGTAATGCAGTGCATTAATTATCTCGACCATGCGGTTCGCCGACGGCAATTGTAAATACACTGGAACTTCATCGTAATGCAGTGCATTAATTATCTCGACCATGCGGTTCGCCGACAGCAATTGTAAATACACTGGAACTTCATCGTAATGCAGTGCATTAATTCTCTCGATCATGCGGTTCGCCGACAGCAATTGTAAATACACTGGAACTTCATCGTAATGCAGTGCATTAATTATCTCGATCATGCGGTTCGCCGACGGCAATTGTAAAAAATACACTGGAACTTCATCGTAATGCAGTGAATTAATTATCTCGACCATGCGGTTCGCCGACGGTAATTGTAAATACACTGGAACTTCATCGTAATGCGGTGAATTAATTAGCTCGACCATGCGGTTCGCCGACGGTAATTGTAAATACACTGGAACCTCATCGTAATGCAGTGAATTAATGTTGTCGCCCATGTGGTTCGCCGACGGTAATTGTAAATACACTGGAATTTCATTGTAATGCGGTGAATTAATTCTTTCGACCATGCGGTTCGCCAACGGCAATTGTAAATACACTGGAACTTCATGGTCATGGTGAATTAATTCTTTGACAATGAAGTTTATATGGTACTCCTATCTCTATTACAGCATTAACTATTGGAACCATTATCAGATTATCAATCATAGAAAACCTGGACATGTTTATGAAGTTAATCAACTAACCAATTAACAGTTAATTGAGCTTTCCTTTTTCGTGCCAATTAATCTGCATTTTGTGCCTATTTTCCCGATATAAAACAAGCAATAAATTACGATTAAATTTAAACCTATTTTCCAGGTAAATTGACAACTAGTGCGATTCAGTTATATAATGCACATAAACAGAATGTAACATATATATTTAAATAACGTTTATAACAAAAAATACTATGAAATATAAATATTTAATAGGACGATTGAAAACTCAATATGCATAATACACACTCGGATAGTGTATTGAGTGAATGTATATAAAATTATAACGTGCATAATTTAGTAATTAAATACAAATAAGTTGACCGTAATAACATGAAATCCTGTCCTACATAATACTATAAATTATATTACATCCCTGCTGGAACATCCGCCAATCATATGGGAACCAAATATTGTTGCAGAATTTCAACTACGTAAATAGATTGACCTGGCCAATTTCTGGATTCCAGCTCAAGTCTGACTTTTTGTGCGCACACCAGTGGAAGCTTGGAACTAGTTCCCTGAAAACAAGTGGACACTTTTAATACCTATAATACGAATACATAGCAGTAATTTATCACATAAATTCCCATTTGTCCAGAAAAACCAGAGAAAACGGAAATAAGGTATTACAAAATAATGACAGTAAGGTAAGCTGACATTCCAAATGAACGCCTACACAGAACTTTGAAGTGCTACGCAATTGAACATGCTGACATGTCAATAACACTTGGATCAGAGAAAAGTCTTCACGCCCTAATGCTGTATAGTGTGCTGCATGTCAGTTTCTAATAAAGAGACAATGCATTACGTCAACTTCCGCCGCTGGAATATTACAATAGACAGGCGCATCGTAAACTCACACGACTTGTGTGATCTGGTCAGATGAATGGGCTGTATAATTCGCAGTCATTGTAAATGTCATGCTGAACTTTAAATTTATATTATTTATAACTATTTACAGGAGTGTTTACGATCCAACATGTTTCAACTCAACAAAACACTTCCATATTATATGTATATGTTTTAACAGAACAAACGTTTATTTCTATGTTTTTTATATATATATATATTATTGCATTCGTTCTATATAATGTATACAATGTACAGAACAAAACAAATGAATACACTTGTATAATTATGCATACTATATACGATTTATGGCATTGTTGTGCCCAATAATTGTCAATTAATGTTGAAGCAAATGGGTTGGGCCACAAGTTTTAACAATATTAGTAACGACACCTCCCCAAAATACTAGATTGTAACAAACAAAGTGACTGAATATATGAGTTGTGCAAATACTAAAATTGATAATTATTAAATTAATTATAAAGGGAAAATGAAGAAGAAAATTAGCCAATACAGATAACAAGAATTTAGAACCAAAAAAACTAACAATACCAACAAAAAAACGTTTAAGAACGTTTATTTATCATGATTACAGATATACATGTGCATAGTTATATAATAACTAGTATATATAACTCTATATTTATCAAGTTATTGGATATTTCTAATTAAGAAATAATAAGTATCAACCGTGGTATATCGCAGAATAACCCTCGTTTGTCGTTCTTATGCGTAGAAATATATCACGAAGGCCGAATACCACGGTTGATACTTATTATTTCCATTCTAACACGACTTACTTCTAATAATTTTAGACGAGAATCAAAGGAGTATTTTCTTCAAACGCCGTGCATTTGGCTTTCGAAATTTCCTTCCGCGTAAGGGGTGATGACGTTATTTTTTATGGAAAATATCAATCTAGTGCATAAATGAACAAAAGTTGCAACTGATCAATAATTTTATTTATTTTGTCAAATAAAACTGTACAGAATAGTAGTAACTGAAACGTTACTTAACAGAAAAACAAGACGGACAAGAAATTATCTGATTCTAAAAATAGCTCACTTCCGCGAATTCCCACGGTAGTATTTACAAACATCACGTGACTTTCATTCATAAAACGTTACACGCATTGTATAAATGGAATAGCCAAAACACGGTGCGCGCGCTGTATAGCTCAAGGTAGGTATATCGCAGAATAACCCGAGGTAGATTTTATTCTAGAAGTATGTATGTTATTAGCTGGGTCGTGTTAGAATTAAATATAAACCAAGATGGTTTTTCCATTATCTCCGTTTGCTTATATTTAAGTTTATTTAACGTCTCTACCGACTGCCCATTTGAGCGACGGACAGTTTACCTAACACGACCGTTCCTGGGCAGGCACCAGCGGTTAACCACCAACCTCGGTAAGAAACTGCCAATTTGTTCATAGAATGAGAAACGGTCTGAGCTGGACTCGAACTCGTGACCATCAGTGATGATAGGTTACAGTGGTATACACATCAGCGACCGTAACCACTCGACCATGGAGGCGGGTGAACTTCTATTTATCCCGAAATGTATATTGGTCCTTATAAATGGAATTTGTTTTTACTGTTGTTCTATAACCCGATATTGCGGTCTGATAAATGTGATTATATCAAAAATCATGAAAATAAATTAAAGCATTTTTTTAGAGTAGAGTATTGGATATACTATAGGATATCTGTCGAGATTTAATAATTTAATAATTATGAAGATAAGAGCAAATGTTGAAAGTTGATAGCATGTGGTGCAAATGAAACCAGAATGAAAACCGAGGAAAGCAATCAAAATGACCGATACTCCTTAAAGAGTATTCAGGGGAAGTAACTGGCCAATGCATCTCATTGTAAGAATTGGCCACTACATCAATATAATGAATCATACAAATTAATTTTAGCTCAATTGCGAAGCAAGTTATTACAACATATTAATCACTCTCAAGACATCATTCCTGATGTAATATATCGCCAGGAGGGATAGAGAAGAGGCAATGTGGAATTTAAATGCCTTGTCTAAGGTCACAATCGTAACGGCTACAGCTGGGCGCGAACTCGGGGCATTTTGCACCTGAAGCGAAAGTTCTACCACTGCGCCATCACGACTTCCACAACTACATGATGCTGATCACATACATCACTCTGTCCGTTTTCCAGTGAACAATGTGATTAGATTTCCTGCAATGTCAAAGGGTGCCCTTCATATTGATTGCTCCATGACATTGCATGATTAATATTCTTTGCTTCTATTATTTAAGACGTTTGATTTTCCGCACATACAAAGATCACAAAAGGAATGTCACATCTTCAAATTACACAATGGTGTTATACTAGCTGTTACGAAGTAACTGTTCGCATAATCATATGTTATTGCTCGATTCGTTTTACATATGCATGTGAATACAAAACATGACAAATTAAAGAAAGGCAAACGGGTCAGGGCAACAAGTTCTAGCAACAATAGTTACGGCCCTTCCCGAACGTACCTGTTCCTACACATCTACAACGTCCAATAAGGATACATCATATAAATCTAGGCACATAAGGGAGTTGCTTGTACGGTGCAAGTGATCAATGCCATCCGTACGCAATCAACCGCACTTACAACGCCAACACAAGAGTTGCTTGTATGATGTACAATCAACCCACTTACAAGCCAACACAAGAGTTGCTTGTATGATGTACAATCAACACACTTACAAGCCAACACAAGAGTTGTTGTATGATGTACAATCAACCCACTTACAAGCCAACACAGATTGTTGTAATGTACGCAATCAACCGCTACAACGCCAACACAAGAGTTGTTGTATGTGTACAAATCAACCGCACTTACAATGCCAACACAAGAGTTGCTGTATGATGTACGCAATCAACCGCGCTACACGCCAACACAAGAGTTGTTGTATGATGTACGCAATCAACCGCACTTACAACGCCAACACAAGAGTTGCTTGTATGATGTACAGAATCAACCACACTTACAACGCCAACACAAGAGTTGCTTGTATGATGTACAGAATCAACCACACTTACAACGCCAACACAAGAGTTGCTTGTATGATGTACAGAATCAACCACACTTACAACGCCAACACATGAATTGTTTGTACTATGTACGCAATCAACCGGACTTACAACGCCAACACAAGAATTGCTTGTATGCTGTACATAATCAACCACACTTACAACGCCAACACAAGAGTTGCTTGTATGATGTACGGAATCAACCGCACTAACAACGCCAACACAAGAGGAGTTGGTTGTATGATGTACGCAATCAACCGCACTTACAACGCCAACACAAGAGTTGCTTGTATGATGTACGCAATCAACCGCACTAACAACGCCAACACAAGAGTTGGTTGTATGATGTACAGAATCAACCGCACTAACAACGCCAACACAAGAGTTGGTTGTATGATGTACAGAATCAACCGCACTAACAACGCCAACACAAGAGTTGCTTGTATGATTTGGGGTGTTGTTGACGATCACGATAACACGCCAACACAAGAGTTGTTTAGTGTAGATCAACCGCACAACAACGCCAACACAAGAGTTGCTTGTATGATGTACGCAATCAACCGCACTTACAACGCCAACACAAGAGTTGCTTGTATGATGTACGCACTCAACCGCACTAACAACGCCAACACAAGAGTTGCTTGTACGATGTACGCACTCAACCGCATTTAATACAACGCCAACACAAGGGAGTTGTTTGTACGATGCAATGGATCAGCCACGTCTGTTTTTGCACTGATCTATAAGGTTGTACTTTTTATGATATCAGGAGGATTCCCGTAAAACGTAATGCTTTCTATCTGATTGAACAGTTTTTCTCTAGCTCTCATTTTCCGTTGATATTTTCGGAACCAGGGAATATAATATACTCGGTGCCTTAAGGAAAGTATACTGAACGATAGTTAATGCGCTACGCCAGCTTAATTTAAATTTCTGACAGAGATGTATTATAGAAAGTACGCGACATGAAAACCAGTACGTTTATCTATTTACATGCGTGCTCTGAAAATAACAGTTAAATATGTTATGGAATTTCATTCGAATTGTGTCGTAACGACACTTTTGTAATGGCATTCCATTCGATATACATTTACAGAGTTTAAGCTACACATAAGAAAAACACATTCATGCATTGTTGTCTGCTTTACTTATTAGAACTATGTATAGCTTTTATTTTACCCAGCATGCAAAAGGCTTAAGTGGAATACAATCGTTCCAAATAAAGTGTATGTGTTTTACGTTTATTTATCGTCGCTACCGGTTGCTCATATGAACGACGCCTCCTGAAGAGATTAGTCAGTTTAGATATTTGGAAGATAGTGCAATGATTCAGACAGAGATCCATTCCTCTCCTCTGGTTCTTGTACGTGCACGGTGTAAAGCACCGACAGGAGACCTCTGTTTAAAGTACAGTACATGTCGTTAAGGAAACCTTATCAGCTTGTTTTGTTATCACATTACCTCACGGTATTTCCAGTCACAAAATGCTGTTCACAGAAGCACATCGTCTGCCATTTGAAATCCTCAGAGAAATGTAGTAAAATTACCGCAAGCCAAATATTCGCATTTGCTACACATTTCCCATGCATCTATCAAGTTATTTGTACACAACAGGCAGTGTCATTATTAAGCGTAAGAATTAAATTGCTCGTGAAACAAGCATGCTGTGATATGTTATTTAATCGACAGACCAAAATACGAAACGTATCCTCTGCTACCCAACGGATTTATAACCACTCTCCGGAAATGACATAACTATGTTAGATGCAAGTGTGCGAATTAGTTTGGTGTGTTCCACCTAACGCTGTATCCTAGTATGGAATATGTATTGCATACTGTTCTGTATACGACTTGATTGATCTGAACAATCGACTAAAAGATACAGATACAGTTTTTTCAATATGTTGTCCATTTTAAAATACACTAATATCAGGTTTATTTTTCAGTATTTGTTGTAAATAGTACTTATTGATATGTTGTACTAAAATACAGTACATCGCAAATAGTTATAGATGTCACTGTAATTAGGATTGCATTTAGTAATGTTTTTGAGATTTCTAGTAAGTAAAATTATATTCTATAGTTCATCCCGATAGTAATATGGTATGCCAATAATTATGACCTACATTTGTTGTCATACGTTTATACTTATGTTGTAGAATGTAATATTGCTATGTCATTAAAAACTGTATATGTATATCTACAGACGGATCTGTAGTCCAGTGGTAACACGCTGGACTGGTAATCCAGGGATCGCAGGTTCGATCCCTCGTCTGACCCTAATAAAATTAACAGTCTTTCAGATGGGACTATAAACCGAGGTATCGTGTCGGTGCTTTACACCGTGCACGTAAAAGAACAAGATGAGACTCTTGAATTGGTCTCTGTCTGTATCATTGCACTATCCTCCAAAATATAAAATGACTAATCTCTTCAGGAGGCGTCGCTCATATGGGCAACCGGTAGCGACGATAAATAAACGTAAAACACACACAAAAACTGTATAGTTCGTTAGTTCGTTCGTTCGAAATAACGGTAAATCTGTACCAAAATGCGCTGTTATTATTTGTGATGCACGTGTTGCTTCACGCATGGTTTATGAGCTTGGAGCTTGTTAATAAAACAGTGCTAGGTCAACAGCTGTTCTATGCGAGGCTTGTTTCTTAATTGAATTGTTTCCTTCTTGTTTAGAAAATTTGAAAACAAAAGTTGTAGGAAATCAGTTCTACAAACGTTTCCAATTTGGTGTGTTCTGTTTTATTAATAGTTTATACAAATTTATATTAGCTCGATTGCGAAACAAGTTCTTACAACTTATATAATCACTCTCGAGACCTCATTCCTAATGGAATCCATCGCCACGAGGGAGAGAGAAGAGGCAATGTGGAATTTAAATGCCATGCCTAAGGGCACAATCGTAACGGCTCCAGTGTAGGCTCGAACTCCGGGCCTTTCGCACCTGAAGCGAAAGCGCTACCGCTGCGCTGTTACCACGTTTCATTTAAACGTGAACGTGTCATTCTGAATGTAGCTATATATTATTATGTTATGACACGTGAATGCAATAACATATATCATACTGACATTTTCCTAGAATTAATAGTGTTAATAGCGCTTCAAAAGAAGCCAATCTGTTTCTGATCAATGCAGATTTCATAATAACATATAATTTTATAAATATGGCACAGACGGAAATTCTGCCGTTTCCCTATCTCTTTATGGCTGTATTTACCCGACTTGACACAATCTGAAACGTATTCATAGGCCGTTAGATCATCACGTCATCTTACTTCAACTCACATCACATCATTCACCTCACCTCACCCCATGCCAATCAAGTAACCCCACGTTCGCAACAATAACGGATCTGTAGGCCAGTGGTTAACACGTTGGACTGGTAATCCAGGGGCCGCAGATTCGATCCCCTGTCTAACCCTAATAAAATTAACAGTCTTTCAGATGCGACTTAAAACCGAGTGCTCGAGTAGATGCTGGTGCTTTACACCGACGCGTAAAAGAACCAGAGGATACTCTGGAATGGGTGTCTGTCTGTATCATTGCACTATCCTCCAACAATCTAAATTGACTAATCTCTTCATATGGGCAACCGATAGCGACGATAAATAAACGTAAAACACACAATCACTGATGATACAATTTGTGACACCACTAATTCGGAAGTATTTGTGTTTTTCTACGGAAACATGAAACCTCAACTAACGTCAATAAGGATATTTCTATGAAAATCCACAATGCCGTTATTGTATCTGTTTCTATTGAAACATGAAAGCTCCATTAACGTTAAGAGGACCTTTTCTTCAAAGCATGACAGCTTCACTATCGCAACACAATCTGTTATAACATGTTGCAATGCAATATAAGAACTATTTCTGATAAGATCTTTGCGAGGATGGTCTGTCATTATTTCATTTAAGTAGTTACGGGTGATGAGATTGAGTCACTTTTTCAATGGTTTCCTCAAATGGCTGTCCGATTAGCGCAGTGGTTAGCGCACTCGCTTTTCACCAATGCAGCCCAGGTTCGATCCTCGGACAGGGGAAGTATGTGAGATGGTACCATGGTCGCCAGATCGGACAGGTGGGTTTTCTCCGGGTACTCCGGTTTCCTCTCACATGAATGACCACATATACGCTTTCATCTGAGCCAACGAGAGTGATTAATACAAGTTGTTAAAACTTGCTTCGCAATCGTTGTAAAATAAATTAAGTATTTAAAAAATGGTTTCCTCAAATATGGCAGTGTGAGGTCATTTCCTCAACAATGACAGAATGGAGTTATTTGTTGATATGAGGACATACCATAGACATTAAGGACACCTTACAAAGACTGACATGTATGACATCATAGATCAACAAGGACTGATATATTTGATTATGTCAAAATGACCTCATACTGACATATTTGAGGAAATGACGCCATACTACCATAAAAGAATATTTTGAAAGAATGACGCCATATCACCACCCTTAATTGCTCATATAGCATTAATAGACTGGCGGGATATGGGCACACGGGTTATGGACACATATTCTGTCCTGGTTCCATAGCACATGTACTAGACTCGTGAAGCATGGACACATATTCTGTCCTGGTTCCATATCACATGTACTAGACTCGTGAAGCATGGATACATATTCTGTCCTGGTTCCATATCACATGTACTAGACTCGTGGAGCATGGATACATATTCTGTCCTGGTTCCATATCACATGTACTAGACTCGTGGAGCATGGATACATATTCTGTCCTGGTTCTATATCACATGTACTAGACTCGTGGAGCATGGATACATATTCTGTCCTGGTTCTATATCACATGTACTAGACTCGTGAAGCATGGATACATATTCCGTCCTGGTTCTATATCACATGTACTAGACTCGTGGAGCATGGATACATATTCTGCCCTGGTTCCATATCACATGTACTAGACTCGTGGAGCATGGATACATCTTCTGCCCTGGTTCCATATCACATGTACTAGACTCGTGGAGCATAGATACATATTCCGTCCTGGTTCCATATCACATGTACTAGACTCGTGGAGCATGGATACATATTCTGTCCTGGTTCCATATCACATGTACTAGACTCGTGGAGCATGGATACATATTCCGTCCTGGTTCTATATCACATGTACTAGACTCGTGGAGCATGGATACATCTTCCGTCCTTGTTCTATATCACATGTACTAGACTCGTGGAGCTTGGATACATCTTCTGCCCTGGTTCCAGACCGCATGTACTAGACTCGTGGAGCATGGATACATCTTCTGAACATACCGTCGCACATATATCTCGACAGTGGCGATTGTAAATAACCTACATGATTAGATTGGATATTGACTCTGGGGAGTCTTGATGAATTTGTGCCGTAATCATTGTCATCGTACACACAGAAACACATTCAGAGAAAGTTAATGTAGCACCCAATACTTTCAACTATGCTTCCTTCCAAATGATGCGTCCGTGGTCCAGTGGTAGATATTCAGATTTGGAATCGAACTATCCCGGGTTCGATACTCGGTCAGGCCACGCATGTAGTGTCATTGAGCAAGGCATATCGCACACATTGCTTAGTACTGGTTAATCTGTTAGGTTAATTTATACATATTTATTTTAGCTCGATTGCGAAACAAGTTCTTTCAACTTATATTAATCACTCTCGAGACCTCATTCCTGATGGAATCCATCGCCACGAGGGAGAGAGAAGAGGCAACGTGGAATTTTAAATGCCTTGCCTAAGGGCACAATCGTAACGGCTCCAGCGGGGTTCGAACTCCGGACCTTTCGCACCTGAAGCGAACGCTCATCCACTGCGCTATCACGACTTCCAGTTATTCTGTTAGGTTGGCTAAGCCAGCCCCGGAAGACATATATATGTATCCGCAAGGGGTTTGACAATAGCGGAGCATACAACTGTTTCTTTATAAACTTAATGTGTCTTTATAAAGTAAAAATAAAGTAAAGTGTTTGTTTATTATATTGTCACTCCTATTTAAAGGGCCAGCCCTTTCTGATGAGACACCTCTTTTTATGAACATCAGTACTTCCCGAATCCTACGCTAACATTACATTTGGGATATGTGTTGCTGTTTTTCAGTTTGATTCGAATACCTCTTCACAGTGGATGTGGTATCAAACGAAATGAAAGATTGGAAATATAAATGAACAGACTGTATGTTTTTATTTTTTACTATGAATTTAATAGGCAATTTATTTTTGTTTTGCAACCTATAATGGTATGTTAATACAACGTGAACACATACTTTTGTAGAGAAGTGTATACTAAAGCAGTACCAATGGTGTATTGTTTCCGGACCACTATGGGGATTATTTGAGCACAAACTTTTGTAGAGAAATGTATACTGAAGCAGTACCAATGGTGTATTGTTTACGAACCACTATGGGGATTATTTGAGTACATACTTGAAGCCGTACCAATGGTGTATTGTTTCCGGACCACTATGGGGATTATTTGAGTACATACTTGAAGCCGTACCAATGGTGTATTGTTTCCGAACCACTATGGGGATTATTTGAGTACATACTTTTGTAGAGAAGTGTATGCTGAAGCAGTACCGATGGTGTATTGTTTCCGGACCACTATGGGGATTATTTGAGCACATACTTGTGTAGAGAAGTGTATGCTGAAGCAGTGCCAATGGTGTATTGTTTCCGAACCACTATGGGGATTATTTGAGCACATACTTTTGTAGAGAAGTGTATGCTGAAGCAGTACCAATGGTGTATTATTTCCGGACCACTATGGGGATTATTTGAGCACATACTTTTGTAGAGAAGTGTATGCTGAAGCTGTACCAATGGTGTATTGTTTCCGGACCACTATGGGGATTATTTGAGCACATACTTTTGTAGAGAAGTGTATGCTGAAGCAGTACCAATGGTGTATTGTTTCCGAACCACTATGGGGATTATTGGAAATGGTAGAATGGAAACTGACATCCGATCTCCTCACAGGAACGCAATGGAAGCATTAGAGAGTTCTCAACTTACTCTTTGTGGGTAGTTAACTCGACACTCAATGACGTCATTTAGCACCTTTCCAAATGGCTCGATACCATCACAGCAAATGCCATATTCTGCAGGGATTGTTCTTGACAGTGTTTTCCTCTGACATTTAGTTATCTTATTGATCCCAGTCGCTAGGAACGGGGGCTATTGTTTTCGGCTGCGTTTATCTGTATTGTCAGTCCGTCCGCCCGACCGCAAGTCCGTCTGTCTCTCTGGTTGTATTACTACTGTTGAATCAAGCATGTGTTCTTGAGTCACACACCAGTGCCAGGTTGTCCTATATATACCACCGCTGGGTTTTGCATCTCTCCGAGTGCTATCCTCTATACCATCGCTGGGTTTTGGATCTCTCCGAGTGCTATACTCTATACCATCGCTGGGTTTTGGATCTCTCCGAGTGCTATCCTCTATACCACCTCTGGGTTTTGCATCTCTCCGAGTGCTATCCTCTATACCATCGCTGGGTTTTGGATCTCTCCGAGTGCTATCCTCTATACCATCGCTGGGTTTTGCATCTCTCCGAGTGCTATCCTCTATACCATCGCTGGGTTTTGGATCTCTCCGAGTGCTATCCTCTATACCATCGCTGGGTTTTGCATCTCTCCGAGTGCTATCCTCTATACCATCGCTGGGTTTTGCATCTCTCCGAGTGCTATCCTCTATACCAGCGCGGGGGTTTGCATCTCTCCGAGTGCTATCCTCTATACCAGCGCGGGGGTTTGCATCTCTCCGAGTGCTATCCTCTATACCAGCGTGGGTGTTTGCATCTCCCCGAGTGCTATCCTCTATACCAGCGCGGGTGTTTGCATCTCTCCGAGTGCTATCCTCTATACCAGCGCGGGTTTTGCATCTCTCCGAGCGCTATCCTCTATACCAACGCGGGGGTTGCATCTCTCCGAGCGCTATCCTCTATACCACGCGGATTTGCATCTCTCCGAGCGCTATCCTCTATACCAGCGCGGGGGTTGCATCTCTCCGAGTGCTATCCTCTATACCAGCGCGGCGGTTTGCATCTCTCCGAGCGATATCCTCTATACCAGCGCGGGGTTTTGCATCTCTCCGAGCGCTATCCTCTATACCAACGCGGGGGGTTGCATATCTCCCAGTATTATCCTCTATACCAGCGCGGGGGTTTGCATCTCTCCGAGTGCTATCCTCTATACCAGCGCGGGGGGTTGCATCTCTCCGAGTGCTATCCTCTATACCAGCGCGGGGTTGCATCTCTCCGAGCGCTATCCTCTATACCAGCGCGGTGTTGCATCTCTCCGAGTGCTATCCTTTATACCAGCGCGGGGGGTTGCATCTCTCATAGTGCTATCCTCTATACCACCACGGGGGTTTGCATCTCTCCGAGTGCTATCCTCTATACCAGCGCGGGGGGTTGCATCTCTCCGAGTGCTATCCTCTATACCAGCGAGGGGTTGCATCTCTCCGAGTGCTATCCTCTATACCAGCACGGGGGTTTGCATCTCTCCGAGTGCTATCCTCTATACCAGCGCGGGGGTAATTGCGAAAATGCAACATTAGAATCAGAATGCGTTCATAATAATCTACAGTATGTGTAGTTTGACCGCAATCTACAGTAGTTTGACCGCAATCTACAGTATGTGTAGTTTGACCGCAATCTACAGTATGTGTAGTTTGACCGCAATCTACAGTATGTGTAGTTTGACCGCAATCTACAGTATGTGTAGTTTGATCGCAATCTACAGTATGTGTAGTTTGACCGCAATCTACATTATGTGTAGTTTGACCGCAATCTACAGTATGTGTAGTTTGACCGCAATCTACAGTATGTGTAGTTTGATCGCAATCTACAGTATGTGTAGTTTGACCGCAATCTACAGTATGTGTAGTTTGAGACCGCAATCTCCAGTATGTGTAGTTTGATCGCAATCTACAGTATGTGTAGTTTGACCGCAATCTACAGTATGTGTAGTTTGACCGCAATCTACATTATGTGTAGTTTGAGACCGCAATCTCCAGTATGTGTAGTTTGATCGCAATCTACAGTATGTGTAGTTTGACCGCAATCTACAGTATGTGTAGTTTGACCGCAATCTACAGTATGTGTAGTTGAGCGCAATCTACAGTATGTGTAGTTTGACCGCAATCTACAGTATGTGTAGTTGACCGCAATCTACAGTATGTGTAGTTTGACCGCAATCTACAGTATGTGTAGTTTGACCGCAATCTACAGTATGTGTAGTTGAGCGCAATCTACAGTATGTGTAGTTTGACCGCAATCTACAGTATGTGTAGTTTGACCGCAATCTACAGTATGTGTAGTTTGACCGCAATCGGGACACTGATTGTTGGCTTGTATAGATGTCCATAATTCAATTATTGGATATCCATAAATACTGAATAAATAGGAAAACGGCGCCCAATAAGTCTTGGTTGATCTCTTTTTTCACAATAAGTTTAATCATATTTTATTGCATTCATTCTATATATACAATGTACAGAACAAAACAAATGAACACACTTGTATAATTATGCATAGTATATAAGTTTAATCATATTTTATTGCATTCATTCTATATATACAATGTACAGAACAAAACAAAGGAACACACTTGTATAAGTATGCATAGTATATACGATGTATGTCATTGTTGAGCACAATAATTGTGTAGTTGTTTGTGACAATTGTATGCATAGCAAAATTTGAACATGAACATGACAACTGAAGAACTGAATCTATGGTACTCTTGATTAAATTAACTATTGATCTAAATAACATATTCAGAAACAGAAGCAACGCCACTGAGGGTATAAAATCGCAAGATTAATTAAGGATGATTTGGAAAACAAACACAATATGTTTCTTAAGCATGCTCAACCGTTTATGTCAACATTTTCATCAATTGTATTTTTTTGGGTCAGTTTATTATTTACAGAATCTTAGATTATGATTTATCAATTTGATACTGCAGCAGCACCGTCTGACATGTTTGATCTTATTTTGGTTTTGGTCGCGAAATTGAGTGACAAACAATACAATAGAAATGATAAAATCTTAAATTGGGTACAAACTATTCTGAATAATATCGACTATTGAGGGACGTTCTGATTGCTGCTTCGTAACGATGATGATGATGATTGAGCTTATTTATCATCGCCACAGTCGAACCATGTGGGCGAGCGTGCTAAGATGTTTAGCTAACACTCCTATATTATTAATACGATTTTAACGCTCAGCCCGGCTATAGATTATGCTACAAGCACCATCATGTATAGGGTCAGTACACGAGTCACTCTATAATGTCCCACATCTCATATTCATTGATGTGTGAATGTGTTTGATATATAATATTATTTGCATGCTCAGCATGGCCGTTGCGTTACGATAACTAGCCCTGCATGTTAAAATGCACGTTTCGGTTTCTAGATATCGTATTTTAGTTAATTAATCAAACACAAACATGATGTGAGAACACGGGCCTAGTAGCTGTTGCTTACCAAAAGTATTGTGCATCAATTTCGGTTTCTAGATATCGTATTTTAGTTAATTTATCAACCACACACATGATATGAGTACACGGGCCTAGTAACTGTTGATTACCAAAAGTAGTGTGCATCAATTTCGGTTTCTAGATATCGTATTTTAGTTAATTTATCAACCACACACATGATATGAGTACACGGGCCTAGTAACTGTTGATTACCAAAAGTAGTGTGCATCAATTTCGGTTTCTAGATATCGTATTTTAGTTAATTAATCAACCACACACATGATATGAGAACACGGACCTAGTAGTTGTTGATTTCATTGGTGCACTATACGAATCATTTAGAGACACAGTCCATTAAGGGGCTATGACTTCTAGGATGTGCTAGCTATTGACTGTCAGATTAGCGCAGTGGTTAGCGCGCTTGCTTCTCACCAATGCAACACGGACTCGATCCTCGGACCGGTAAGTATGTGAGATGGTACGGTGATCGCCAGATCGGACATGTGAGTTTTCTCCGGGTACTCCGGTTTCCTCCCACACGAATGACCACATTTGCTTTCATCCGCGCCAACGAGAGTGGTTAATATAAGTTGTTAGAACTTGCTTCGCAATCGTTATCAAATATTAAATAAAGTTTAAACTTTAGCTATTGACCAACTATAGATATTTTGAAAATGAACAACACAGACATTGTCGCCATCTTTCTTTTTATTATGTAGTGTTGATATGGGTTACACAAAATAATCTATTGTACTAGTTTAACTAATTAACTATGCATATGGCAGTTGTGATAGCGCAGTGGTAGCCTGTTCGCTTCGGTTTCGAAAGGCCCGGAGTTCGAGCCATGCTGGAGCCGTTACGATTGTGCCCTCAGGCAAGACCTTTAGATTCCACGTTGCCTCTTCTGTCTCCCTCGTGGTCTCTAGAGCGATTAATAAACGTTGTAGGCCTAAGAACTTGTTTCGTAATCGAGCAAACATAGATATGCATAAACTAATTATCTCTCTAAATAAAATTGAAAAGTTGTGAGTGTGCCTTTTTATTTTAGCTCGATTACGAAACAAGTTCTTAAAACTTATATTAATCACTATTGAGACCTCATTCCTGATGGAATCCATCGCCACAAGGAAGAGAGAAGAGACACTGTGGAATTTAAATGCCTTGCCTACGGCAGTAAGGGCACACTCGTAACGGCTCCGGATTCTGCCGTAGTTCAGTATTTAAACCAAACCCTAGAAACCATAACCCCTTATATACCCAGCACAAATACCCTTAAATACCCATATCCTCGACGTAGTTGTTCATTTACGTCCGTATTTAACATATTTATATAGGTCTAGGCTAATTTCGCTGACAGAGCTGAATCATGGTTCAATAGCATTCCGTTGAGTGTATCGGTAGGCTGATGCAACTGTCACGTGACTCGTCCAGCAGACGAATATAAACAAGCAAATCATTGGGAGAATATTTCCACCGAAACTGTTACGGTGTGTGAGCAATTCGGGTAGCTATATGAATTTAATAAAATCTACACTTAACCCGAGCAATAGTTGCTATGCCATTTCTGATTAGACCAATAAGTGTTTTTATTCAATGATGTACTATATCAAAATAAGATATTCAACAAGTTATGGTGGATAAATAAAAAATAACAAGTACGCCGTGCATAGATGCCCCGAAGTCTTGAGTTCACCATATAAACGAGTGCCGACACGACACCGTTGCGAACAGACGGATATGTAGTCCAGTGGTAACACGCTGGACTGGTAATCCAGGGATCGCAGGTTCGATCCCCCGTCTGACCCTAATAAAATTAACAGTCTTTCAGATGGGACGTAAAACCGAGGTCTCGTGTCGGTGCTTTACACCTTGCACGTAAAAGAACCAGAGGAGATTCTGGAATGGGTCTCTGTCTGTATCATGCACTATCCTCCAAAATCTAAAATAACTAATCTCTTCAGGAGGCGTCGCTCATATGGGCAACCGGTAGCGACGATAAATAAACGTAAAACACACACACCGTTGCGATAGCTGTATTGAGCAGTAAGGTCACGTGATGAAGCTAAAACTGTCAACAAGAGTGTTTTGAACATTGTTCTCACGACTTAAGAAAATAATAATATACGGCAAGTGCAATTAACCTTTTATACTGGTCATTATATGTGGGATTTACGCCGAGCATAGGTTCCACCATTCTAAGACAATATTGGCCCATCCGATTTGCTTGACATATGTCTTGACACATTCAACAGACAGATGGAAATAATCTAGACAATCGTAGTATATACTATATCTGTATTGCTATCTCATCCGTGTACAGTACATACGCTTCAATTAATGTAAACACATACATTGCACATAGCCATTCTACACATGAGAATTATAAAAGACAATAGCATTTTACAATACGCGAAGCTCGTCTTATTTACCAAAAGCTTATGTTATGTTATATTTCGGGTTTTACGCCTGCATCAGCACCATTTCGGGCTATATCGCTGGCGGGCAGTTTACCTAACACCACCTTCCCTTGGCAGACTCCAGCGGTTAACCAGTACTTGGGTGCATCAACCTCCGTAAGAAACTGCCAACTTTTTCCATATAAATGAGACACGGCCTGAGCGGGGCTCGAACCCGTGACCATCAGTGATGATAGGTTACAGTGGTATACAAGTCAGCGACCTTAACCACTCGACCACGTAGGCGGACTTTCCAAAAGCTATGCAAGAGTTGCTAATCATGACACTTAAGAACTATTTGTTTTTCTTTCAGTTTGATTTATTGGCGAATAAAACATGGTTTGGAGTTCTAAGTAACTCGTAAGAATTAACCACACATGGAGTTCTAAGTAACTCGTAGGAATTAACCACGCATACCGAATACCTAAGTGGTAAATTCCCTCGTCCAGAACGACAAACCATGTTTTATTCTACAATAAATAACGCAAAGGAGAGAAACTATATAAGCTCTGCTTCCGTTTAGATCCTAATCTTTGATTTTGTGTGCATGTATTGTTTTGTGAATGTATATAGTGGAATAAATATGTTTAAACCAAATAACTCAAATACAAATATTATTCGATTGCAACATTACCAAAATCAATTATCAAATAATCATAAAATTAGTTGCTGTTATTCTTAATATTGCGTATATGACGTCGCAAAACCTTAAACCCTGTTTTATTGCAGATTTAAACACGATAAATTACTTCTTTGCGTATGCAGACAACACAATTCTGAGCCATGTTAGAGTAAAATATTTAAAATACTGAAATTTAAGATTCCGACAGAGAAAATGTAGTCCTTATGGTATGCTTTTAATTAAGAACCACCTCTGAGCAGGGATATATGGAGTAGACTGGTACTTCACATACACATTTATTCACACGCGAATCACGTGTTGTCAAACATTGGATGTCAGTACCATAGTGGGAATTTGAGACTTCTAAAACAATAAATATAACTATGTATCAGTCCGATACCATGGGATAATGAGCTGGTTCCCATGGGATTTCAATAATTCAGTACTTTGTTTGATTGCCGCACATAGAAGATCAAGTTCCTTTTCTATCAGTTACCTTGTAATTATATTCCCATTTGTCATGTGCAAACACTGTAATGTTGTAGGCTTAATGCTAATTAGCGACTTCATCTGAATAAAAGAAAACCTACATCACATGCATTATTTCACAATTAGACCACACTTTACGTGGAACAATAATGTTTTCATAAAGGAATAATTTTCCATGGTAACAACGTTGACTATGATCACGGGGAAACGTTTTACTGATTGGACTTTAAGCCGAGGTCTCGTGTCGGTGCTTTACACCGTGCACGTAAATGAACCAGAGGAGATTCTGGAATTGGTCTCTGTCTGTATCATTGCACTATCCTCCAAAATCTAAAATAACTAATCTCTTCAGGAGGCGTCGCTCATACGGGCAACCGGTAGCGACGATAAATAAACGTAAAACACACACGTTTTACTACCACCACTATGCACATATTTATCAAACAAAACAAAAACAACAATGACAGCGTGTCCAACACTAAAACAGTTGCGTGATGCAGTAACGTCTATATGTATTTAAAAATGTGTTCACGTGACAATAAACTAGGTGAAAAATACTTTAATAACGTACATTTTGTTTCAATACAAATTATGTTTGATATACATATGTTATGGATATTAACACAAAGGCAAACGAATACAAAAACATACTGGAAAATCGTCCCGGTCGAAGGATTAGACATATCAAAAATAATACACGTGACCGGAGATTTGACACAATCTAGATTTATTAGATAATTTTCGGCCATCTTGGATTTATGCAAATTAGACACTTCTTCACGTATGTTTACGTTTATATATCGTCGCTACCGGTTCCCATATGAGTGACGCCTCCTGAAGAGATTATTCATTTTAGAGTGTTGGAGGATAGTGCAATAATACAGACAGAGACCCATTCCAGAGTATTATCTGGGTTTTTTACGTACACGGTGTAAAGCACCGACACGAGACCTCGGTTTAAAGTCCCATCTGAAAGACTGTTAATTTTATTAGGGTCAGACGGGAAATCGAACCCGCGTTCCCTGAATTACCAGTCCAGTGTGTTACCACTGGACTACAGATCCGTCTCCACACTCTCGATTCCCCATGACCTTTACTAGGTCCTTGCCACATGAGTTGGGAGTTCAGAAATCCTGGTATAGTAAATGTTGGTATTTGAACTGGGTGTGCAATATGTCACTTATTAACCGGTCTACAAATGATCCAGCTGAATCACTGCGGATATCCTGTGCCAAATGGGAATACTAATACTATTGCATAATCCAGGGATTGCAGGTTCGATCCCCCGTCTGACCCTAATAAAATTAACAGTCTTTCAGATGGGACGTTAAACCGAGGTCTCGTGTCTGTGCTTTACACCGTGGACGTAAAAGAACCAGAGGAGATTCTGGAATGGGTCTCTGTCTGTATCATTGTACTATCCTCCAAAAATCTAAAATGACTAATCTCATCAGGAGGCGTTGCTCATATGGGTAACCGGTAGCGACGATAAATAAACGTAAAAACACACACACAATGTTGCAATAGATAGCTCAATCAGTATAATTATAGTGATTGGTTTTATGGTAACGCAGCATAGATCCCGATGGGAACATTAATAACGTATTGCCTGCTCATTTTCTGAGTTATAGTTGTCATCATAATTTTAAAATGCGTAGACAGTGTCAAGTATATATCTGACGGGGATATCATATTTCTGGCTACAATGTTGGTAACAGAAGTATAACGTCGACGAAATGTCAAACAGTCGTACTTATACTATTCAAAATGTTACACCAGAATAAAAAAATGGATAACTTACAAAATATCAGTTCAACAGTCATACCTGTTGCTATGTAAACTTAGTATCAATAGATGAAGGTATAATAAATGCTTACTAGTGTGTATGTATGTGTGTGTGTGTGTGTGTGTGGTGTGTGTTTGTTGTTGTGTGTGTGTGTGTATGTGTGTGTGTGTGCGCGCGCGCCAACTATGTGCTGCATACGAATGCAGTTACTGCCTTCCAGAAATACGTCTTATCGACGATGGAATTCCTTCTGATAACAGGAAACGAACAAGAGATCATCATCAGCAGCAGCAGCAGCAGCAGCAGCAGCAGCAGCAGCAGCAGCAGCAGCAGCAGCAGCAGCAGCAGCAGCAGCAGCAGCAGCAGCAGCAGCAGCAGCAGCAGCAGCAGCAGCAGCAGCAGCATCATCACCATCATCATCACATCCACGTTGCCTCTTCTATCTCTCTCTAGTCGGAAGTCAGTTCATGAGTGTCACGATGAAATTGATATAAACAAATATGTTATTGTTTTGTTTTTCAAACTATTGTAGATAAATTGTAATATACTTTCTTTGAACTAATACTCAGTTGATCGTTTAGAAAGCTAATCTAATTTGGATTAGATCATGGCAAATATGTCACTGCCATAGCAACCAAATATTACAATTAAAAATAGTTCCGTAGATTTATATTACCCCCAGGTGAGACACATACTAACGAATATGAAATGGGTGTATTCAGAACTTGCTTTTGCAACCAAACCAACAAGAATAACCTAAATTATACCAGGTCAATCAAATAGTTACAATGAAATGGATCCTTTCCATATAAGTTGTTGCCATCGCAACATATAGAACATCTCTGCAAATAATGAAGCTAATTTTAAAACAAAATCAACGGTATCTGGAGTTGTCCCACATGAACGACCTTGTGTCACCATGGTCACCTTGGGTCACCTTGGTCACCTTGGGTCACGTTTCAACTATGTTTTATTCATAATTTGTTTTTCCATTCAATACAGACGAGACGTCGTCGGCAAGCCCCTATACTGTGACAAAGAATTTCCTTAGAGAATAACTGTATTTAATGAACAAATAAAACCACTTTCTGTGAATGACACGTGATTACGTTTGAATGTTACAGATGAAGAGGATTACAATTCCAGGGTGAGTCAGTACTCGAACAAGAATCAATGGAATTGTCTAAATTATATACGAATGGATTGTTGCGTGTTGTAGTCTTTCGTGCGGGTCGTTGTCTAATGTTTGTCTAAGCATATTTATTTTTTCTAGCATGTTCATGATTATTTGCAACAATTGATATATGGAATTGGCCAGAAAGCCAGACATATTGCGATTGTTCTCTCCTTAGTTATTTTACAACGATTGCGAAACAAGCTTCAACAACTTATATTAATCACTCTCGTTTGCGCGGAAAGCGTAAATGTGACCATTCGTATGGGAGGAAACCGGAGTACCCGGAGAAAACTCACATGTCCGATCTGGCGATCACCGTACCATCTCTCATACTTACCGGTCCGAGGATCGAGTCCGTGTTGCATTGGTGAGAAGCAAGCGCGCTAACCACTGCGCTAATCTGACAGTCAATAGCTAGCACATCCTAGATACAGGAGATAACCCACATTTCCGATCAGGTGACCACCGTACCATCTCATATACCTCCCGGGCAGGGGATCGAACCCGGGTTGAATTGGTGAGAAGCGAGCACGCTAACCACTGCGCTAATCGAACATTTCTTTTCTTCAAGCGACATTACATCTCAAAAAGCCAAAAAATCCATTTTGTTCACGTATAAATGCATTGCTACTACAAAGTCTTCCGTATACATGCTAACACACACATTGAATCAATTAACAGTGTTTTTGTGGTTTACAAAGTTTCTCAAATTTCATATCATCCATGTTACTGAATTGATGTTTGTTTGTCATTGGACTCAATACTTAACACGTGCTACTGTCGTTTAGAGATAATTTAACTAAGATTAGTTTACAAATAAATATGCATAGGCACAAATACGAGATATAACTGTAAATATGTTGTATTACTCATGAATGTCGACCCTTTTTACAATAGTTTATTATGTTAACAAATCGCGTATACAACATTTGATTATTAGTTGAAATACCCAGTTTTTGAGGCAAATATTTAGTTTAAACATATTTTATTTCCCAATATAATACATATTGAACAATGCATACACCACACATAATCAGAATACAGAAACAGGATTAGAATGGAAGACAGAGTCTTATATAATTTCTGCAAAGATTGTATATATGTAGGCAAATATTTGGAAATACATTATATCATATAATAGGAAATCACATTCTGTAACAATTTGCGTATTCACTGATGTAGTGTCGCTTTAAATGTCTAATGTTGTTTAATCTTGTATTGTCAAACTACGTATTGTTTGTGTGTGGTGTTTAAAGTCGCCCCAACAACGTAGATCATATGGCGACACTCTCGCTATTATTGTTGGCGGAAGACCCCAGGTGCCGCCTCGAGCAGTACTACAAGCACGGATGGACACCCGGGTCGAACCACCGACTGGGTAGCTTCCTCTCATGAAATAATTCGACAACCCATGTTGGTTCGAAACCCCCCTTTTGGATTCGAACCTACATTGGTGAGGGGCAAGTGGTTAACAGCCTTAACGACTTGGCCACGAATGTCTCAACTATGTATTGTATCTGTTTTGGTATGTCATATTTACTATTGATTTTTTTTTAAACTTTTTATTTTTTTTATTTTACAACGATTGCGAAGCAAGTTCTAACAACTTATATTAATCACTTTCGTTTGCGCGGATGAAAGCGTATAATTATGTGGTCGTTCGTGTGAGAGGAAACCGGAGTACCCGGAGAAAACCCACGTGTTCTATCTGGCGACTATTGATTTTCAATAAACAATACGTAAACTAGCAAGGGTTGTTGTTCGAATGTATGTGTTCGAGAGTATTAAAGTTTCATCAGGAAGTCGTGATAGCGTAGTGGTATAGCGTTCGTTTCATGTGCGAAACGCCCGGGTTTCGAGCCCTGCTGGAACCGTTACGATTGTGCCATTAGGCAAGGCATTTAAATTCCACGTTGCCTCTTCTCTCTCCTTCGTGGCGATGGATTTCTTCAGGAATGAGGTCACGAGAGTGATTAATATAAGTTGTGAGAATTTGTTCGGGTTTTACGCCTTCACCAGCACCGTTTTGGGCTATATCATCTGCGGGCCTGTTTACCTAACAACACCTTTCGTGTTGTTATCCGCCTCCGTGGTCGAGTGGTAAAAATTGTACTTGTTACTTATATAGGCGGTAAAAGCCTGATCGGGCCAAAGGCTTTGTCCTTATTGCATGTGTACGTATTGTTTCATCGTATTGATTTATAATATTAATAATAAATACTTTAGTTTACGATATAACTCATTTAACATAGGTTGGTTAATCGGAACGTTTTCAGCCCTTGTATGTCAGTGACGTTATTTGTGACCTTTAATATGACGTCATTTATGGTCGTCAGAAAAAACACGACGTTCTAGTGCCATTTAGAGCAGAGTTGCACTGTTTTCTATAATACAAATACTGTTCAGTCTAAAATAAAAAGAATATTTGTGATATTTCACTTCAAGCCATAGGAAGCAATTATTATCACTCGTGGCTAGCTCCATGCGTGATAATAATACTTTCAATGTTCATTCGGTGAAATATAATTCGAACATTTTCTGAAATAAACAAACATACTCTTATTATTTATTTAGCGGTTTTGAGGTACACGCATATAGACGTATCAACAGCTTAGATGATAATAATAATAATAAAGACTTTATTTAACGAGAGTACTCATTTAACAAACGTTAATCTACCATGAAGCCCTCAACATATATACAAATACAATGCAATCAAAAGATAGGACTATAAGTGAAAACTGCACATTGGAATTATATAGTAATGTTAAAGCTGAACAGTAGAGAAATTATATATATATATAATTATATATATATATACTATGTTATGGAATTGGCTAGTAGCGTAGAAAAGGGGAATGAGACAATTAATGACAGTATGAAATCAGCTTAGTTTAAACATATTTTATTTCCCAATATACATGTAATACATATTGAACAATGCATACACCACGCATAATCAGAATACAGAAACAGGATTAGAATGGAAGACAGAGTCTTATACAATTCTTCTCCTCAAGTCAGCTTAAAGACTGCAATCCCCAGAATCTAGTAAATACAGCAATTGTAATGCACAACTGTGATAAAGACTGTTGTGTACAGTATAATCTTAAGTAATAACAGTAGCAATAATAGTAGCAATATGTGATTAGTTTGTATTGTTATTGTTTCACCTTAAGTAGAGAATATTGAACTGTTGCATAGTTGGGGGCATTTTGAGCTGAGTGAGGCAATGCTTTCCAGATAAATGATCCTGAAAATACAAATGTATTACGGGAATAATTCACAGTTTGGTCTTGGTGTGTATAACTGATAATCTGAGGTTGATCTGAGAATTCTAGGATGTATATCAGAAGTAAAAGTGAAGAACGATTTTATGTATTCTGGAGCAGCTCCGTGTAATGTTCTATACCTTTTGCATAGCCTTCTGATATATGACTCGTTCTGGAAAGGTCATCCATTTTAGTTGGGAGAATAATAATGGCTATGGTATGTCGAAATCCTGATCTAGAATTATTCTAACTTCTCTCGTTTTGGACCGAACTAGTTTATATTCTACAGATGAGTTGCAGTTACCCCCCCCCCCCCCAATTACACAACAAAAGTCTAGGTGAGGAAATATATAAGCATTGCAAATATATAAGCATTGCAAATATATAAGCATTGCAAATATATAAGCATTGCAAATATATAAGCATTGCAAATATATAAGCATTGCAATAGCAAATATATAAGCATTGCAAATATATAAGCATTGCAAATATATAAGCATTGCAAATATATAAGCATTGCAAATATATAAGCAAGAAGAGCATGCGATTGGGAATAAAGAAATATATTTGTATGCGAGACAGTAAATATAAATAAGTGTTACACGTTTTGAGAACATTGTCAGTATGTTTTCCCCAGGATAGTGTGTTGTCAATCATGACTCCAAGTAGCCGTTCAGCAGAACTCGGATATATGATGGTGTTGTTCTATTTCTCTTCAGGAGCAGACTCAGTAACACTATGCTTTGTATTTACTAATTGGCCATTCAGAAGTATGGAATAATGTCAATCAAGATTTGTTACATTGCCAACTGGGCACACATCCTGCTTGTTCATTCAGGTTACAACCGTTGTTATTGGCATAGCGGTTGTGTTCTGAACAAGTTACATATCGCTTAGATTAACGGGAGGAACATCGTTAACGTCGACGAGGCTGGTGCAACAGAGGAAATGGTAAATGGTAATGGCACAAGTGTCAATTTATAGTGTGTCTATACCATTAACTGATCCTGGTGCTCTCTCTCTCTCTCTCTCTCTCTCTCTCTCTCTATCTCTCTACCTTCTCTATCTCTCTCTCTTCTCTCTCTCTCTCTTTCTCTTCTCTATCTCTCTCTCTCTTCTCTATTTCTCTCTTCTCTATCATATCTATCTATCATATCTATCTATCTATCTATCTATCTATCTATCTATCTATCTATCTATCTATCTATCTATCTATCTATCTATCTATCTATCTATCTATCTATCTATCTATCTATCTATCTATCTATCTATCTATCTATCTATCTATCTATCTATCTATCTATCTATCTATCTATCTATCTATCTATCTATCTATCTATCTATCTATCTATCTATCTCTATCTATCTATCTATCTATCTATCTATCTATCTATCTATCTATCTATCTATCTATCTATCTATCTATCTATCTATCTATCTATCTCTATCTATCTATCTATCTATCTATCTATCTATCTATCTATCTATCTATCTATCTATCTATCTATCTATCTATCTATCTATCTATCTATCTATCTATCATCTATCTATCTATCTATCTATCTATCTATTATCTATCTATCTATCTATCTTTATCTATCTATTATCTATCTATCTATCTATCTATCTATCTATCTATCTATCTATCTATCTATCTATCTATCTATCTATCTATCTATCTATCTATCTATCTATCTATCTATCTATCTATCTATCTATCTATCTATCTATCTATCTATCTATCTATCTATCTATCTATCTATCTATCTATTATCTATCTATCTATCTATCTATCTATCTATCTATATAATCTATCTATATATCTCTCTTCTCTCTCTCTCTCTCTCTCTCTCTCTCTCTCTCGCTTCTCTATTTCTCTCTCTGTTCTCTATCTATCTATCTCTTTCTTCTCTATCTCTCTCTCTCTCTTCTCTCTCCTCTCTCTCTCTCACATACAAATTATCTTGTTTTATATCATTTGTGTGTTGGTCTAGTATTCTTATTCCGGGACAAATTTCATGATCAATATATCAAATTATGTCTCTTTCTATATATATATATATATATATATATAGTTCTCTCTCCAGATGTATGTGGTGGATAAAGATGACGTATGTCCTTCCGAGGCGTATTCTAAGCACGAACGAGTGCCCTGGTAGAACCATCGACCTTCCGCCAGCTATCTGAAGGATCGCACTTGCATTTTGATATAATTTATATATTCTACATTAAATTATATATAAATAATAATTACAAATATATATGTTGCATGTCAAAACGTGCTTGCAATTAGACAGGCCCATTTAAATATAGTTCTATGACTAGTTGAAAGTTTGGGAAAAGTGCTATGTTTGGTTATACATAGTCTAATGTCGGAAATAGACAAAGACATTTCTGGGAAATATGGTGTCATTGAGCAGAACAGAACACCTCTGAAATGAAATTGCTTTACCTAGACTCTCTTGGGATGTTACAATGACATTAATTGTCTGCAAACCAGGACACTTCACTGTAAATTGCATTACTGTACTGTAAATTGAACTAATTCGAATAAGCAATTTATTGTCAATGCACATTATAGGCATATTATTATATATTCGGTATCGCAATATATTTATTGTACACACAGAATATATACCTCATGCACGCGCAGAATACATATTTATCTCATAAACGTAGTCTAATTTGTATCCGAATCAATATCACGAATTTCCTTACGTTACACACGTGCAATAACGGAATACTTGTATTACTTGTATTAATTGTATTACTTGTATTGTATTACTTGTATTAATTGTATTACCTGTATTAATTGTATTACTTGTATTAATTGTATTGTATTACTTGTATTAATTGTATTACTTGTATTAATTGTATTACTTGTATTAATTGTATTAATTGTATTAATTGTATTAATTGTATTACTTGTATTAATTGTATTACTTGTATTGTATTACTTGTATTAATTGTATTAATTGTATTACTTGTATTAATCTTTACATTCAAACACGGACTAAAACACAAACAAACCACACTACTATGAAGGTAAGTGGTCAATGGTTCAGGAGGCAACCAATTGGCCGAAGTAAGCTCACCTCTATAACGGAACATCGTGGCTGCAGGCTTATCATAATCGAAACGGCTGACCAATACATATATTGCGATCACGTGCCGCCGCCATATTGTGGGTCAAAAGTGTAGAAATCTTAACATTAATGTGAAAACAAACAGCGGTAGCTCGATTTTTTATTAGCTTAAATGGATCACACTAGGGGTAACAAGAAAAACTATTACATAGACATATGTAACAGAAGGACGATTGAATACTCACTCTGCATAATACACGCTCGGATAGTGTATTGAGTGAATGTATAAATTATAAAGTACATAATTTAGTAATTAAATGCAAACATGTGGACAATAACACGACACCATGTCCAACATAATAGTATATACCACATCCCTGCTGGAACATTCCGAATCGTATGGGAACAAATTTCAACTGCGTAAATAGATTGCCCTGGCCATTTCTGGGTTCCAGCTCAAGTCTGTATGTCTATGCGCACACCAGTGAAAGCTTGAAACTAGTTCCCTGAACATAATTCGACAATTTTAATACCTATAATACGAATACATAGCAGTAATTCTTATCACATAAATTCCCATTCGTCCAGAAAAGAGATTTAAAGCACATCCGACATAGCTTGACACCGGTGAATAACTAAGATGCTTGTGTCGTCATCTGAACCACGTGACTTATAGTACGCCGCCATCTTGTTGGTGAAAAGTGTAGAAAACAATAACACAGATGCCCTTGGCGTCATCTGGAATCAATATATTACAGTGCGCGAAAAAGACACGTACAGAAACGTTTGGGAAACAACATGCTAGCAAATCGGATAATGCAGATTACAGGCAGTGGCAATGTGCAGTCAATCAACAACTGCAGGCACGTAAGCGAGATCCATCACACAAGCATGTCTGGTAATCTAACAAGCTATTCATCGACTAACATTAAAAGTCCATTTCCATATCAAATGAATTAGTTGAACGTGTCATCCCCATTGACAGCATATCAAACATTCTTGGAAGTTTGAATAATTCGATAACATGCAATTTCATTAACTCCATACACCCGAGGTCAAATAATCTTATCCATTCACAAGACAATACTTTTAGCATAGCCCATGACACGGTAGATAGCGTACACATTCAGGACAGTAGTTCGGACAAAATACGAAAATATATAGATCTAGACATGTGACGTCAACCATGCGTGGACAACAGCTGCATTATATGACGCCTCTATTGAATAACGTTGATTAATAACATGTATACCATGTTAATGAGTCAATTTGAAGACCGACATGTTGGTTAGGTTTTGCACATTATTGAGAACTACTTTACACGTGTATAGTCTCCGGAGTGTGCGTTGTTAGGTTAATACATCTATATGTAGTTAGACAGTGAGAATACAGACGGATCTGTAGTCCAGTGGTAACACGCTGGACTGGTAATCCAGGAACCGTAGGTTCGATCCCCCGTCTGACCCTAATACAATTAACAGTCTTTCAGATGGGACGTAAAATCGAGGTCTCGTGTCGGTGCTTTACACCGTGCACGTAAAAGAACCAGAGGAGATTCTGGAATGGGTCTCTGTCTGTATCATTGCACTATCCTCCAAAAATCTAAAATTACTAATCTCTTCAGGAGGCGTCGCTCATAACCGGTAGCGACGATAAATAAACGTAAAAACACACAAACACAGTGAGTATAACAGACGGATCTGTAGTACAGTGGTAACACGCTGGACTGGTAATCCAGGGATCGAAGGTTCGATCACCCATCTGATCCTAATAGAATGAACAGCATTTTATTTCAAGAACTTCACCATTCTACTGCTTGGTTACAAATTACGTTTGACTCTTAACAAATAAAATAGTACTGGACATTTATTTCAATAGACATTAATCATTTTACACCACATACAGACGGATCTGTAGTCCAGTGGTATCACGCTGGACTGGTAATCCAGGGATCGCAGGTTCGATCCCCCATCTGACCCTAATAAAATTAACTTTCAGATGGGACTTTAAACCGAGGTCTCGTGTCGGTGGTGTACACCATGTACGTAAAAGAACCAGAGGAGACTCTGGAATGGGTATCTGTCTGTATCATTGCACTATCCTCCAACAATCTAAAATGACTAATCTCTTCAAGAGGGGTCGTTCATATGGGCAAACGGTATCAACACAGTGAGAATATCTTTTCAAATGGTTTAAAGACCGTTATGCATGTGATATAGAAAATGCGTGACTCATTTTCATTTCAATCTATTCCTCCAAAAATATTTTTATTAAGCTCGCCAGATGGAGACTCACTTAATAACATTATTCTACACACGTTTAAAGCGACACTACATCAGTGAAAACGCACATTTATACAGAATATAATTTTCTATTATATGGTATAATTATTTTCCAAATATTTGCCTCAAAACCTGAGTATTTCAACTAATAAACAAGCACCGTATACGCGGTTTGTTGACATAACAAAATAATGTAAATAGGGTCGACATACATGCGTAATACAACCTGAATAACGAGATTTATTATACAGATTTACCGTTATATCACACATTTATGCCTATGCATATTTATTTGTAGATTCTTAGTTACATTTATTATCTCTAAGCGACAGTATCAAGCCTTTAGCATTGACTACAATGATACAGACACACAGGAGCGTGGATGACCTGTATATGAACTCCTACGTTCACTTTTGTGTAGACCACACATCCACTGTTTATTAATTCAATATTTGTGTTCGAATATATCGGAGGAATTTGTAGTAGCAATGCATTTATACTTGAACAATGCATTTTGTTGTTGTTTTTTGAGATGTATTGTCGCTTTAATAACAGTTTATGAAATAAGAAATATTTCTACAAAATATCATAGGCACATGTTATTAATTCTGTTGGAGATATTACAATACAAGTACAAACGGTATGTTTTATATATGCGAAAGCACTGAACTAATGTTCACGAATCTTGCTTGGGTATACTTCTTGCTGGGGTACACTTCCTGCTTGGGTACACTTCTTGCTGGGGTACACTTATTGCTGGGGTACCCTTCTTGCTGGGGTACACTTCTTGCTGGGGTACGCTGGGGTACACTTCTTGCTGGAGTACACTTATTGCTCGGGTACACTTCTTGCTGGGTACACTTCTTGCTGGGGTACACTTATTGCTGGGGTACATGTTTCGCTGAGGTACATTTCTTGCAGAGGTACACTTCTTGCGTGGGTACACTTCTTGCTGGGGTACATTTCTTGTTGGGGTACACTTCTTGCTGGGGTACACTTCTTGCTGGGGTACACTTATTGCTGGGGTACACTTCTTGCTAGGGTACACTTATTGCTGGGGTACACTTCTTGCTGGGGTACACTTCTTGCTGGGGTACACTTCTTGCTGGGGTACATATCTCGCTGAGGTACATATCTTGCAGAGGTACACTTCTTGCTTGGGTACACTTCTTGCTGGGGTACATTTCTTGCTTGGGTACACGTCTTGCTGTGGTACACTTCTTGCTGGGGTACACTTCTTGCTTGGGTATATTTCTTGCTTGGGTACACTTCTTGCTGGGGTACATTTCTTGCTGGGGTACATTTCTTGCTGGGGTACACTTCTTGCTGGGGTACACTTCTTGCTGGGGTACACCTCTTGCTTGGGTACACTACTTGCTGGGATACACTTCCTGCTTGGGTACACTTCTTGCTGGGGTACACTTCTTGCTGGGGTACACTTCTTGCTGATGTACACTTCTTGCTGGGGTACACTTCTTGCTTGGGTACACTTCTTGCTGGGGTACACTTCTTGCTGGCGTACACTTCTTGCTTGGGTACACTTCTTGCTGGGGTACATTTCTTGCTGGGGTACACTTCTTGCTGGGGTACACTTCTTGCTGGGGTACATTTCTTGCTGGGGTTCACTTCTTGCTTGGGTACACTTCTTGCTTTGGTACACTTCTTGCTGGGGTACACTTCTTGCTGGGGTACACGTCTTGCTTGGGTACACTTCTTGCTGGGGTACATTTCTTGCTCGGGTACACTTCTTGCTGAGGGACACTTCTTGCTTGGGTACACTTCTTGCTTGGGTACACTTCTTGCTGGGGTACACTTTTTGCTGGGGTACACTTCTTGCTGGGGTACACTTCTTGCTGGGGTACACTTCATGCTGGGGTACATTTCTTGCTGGGGTACACGTCTTGCTGGTGTACACTTTTTGCTGGGGTACGCTTCTTGCTGGGGTACACTTCTTGCTGGGGTACACTTATTGCTGGGGTACATTTTCTTGCTGAGGTTCATTTCTTGCTTGGGTACACTTATTGCTTGGGTACATTTCTTGCTGAGGTACATTTCTGCCGGGGTACACTTTTTGCTTTAGTACACTTATTGCTGGGTACACTTCTTGATGGGGTACATTTCTTGCTTTGGTACACTTCTTGCTGGGGTACACTCCTTGCTGTGGCACACTTCTTGCTTGGGTACACTACTTACTGGGGTACACTTCTTGCTTGGGTACACTTATTGCTGGGGTACATTACTTGCTTGGGTACATTTCTTGATTGGGTACACTTCTTGCTGGGGTACACTTATTGCTGAGTTGCACTTCTTGCTGGGGTACACTTCTTGCTTAGGTACACTTATTGTTGGGGTACATTTCTTGCTGGGGTACACTTCTTGCTGAGGTACATTTCTTGCTGAGGTACATTTCTGCTGGGGTACACTTCTTGCTGGGGTACACTTCTTGCTGGGGTACAATTCTTGCTGGGGTACATTTCTTGCTTGGGTACACGTCTTGCTGGGGTGCTTCTTGCTGGGGTACACTTCTTGCTGGGGTACACTTCATGCTGGGGTACATTTCTTGCTGGGGTACACGTCTTGCTGGGGTACACTTTTTGCTGGGGTACACTTCTTGCTGGGGTACACTTCTTGCTGGGGTACACTTATTGCTGGGGTACATTTTCTTGCTGAGGTTCATTTCTTGCTTGGGTACACTTATTGCTTGGGTACATTTCTTGCTGAGGTACATTTCTGCTGGGGTACACTTTTTGCTTTAGTACACTTATTGCTAGGTACACTTCTTGCTGGGGTACATTTCTTGCTTTGGTACACTTCTTGCTGGGGTACACTCCTTGCTGTGGCACACATCTTGCTTGGGTACACTTCTTACTGGGGTACACTTCTTGCTGGGGTACACTTCTTGCTTGGGTACACTTATTGCTGGGTTACATTTCTTGCTTGTGTACATTTCTTGATTGGTACACTTCTTGCTGGGGTACACTTATTGCTAGGGTACATTTTCTTGCTGAGGTTCATTTTCTTGCTTGGGTACACTTATTGATTGGGTACATTTCTTGCTGAGGTACATTTCTGCTGGGGTACATTTTTTGCTTGGTACACTTATTGCTGGGTACACTTCTTGCTGAGGTACACTTCTTGCTATGGTACACTTCTTGCTGGGGTACACTTCTTGCTGTGGTACACTTCTTGCTTGGGTGCACTTCTTGCTTTGGTACACTTCTTGCTGGGGTACACTCTTGCTTGGGTACACTTATTGCTGGGGTACATTTTTGCTTGGGTTCATTTCTTGCTTGGGTACACTTATTGATTGGGTACATTTCTTGCTGAGGTACATTTTTGCTGGGGTACACTATTTGCTTTGGTATGCATATTGCTGGGTACACTTCTTGCTTTGGTACACTTCTTGCTTGGGTACACTTCTTGCTTTGGTACATTTCTTGCTGGGGTACACTTCTTGCTTGGGTACACTTCTTGCTGGGGTACATTTCTTGCTGGGGTACATTTCTTGCTGGGCTACACTTATTGCTGGGGTGCATTTCTTGCCTGGGTACATTTCTTGCTGGGGTACACTTCTTGCTTGGGTACACTTATTGCTGGGGTACATTTCTTGCTGGGGTAAATTACTTGCTGGGGTACATTTCTTGCTGGGGTACATTTCTTGATTGGGTACATTTCTTGCTTGGGTACACGTCATGCTGAGGTACACTTCTTGCTGGGGTACACTTCTTACTGAGGTACACTTCTTGCTTGGGTACACTTCTTGCTGGGGGTACACTTCTTGCTTGGGTACATTTCTTGCTGGGGTACACTTCTTGCTGGGGTATACTTCTTGCTTGGGTACACTTCTTGCTGGGGTACACTTCTTGCTGGGGTACACTTCTTGCTTGGGTACACTTCTTGCTCGGGTACACTTCTTGCTGGGGTACACTTCTTGCTTGGGTACACTTCTTGCTGGGGTACACTTCTTGCGTGGGTACACTTCTTGCTGAGGTACACATCTTGCTGGGGTACACTTCTTGCGTGGTACACTTCTTGCTGTGGTACACTTCTTGCTGTGGTACACTTCTTGCTTGGGTACACTTCTTGCTTTGGTACACTTCTTGCTGGGGTACACTTCTTGCTTGGGTACACTTATTGCTGGGTTACATTTCTTGCTTGTGTACATTTCTTGATTGGGTACACTTATTGCTGGGGTACATTTTCTTGCTGAGGTTCATTTCTTGCTTGGGTACACTTATTGATTGGGTACATTTCTTGCTGAGGTACATTACTGCTCGGTACACTTTTTGCTTTGGTACACTTATTGCTGGGTACACTTCTTGCTGGGGTACACTTCTTGCTTTGGTACACTTCTTGCTGGGGTACACTTCTTGCTGTGGTACACTTCTTACTTGGGTACACTTCTTGCTTTGGTACACTTCTTGCTGGGGTACACTTCTTGCTGGGGTACACTTCTTGCTTGGGTACACTTATTGCTGGGGTACATTTCATGCTGGGGTACACTTCTTGCTTGGGTACACTTATTGCTGGGGTACATTTCTTGCTGGGGTACATTTATTGCTGTGGTACATTTCTTGATTGGGTACATTTCTTGCTTGGGTACACGTCTTGCTGAGGTACACTTCTTGCTGGGGTACACTTCTTGCTGAGGTATATTTCTTGCTTGGGTACACTTCTTGCTGGGGTACACTTCTTGCTTGGGTACACTACTTGCTTTGGTACACTTCTTGCTGGGGTACACTTCTTGCTTGGGTACACTTATTGCTGGGTTACATTTCTTGCTTGTGTACATTTCTTGATTGGGTACACTTATTGCTGGGGTACATTTTCTTGCTGAGGTTCATTTCTTGCTTGGGTACACTTATTGATTGGGTACATTTCTTGCTGAGGTACATTACTGCTCGGTACACTTTTTGCTTTGGTACACTTATTGCTGGGTACACTTCTTGCTGGGGTACACTTCTTGCTTTGGTACACTTCTTGCTGGGGTACACTTCTTGCTGTGGTACACTTCTTACTTGGGTACACTTCTTGCTTTGGTACACTTCTTGCTGGGGTACACTTCTTGCTGGGGTACACTTCTTGCTTGGGTACACTTATTGCTGGGGTACATTTCATGCTGGGGTACACTTCTTGCTTGGGTACACTTATTGCTGGGGTACATTTCTTGCTGGGGTACATTTATTGCTGTGGTACATTTCTTGATTGGGTACATTTCTTGCTTGGGTACACGTCTTGCTGAGGTACACTTCTTGCTGGGGTACACTTCTTGCTGAGGTATATTTCTTGCTTGGGTACACTTCTTGCTGGGGTACACTTCTTGCTTGGGTACACTACTTGCTTTGGTACACTTCTTGCTGGGGTACACTTCTTGCTTGGGTACACTTATTGCTGGGGTACATTTCTTGCTGGGGTACATTTCTTGCTGGGGTACACTTCTGGCTGAGGTACACTTCTTGCTTGGGTACACTTCTTGCTGGGGTACACTTCTTGCTTTGGTACACTTCTTGCTGGGGTACACTTCTTGCTGTGGTACACTTCTTGCTTGGGTACACTCTTGCTTTGGTACACTTCTTGCTGGGGTACACTTCTTGCTTGGGTACACTTATTGCTGGGGTACATTTCTTGCTGGGGTACATTTCTTGCTGGGGTACACTTCTTGCTGAGATACACTTCTTGCTTGGGTACACTTCTTGCTGGGGTACACTTCTTGCTTGGGTACATTTCTTGCTGGGGTACACTTATTGCTGGGGTATACTTCTTGCTTGGGTACACTTCTTGCTGGGGTACACTTCTTGCTGGGGTACACTTCTTGCTGGGGTACACTTCTTGCTTGGGTACACTTCTTGCTGGGGTACACTTCTTGCTGGGGTACACTTCTTGCTTGCATGGGTACACTTCTTGCTGGGGTACACCTCTTGCTTGGGTACACTTCTTGCTGAGGTACACTTATTGCTGGGGTACACTTCTTGCTGGGGTACACTTCTTGCTTGCCTGGGTGCACTTCTTGCTGGGGTACACTTCTTGCTGGGGTACACTTATTGCTGGGGTACATTTTATTGCTGAGGTTCATTTCTTGCTTGGGTACACTTATTGATTGGATACATTTCTTGCTGAGGTACATTTCTGCTGGGGTACACTTTTTGCTTTGGTACACTTATTGCTGGGTACACCTCTTCCTGGGGTACACTTCCTGCTTTGGTACACTTCTTGCTGGGGTACACTTCTTGCTGTGGTACACTTCTTGCTTGGGTACACTTCTTGCTTTGGTACACTTCTTGCTGGGGTACACTTCTTGCTTGGGTACACTTATTGCTGGGGTACATTTCTTGCTGGGGTACATTTCTTGCTGGGGTACACTTATTGCTGGGGTACACTCCTTGCTGTGGCACACATCTTGCTTGGGTACACTTCTTACTGGGGTACACTTCTTGCTTGGGTACACTTCTTGCTTGGGTACACTTATTGCTGGGTTACATTTCTTGCTTGTGTACATTTCTTGATTGGGTACACTTCTTGCTGGGGTACACTTATTGCTAGGGTACATTTTCTTGCTGAGGTTCATTTCTTGCTTGGGTACACTTATTGATTGGGTACATTTCTTGCTGAGGTACATTTCTGCTGGGGTACATTTTTTGCTTTGGTACACTTATTGCTGGGTACACTTCTTGCTGAGGTACACTTCTTGCTATGGTACACTTCTTGCTGGGGTACACTTCTTGCTGTGGTACACTTCTTGCTTGGGTGCACTTCTTGCTTTGGTACACTTCTTGCTGGGGTACACTTCTTGCTTGGGTACACTTATTGCTGGGGTACATTTCTTGCTTGGGTACATTTCTTGCTGGGGTACACTTCTTGCTGGGGTACACTTATTGCTGGGGTACATTTTCTTCCTGAGGTTCATTTCTTGCTTGGGTACACTTATTGATTGGGTACATTTCTTGCTGAGGTACATTTTTGCTGGGGTACACTATTTGCTTTGGTATACATATTGCTGGGTACACTTCTTGCTTTGGTACACTTCTTGCTTGGGTACACTTCTTGCTTTGGTACACTTCTTGCTGGGGTACACTTCTTGCTTGGGTACACTTCTTGCTGGGGTACATTTCTTGCTGGGGTACATTTCTTGCTGGGCTACACTTATTGCTGGGGTGCATTTCTTGCCTGGGTACATTTCTTGCTGGGGTACACTTCTTGCTTGGGTACACTTATTGCTGGGGTACATTTCTTGCTGGGGTAAATTACTTGCTGGGGTACATTTCTTGCTGGGTACATTTCTTGATTGGGTACATTTCTTGCTTGGGTACACGTCATGCTGAGGTACACTTCTTGCTGGGGTACACTTCTTACTGAGGTACACTTCTTGCTTGGGTACACTTCTTGCTGGGGGTACACTTCTTGCTTGGGTACATTTCTTGCTGGGGTACACTTCTTGCTGGGGTATACTTCTTGCTTGGGTACACTTCTTGCTGGGGTACACTTCTTGCTGGGGTACACTTCTTGCTTGGGTACACTTCTTGCTCGGGTACACTTCTTGCTGGGGTACACTTCTTGCTTGGGTACACTTCTTGCTGGGGTACACTTCTTGCTGGGGTACACTTCTTGCGTGGGTACACTTCTTGCTGAGGTACACATATTGCTGGGGTACACTTCTTGCGTGGTACACTTCTTGCTGTGGTACACTTCTTGCTTGGGTACACTTCTTGCTTTGGTACACTTCTTGCTTGGGTACACTTCTTGCTTGGTACACTTATTGCTGGGGTACATTTTCTTGCTGAGGTTCATTTCTTGCTTGGGTACACTTATTGATTGGGTACATTTCTTGCTGAGGTACATTACTTGCTTTGGTACACTTATTGCTGGGTACACTTCTTGCTGGGGTACACTTCTTGCTTGGTACACTTCTTGCTGGGGTACACTTCTTGCTGTGGTACACTTCTTACTTGGGTACACTTGCTACTTCTTGCTGGGGTACACTTCTTGCTGGGGTACACTTCTTGCTTGGGTACACTTATTGCTGGGGTACATTTCATGCTGGGGTACACTTCTTGCTTGGGTACACTTATTGCTGGGGTACATTTCTTCCTGGGGTACATTTCTTGCTGGGGTACATTTATTGCTGTGGTACATTTCTTGATTGGGTACATTTCTTGCTTGGGTACACGTCTTGCTGAGGTACACTTCTTGCTGGGGTACACTTCTTGCTGAGGTATATTTCTTGCTTGGGTACACTTCTTGCTGGGGTACACTTCTTGCTTGGGTACACTACTTGCTTTGGTACACTTCTTGCTGGGGTACACTTCTTGCTTGGGTACACTTATTGCTGAGGTACACTTCTTGCTTGGGTACACTTCTTGCTGGGGTACACTTCTTGCTTTGGTACACTTCTTGCTGGGGTACACTTCTTGCTGTGGTACACTTCTTCCTTGGGTACACTCTTGCTTTGGTACACTTCTTGCTGGGGTACACTTCTTGCTTGGGTACACTTATTGCTGGGGTACATTTCTTGCTGGGGTACATTTCTTGCTGGGGTACACTTCTTGCTGAGATACACTTCTTGCTTGGGTACACTTCTTGCTGGGGTACACTTCTTGCTTGGGTACATTTCTTGCTGGGGTACACTTATTGCTGGGGTATACTTCTTGCTTGGGTACACTTCTTGCTGGGGTACACTTCTTGCTGGGGTACACTTCTTGCTTGCATGGGTACACTTCTTGCTGGGGTACACTTCTTGCTTGGGTACACTTCTTGCTGAGGTACACTTATTGCTGAGGTACACTTCTTGCTGGGGTACACTTCTTGCTTGCCTGGGTGCACTTCTTGCTGGGGTACACTTCTTGCTTGGGTACACTTCTTGCTGGGGTACACTTATTGCTGGGGTACATATTCTTGCTGAGGTTCATTTCTTGCTTGGGTACACTTATTGATTGGATACATTTCTTGCTGAGGTACATTTCTGCTGGGGTACACTTTTTGCTTTGGTACACTTATTGCTGGGTACACCTCTTCCTGGGGTACACTTCCTGCTTTGGTACACTTCTTGCTGGGGTACACTTCTTGCTGTGGTACACTTCTTGCTTGGGTACACTTCTTGCTTTGGTACACTTCTTGCTGGGGTACACTTCTTGCTTGGGTACACTTATTGCTGGGGTACATTTCTTGCTGGGGTACATTTCTTGCTGGGGTACACTTATTGCTGGGGTGCATTTCTTGCTTGGGTACATTTCTTGATTGGGTACATTTCTTGCTGGGGTACACTTCTTGCTTGGGTACACTTATTGCTGGGGTACATTTCTTGCTGGGGTACATTTCTTGCTTCGGTACATTTCTTGATTGGGTACATTTCTTGCTTGGGTACACGTCTTGCTGGGGTACACTTCTTGCTGGGGTACACTTCTTGCTGAGGTACACTTCTTGCTTGGGTACTCTTCTTGCTGGGGTACACTTCTTGCTTGGGTACATTTCTTGCTGGGGTACACTTATTGCTGGGGTATACTTCTTGCTTGGGTACACTTCTTGCTGGGGTACACTTCTTGCTGGGGTACACCTCTTGGTACACTTCATGCTGAGGTACACTTCTTGCTGGGGTACACTTCTTGGTACACTTCATGCTGAGGTACACTTCTTGCTGGGGTACACTTCTTGCTGGGGTACTTCTTGCTGGGGTACACTTCTTGCTGGTGTACACTTCTTGCTGGGGTACACTTCTTGCTTGCCTGGGTACACTTCTTGCAGGGGTACACTTCTTGCTTGGGTACACTTCTTGCTGGGGTACATTTCTTGCTTGGGTACACTTCTTGCAGTTACTTACAGAGGTTGTTGCACCAAGTACGTTTTAGTTAATGTAATTAGTATGCATAGAGATCCCTGAATGTATAGAAATTGCATATACATGCAACTATATGAATCCAAATTCCGATCTGTATGTCTATGATTAATATTATTCCTATGTATATATTATTATTATATGTTATTCCTATATAAATATTGTATATCATATCTATAAACGTGCGATGTTGCTTGTATTATTCAATAGCATAAAAACCACATGTAGCACACAATATTTACATTGTGGAAAAGGGAGGTCAAATTCCTGACAGTGATATCTTGTATACATTATGCTTTTATGATATTATATGTTGTTCACATAGTAATGTTTTAATACTTATAGTATTAGTCATGCTATCAATTTATGTAGGTCCCTCCATTATAAACGTAGTCTAATTTGTATCCGAATCAATATCACGAATTTCCTTACGTTACACACGTGCAATAACGGAATACTTGTATTACTTGTATTAATTGTATTACTTGTATTGTATTACTTGTATTAATTGTATTACCTGTATTAATTGTATTACTTGTATTAATTGTATTGTATTACTTGTATTAATTGTATTACTTGTATTAATTGTATTACTTGTATTAATTGTATTAATTGTATTAATTGTATTAATTGTATTACTTGTATTAATTGTATTACTTGTATTGTATTACTTGTATTAATTGTATTAATTGTATTACTTGTATTAATCTTTACATTCAAACACGGACTAAAACACAAACAAACCACACTACTATGAAGGTAAGTGGTCAATGGTTCAGGAGGCAACCAATTGGCCGAAGTAAGCTCACCTCTATAACGGAACATCGTGGCTGCAGGCTTATCATAATCGAAACGGCTGACCAATACATATATTGCGATCACGTGCCGCCGCCATATTGTGGGTCAAAAGTGTAGAAATCTTAACATTAATGTGAAAACAAACAGCGGTAGCTCGATTTTTTATTAGCTTAAATGGATCACACTAGGGGTAACAAGAAAAACTATTACATAGACATATGTAACAGAAGGACGATTGAATACTCACTCTGCATAATACACGCTCGGATAGTGTATTGAGTGAATGTATAAATTATAAAGTACATAATTTAGTAATTAAATGCAAACATGTGGACAATAACACGACACCATGTCCAACATAATAGTATATACCACATCCCTGCTGGAACATTCCGAATCGTATGGGAACAAATTTCAACTGCGTAAATAGATTGCCCTGGCCATTTCTGGGTTCCAGCTCAAGTCTGTATGTCTATGCGCACACCAGTGAAAGCTTGAAACTAGTTCCCTGAACATAATTCGACAATTTTAATACCTATAATACGAATACATAGCAGTAATTCTTATCACATAAATTCCCATTCGTCCAGAAAAGAGATTTAAAGCACATCCGACATAGCTTGACACCGGTGAATAACTAAGATGCTTGTGTCGTCATCTGAACCACGTGACTTATAGTACGCCGCCATCTTGTTGGTGAAAAGTGTAGAAAACAATAACACAGATGCCCTTGGCGTCATCTGGAATCAATATATTACAGTGCGCGAAAAAGACACGTACAGAAACGTTTGGGAAACAACATGCTAGCAAATCGGATAATGCAGATTACAGGCAGTGGCAATGTGCAGTCAATCAACAACTGCAGGCACGTAAGCGAGATCCATCACACAAGCATGTCTGGTAATCTAACAAGCTATTCATCGACTAACATTAAAAGTCCATTTCCATATCAAATGAATTAGTTGAACGTGTCATCCCCATTGACAGCATATCAAACATTCTTGGAAGTTTGAATAATTCGATAACATGCAATTTCATTAACTCCATACACCCGAGGTCAAATAATCTTATCCATTCACAAGACAATACTTTTAGCATAGCCCATGAAACGGTAGATAGCGTACACATTCAGGACAGTAGTTCGGACAAAATACGAAAATATATAGATCTAGACATGTGACGTCAACCATGCGTGGACAACAGCTGCATTATATGACGCCTCTATTGAATAACGTTGATTAATAACATGTATACCATGTTAATGAGTCAATTTGAAGACCGACATGTTGGTTAGGTTTTGCACATTATTGAGAACTACTTTACACGTGTATAGTCTCCGGAGTGTGCGTTGTTAGGTTAATACATCTATATGTAGTTAGACAGTGAGAATACAGACGGATCTGTAGTCCAGTGGTAACACGCTGGACTGGTAATCCAGGAACCGTAGGTTCGATCCCCCGTCTGACCCTAATACAATTAACAGTCTTTCAGATGGGACGTAAAATCGAGGTCTCGTGTCGGTGCTTTACACCGTGCACGTAAAAGAACCAGAGGAGATTCTGGAATGGGTCTCTGTCTGTATCATTGCACTATCCTCCAAAAATCTAAAATTACTAATCTCTTCAGGAGGCGTCGCTCATAACCGGTAGCGACGATAAATAAACGTAAAAACACACAAACACAGTGAGTATAACAGACGGATCTGTAGTACAGTGGTAACACGCTGGACTGGTAATCCAGGGATCGAAGGTTCGATCACCCATCTGATCCTAATAGAATGAACAGCATTTTATTTCAAGAACTTCACCATTCTACTGCTTGGTTACAAATTACGTTTGACTCTTAACAAATAAAATAGTACTGGACATTTATTTCAATAGACATTAATCATTTTACACCACATACAGACGGATCTGTAGTCCAGTGGTATCACGCTGGACTGGTAATCCAGGGATCGCAGGTTCGATCCCCCATCTGACCCTAATAAAATTAACTTTCAGATGGGACTTTAAACCGAGGTCTCGTGTCGGTGGTGTACACCATGTACGTAAAAGAACCAGAGGAGACTCTGGAATGGGTATCTGTCTGTATCATTGCACTATCCTCCAACAATCTAAAATGACTAATCTCTTCAAGAGGGGTCGTTCATATGGGCAAACGGTATCAACACAGTGAGAATATCTTTTCAAATGGTTTAAAGACCGTTATGCATGTGATATAGAAAATGCGTGACTCATTTTCATTTCAATCTATTCCTCCAAAAATATTTTTATTAAGCTCGCCAGATGGAGACTCACTTAATAACATTATTCTACACACGTTTAAAGCGACACTACATCAGTGAAAACGCACATTTATACAGAATATAATTTTCTATTATATGGTATAATTATTTTCCAAATATTTGCCTCAAAACCTGAGTATTTCAACTAATAAACAAGCACCGTATACGCGGTTTGTTGACATAACAAAATAATGTAAATAGGGTCGACATACATGCGTAATACAACCTGAATAACGAGATTTATTATACAGATTTACCGTTATATCACACATTTATGCCTATGCATATTTATTTGTAGAATCCTAGTTACATTTGTTATCTCTAAGCGACAGTATCAAGCCTTTAGCATTGACTACAATGACACAGACACACAGGAGCGTGGATGACCTGTATATGAACTCCTACGTTCACTTTTGTGTAGACCACACATCCACTGTTTATTAATTCAATATTTGTGTTCGAATGTATCGGAGGAATTTGTAGTAGCAATGCATTTATACTTGAACAATGCATTTTGTTGTTGTTTTTTGAGATGTATTGTCGCTTTAATAACAGTTTATGAAATAAGAAATATTTCTACAAAATATCATAGGCACATGTTATTAATTCTGTTGGAGATATTACAATACAAGTACAAACGGTATGTTTTATATATGCGAAAGCACTGAACTAATGTTCACGAATCTTGCTTGGGTATACTTCTTGCTGGGGTACACTTCCTGCTTGGGTACACTTCTTGCTGGGGTACACTTATTGCTGGGGTACCCTTCTTGCTGGGGTACACTTCTTGCTGGGGTACGCTGGGGTACACTTCTTGCTGGAGTACACTTATTGCTCGGGTACACTTCTTGCTGGGTACACTTCTTGCTGGGGTACACTTATTGCTGGGGTACATGTTTCGCTGAGGTACATTTCTTGCAGAGGTACACTTCTTGCGTGGGTACACTTCTTGCTGGGGTACATTTCTTGTTGGGGTACACTTCTTGCTGGGGTACACTTCTTGCTGGGGTACACTTATTGCTGGGGTACACTTCTTGCTAGGGTACACTTATTGCTGGGGTACACTTCTTGCTGGGGTACACTTCTTGCTGGGGTACACTTCTTGCTGGGGTACATATCTCGCTGAGGTACATATCTTGCAGAGGTACACTTCTTGCTTGGGTACACTTCTTGCTGGGGTACATTTCTTGCTTGGGTACACGTCTTGCTGTGGTACACTTCTTGCTGGGGTACACTTCTTGCTTGGGTATATTTCTTGCTTGGGTACACTTCTTGCTGGGGTACATTTCTTGCTGGGGTACATTTCTTGCTGGGGTACACTTCTTGCTGGGGTACACTTCTTGCTGGGGTACACCTCTTGCTTGGGTACACTACTTGCTGGGATACACTTCCTGCTTGGGTACACTTCTTGCTGGGGTACACTTCTTGCTGGGGTACACTTCTTGCTGATGTACACTTCTTGCTGGGGTACACTTCTTGCTTGGGTACACTTCTTGCTGGGGTACACTTCTTGCTGGCGTACACTTCTTGCTTGGGTACACTTCTTGCTGGGGTACATTTCTTGCTGGGGTACACTTCTTGCTGGGGTACACTTCTTGCTGGGGTACATTTCTTGCTGGGGTACACTTCTTGCTTGGGTACACTTCTTGCTTTGGTACACTTCTTGCTGGGGTACACTTCTTGCTGGGGTACACGTCTTGCTTGGGTACACTTCTTGCTGGGGTACATTTCTTGCTCGGGTACACTTCTTGCTGAGGGACACTTCTTGCTTGGGTACACTTCTTGCTTGGGTACACTTCTTGCTGGGGTACACTTTTTGCTGGGGTACACTTCTTGCTGGGGTACACTTCTTGCTGGGGTACACTTCATGCTGGGGTACATTTCTTGCTGGGGTACACGTCTTGCTGGTGTACACTTTTTGCTGGGGTACGCTTCTTGCTGGGGTACACTTCTTGCTGGGGTACACTTATTGCTGGGGTACATTTTCTTGCTGAGGTTCATTTCTTGCTTGGGTACACTTATTGCTTGGGTACATTTCTTGCTGAGGTACATTTCTGCCGGGGTACACTTTTTGCTTTAGTACACTTATTGCTGGGTACACTTCTTGATGGGGTACATTTCTTGCTTTGGTACACTTCTTGCTGGGGTACACTCCTTGCTGTGGCACACTTCTTGCTTGGGTACACTTCTTACTGGGGTACACTTCTTGCTTGGGTACACTTATTGCTGGGGTACATTACTTGCTTGGGTACATTTCTTGATTGGGTACACTTCTTGCTGGGGTACACTTATTGCTGAGTTGCACTTCTTGCTGGGGTACACTTCTTGCTTAGGTACACTTATTGTTGGGGTACATTTCTTGCTGGGGTACACTTCTTGCTGAGGTACATTTCTTGCTGAGGTACATTTCTGCTGGGGTACACTTCTTGCTGGGGTACACTTCTTGCTGGGGTACAATTCTTGCTGGGGTACATTTCTTGCTTGGGTACACGTCTTGCTGGGGTGCTTCTTGCTGGGGTACACTTCTTGCTGGGGTACACTTCATGCTGGGGTACATTTCTTGCTGGGGTACACGTCTTGCTGGGGTACACTTTTTGCTGGGGTACACTTCTTGCTGGGGTACACTTCTTGCTGGGGTACACTTATTGCTGGGGTACATTTTCTTGCTGAGGTTCATTTCTTGCTTGGGTACACTTATTGCTTGGGTACATTTCTTGCTGAGGTACATTTCTGCTGGGGTACACTTTTTGCTTTAGTACACTTATTGCTGGGTACACTTCTTGCTGGGGTACATTTCTTGCTTTGGTACACTTCTTGCTGGGGTACACTCCTTGCTGTGGCACACATCTTGCTTGGGTACACTTCTTACTGGGGTACACTTCTTGCTGGGGTACACTTCTTGCTTGGGTACACTTATTGCTGGGTTACATTTCTTGCTTGTGTACATTTCTTGATTGGGTACACTTCTTGCTGGGGTACACTTATTGCTAGGGTACATTTTCTTGCTGAGGTTCATTTCTTGCTTGGGTACACTTATTGATTGGGTACATTTCTTGCTGAGGTACATTTCTGCTGGGGTACATTTTTTGCTTTGGTACACTTATTGCTGGGTACACTTCTTGCTGAGGTACACTTCTTGCTATGGTACACTTCTTGCTGGGGTACACTTCTTGCTGTGGTACACTTCTTGCTTGGGTGCACTTCTTGCTTTGGTACACTTCTTGCTGGGGTACACTCTTGCTTGGGTACACTTATTGCTGGGGTACATTTCTTGCTTGGGTTCATTTCTTGCTTGGGTACACTTATTGATTGGGTACATTTCTTGCTGAGGTACATTTTTGCTGGGGTACACTATTTGCTTTGGTATGCATATTGCTGGGTACACTTCTTGCTTTGGTACACTTCTTGCTTGGGTACACTTCTTGCTTTGGTACATTTCTTGCTGGGGTACACTTCTTGCTTGGGTACACTTCTTGCTGGGGTACATTTCTTGCTGGGGTACATTTCTTGCTGGGCTACACTTATTGCTGGGGTGCATTTCTTGCCTGGGTACATTTCTTGCTGGGGTACACTTCTTGCTTGGGTACACTTATTGCTGGGGTACATTTCTTGCTGGGGTAAATTACTTGCTGGGGTACATTTCTTGCTGGGGTACATTTCTTGATTGGGTACATTTCTTGCTTGGGTACACGTCATGCTGAGGTACACTTCTTGCTGGGGTACACTTCTTACTGAGGTACACTTCTTGCTTGGGTACACTTCTTGCTGGGGGTACACTTCTTGCTTGGGTACATTTCTTGCTGGGGTACACTTCTTGCTGGGGTATACTTCTTGCTTGGGTACACTTCTTGCTGGGGTACACTTCTTGCTGGGGTACACTTCTTGCTTGGGTACACTTCTTGCTCGGGTACACTTCTTGCTGGGGTACACTTCTTGCTTGGGTACACTTCTTGCTGGGGTACACTTCTTGCGTGGGTACACTTCTTGCTGAGGTACACATCTTGCTGGGGTACACTTCTTGCGTGGTACACTTCTTGCTGTGGTACACTTCTTGCTGTGGTACACTTCTTGCTTGGGTACACTTCTTGCTTTGGTACACTTCTTGCTGGGGTACATTTCTTGCTTGGGTACACTTCTTGCAGTTACTTACAGAGGTTGTTGCACCAAGTACGTTTTAGTTAATGTAATTAGTATGCATAGAGATCCCTGAATGTATAGAAATTGCATATACATGCAACTATATGAATCCAAATTCCGATCTGTATGTCTATGATTAATATTATTCCTATGTATATATTATTATTATATGTTATTCCTATATAAATATTGTATATCATATCTATAAACGTGCGATGTTGCTTGTATTATTCAACAGCATAAAAACCACATGTAGCACACAATATTTACATTGTGGAAAAGGGAGGTCAAATTCCTGACAGTGATATCTTGTATACATTATGCTTTTATGATATTATATGTTGTTCACATAGTAATGTTTTAATACTTATAGTATTAGTCATGCTATCAATTTATGTAGGTCCCTCCATTATAGTTTCGAATATAAGTGTGTACGCTCGCCAATTGTATACACAAACCGGATATATTACATACTTTTCTCAAAATATGTATATAACCATCATCGTTATACATTGTAAAATGTTAAATTAGTTTCAACAACTCAAAACTTAACGACTCGTTAGCTAACACTGTCGTTAGTGTTTAAGGGCGATGTTAGTTAACATGATGTTAAATTTAACGAACGTTTTGAACAACTGGCCGAATATCTTGAATCTTGAATCTTGAGTCAACAACTGGAGTCTGTCCAAAATGGTGCTGATACACGCGTAAAGCCTGAACAAACAAATAAACACTTGATTGTGATTGATATATACATGTACTATAGCAATAACATATGATCAAATCAAAGTTGATTACTGTATACGTGAGGCAGCACTATGTTGTAGATTAAGATGCGTACTATATATACACCACTGCATGTATACGGTATCGCAATATGATTATTTAGATCGGATGGTTATTAGTTTGCGCCAACGATTATAAATACGAGAGATAGAGATAGAGAGATAGAGAGATAGAGAGAGAGATAGGAGAGAGAGAGAGAGAGAGAGAGAGAGAGAGAGAGAGAGAGAGAGAGAGAGAGAGAGAGAGAGAGAGAGACGAGATAGGGAGAGAGGAGAGAGAGAGATAGAGAGAGAGAGAGAGAGAGAGAGATAGAGGAGAGAGAGGAGAGAGAAGAGAGGAGAGAGAGAGAGAGCTGAGAGAGAGAGATAGAGAGAGATGAGAGAGAGAGGAGAGAGATAGAGAGAGAGCTGAGAGGAGAGAGAGAGAGAGAGAGGATAGAATAGAGAGATAGATAGAGAGGAGAGAGAGAGAGAGATAGATGGATAGATAGATAGATAGATAGATAGATAGTTAGATAGATAGATAGATAGATATATAGGATAGATAGATAGTAGATAGATAGATAGATAGTAGATAGATAGATAGATAGATAGATAGATAGATAGATAGATAGATAGATAGATAGATAGATAGATAGATAGATAGATAGATAGATAGATAGATAGATAGATAGATAGATAGATAGATAGATAGATAGATAGATAGATAGATAGATAGATAGATAGATAGATAGATAGATAGATAGATAGATAGATAGATAGATAGATAGATAGAGAGATAGAGAGAGAGAGAGAGAGAACGGGGGAGAGATAGAGAGAGAGAGAGGGAGAGAGAGAGAGAGAGAGAGGGGTGGCGAGAGAAGAGAGAGAGAGAGAGGGGCGAGAGAGAAGGGGGGAGGCGAGAGAAGAGAGGCGTGAGAACGAGGCGAGAGAAGTGAGAGAGAGGAGAGAGAGAGACACGAGAGAGAGAGGAAGAGAGAGAGGGGCGAGCGAGAGGCGAGAGAGCGAGGCGAGAGAAGAGAGAGAGGGAGAGGGAGAGAGAGACACGAGAGAACACAGAGAGAGAAGCGAGAGAAGAGAGAGAGATAGAGAGGAGATATATAGTTGGTTAGACATTTAATATAGTGTGTAGATGCGAAGTACATAATAGCACAACAATGAAAACTGGCACGAACAAGCAAGAGCGTGTGCTGTTTAGGCATTTGTCCAGATCTCTCCATCTACATGACCTAGTATGTCAGTTATTACCTTCCGCGGTAGGGCAGAATGGCAGTTACGCAGTCTACTGTCCATGTTTCGTAATTCAGAGCAGGATTCAATGTGTAGCTGCTTTTCCTGGTATATCAAGGACGACTAATGAACCGCAGTGATGGATACTGGTGCTGTGGTTTAGATGGAATCTAGATGGAATGGGGTTGCACAGCTTGTTACTGTCTGTCTGTTTTCCATAACAATTGGTCTATCTTAATGAAATGCTCAACAGAATTGTCGTTGGTTGCTTGTTATTTATTGATGTTTCCACCACCTGTTCCTCGTTAATATGTGGACGTCGTGATAGCGCATTGGTAGCGCGTTCGCTTCAGGTGCGATAAGGAGTTCGCACATAAGTGTAGCCGTTACGATTGTGCCCTTAGGCAAGGCATTTAGAGTGCACATGCCTCTTCTTTCTCTCTCTCTCTCTATCTCTCTCTTTCTCTCTCTTCCTCGTTGCGATGGATTCCATAAGGAATAAAAGGATTGAGGTATCGAGAGTGATTAATATAAGTTGTAGGAACTTGTTTTGCAATCGAGCTAAACTAAATTTGCTTAAGCTAAGCTTAATATGGACAGAACAGAACATAATTCATTCTAGTATTCATGACTTAAGTATTTAGTCATAATATACACATACAATTATATACAAATAAACAAGTGATCAATCTAGTTATCGGAATCGTACTGTATCATAGATCAATGCACATTTATTTTAGCTTGATTGCGAAACAATTTCTTATAACATTAGTTAGGTCGCTCTCCAGACCTCATTCCTCTATGGAAACCATCACCATGAGGGAGAGAGAATATGCAAGGTGGAACATTAGTGCCTTGCCTAAGGGCACAACCGTAACGACTACAACTGGGAGGAGAACTCCGGACCTCTCACATCTGAAATGTACGTGCTACCACTGCGTTATCACGACATCCTCATCGGAGTGAATTCCATATTAATATAGAGGATGCACATTTTGGTTACTGTTTTGTGTAATAAGGAAACACAGCATTCAGTATGTATTTCCTATCGTTTAAAGCATTCTTATGAAAACGAGCAAAGTTTAATAACACATTTCTATCAGTATTAATTAAAATATAATGATAGTCATCTTCAATATCTCTAACATTGCAACATTGGCAATAACGCTCATGTTGTTAAACGTGTGGTCCAAACCATTTGTATTTTCATGCTATGTATTGTATATTTATGTGTATGTGTATATGATATATGTACTATTGATTTGCAATAAAATATGATTAAATAAAACGCTCACGAATTTCTCTGTCCTCTATTATTAGCGACTCGACCTACATGGACTATATTTTCACTGAGTGATGCGGTTATTGTTCTTCAATGAGGTGGAAACATGTTCCATATACATGTACCTTAAACAAACTTTATGTTAGATGTATAATTTTAAAATGGTGTCTACAACGTACTTTGGAGCTGTCTTATTCCGCTTGCATAAATCATAAAGTTCCGTCCGAAGCATCGATTATTTTAAAGAAACTGGAAAAACAGGTATACGTATCGTCATTATGATAAAATAAATAGTTAAGCATCCAGTGAGTATCGAACCCATGGCCTACATACGATATACCTGGATATCGGTCCTGACAATTGGGTATATAAACTTACCTATCCAGATACAGACGGATCTATAGCTCAGTGGTAGCACGCTGGACTGGTAATCCAGGGATCGCAGGTTCGATCCCCCGTCTGACCCTAATAAAATTAACAGTCTTTCAGATGGGACGTTAAACCGAGATCTCGTGTCGGTGCTTTACAGCGTGCACGTAAAAGAACCAGAGAAGACTCTGGAATGGGTCTCTGTCTGTATCATTGCACTATCCTCCAAAATCTAAAATGACTAATCTCTTCAGGAGGTGTCGCTCATATGGGTAACCGGTAGCGACGATAAATAAACGTAATAAAATATAAAAAATAATATGGTTACAAATATCAAATTATCATTCGACACTTGTACATATATGTATTTATTTATTTCTATCTCGCTATGTCAGTAAAACAAAACATGTACCCAAGCATTGAAGAGGCATCAGTGGCGGTGTGGTTACGGTCGTTGACTTCAAATCACTTACCCCTCACCGCTATAGTTTCGAATCCCACTGCGGGTGTCGAATTATTTCATGCGAACTATTTCGTGAGAGGAAGCTATCTAGCTGGTATGAGAAAGGTAGTTGTAAGAGAATTCTCGAATCAGATAAACTATTGGACATCTATTTCAAGAACTTACTTACTATATGTCTCAGCTATGAAAGTGTCTTGAAACCGACCGTTGGATTGTAAAACTATTTGCTTGGTAATAAGTAAGTAAGTTTTTATTAAAGTGACATGTGCACATTTCAACGAATATATGTAGCAAATATTAAACAACAAGAAGACGCACCCGTCCCCGTGTGCCTAATAATATGCAATCATAAGAATAATATTGTGTGAACAGAAGCGACCTGATCATTAGTTTAAACATAGTTTAACAAAGCATATAACATATACAAATATACAGTATACACAAAATTTAGATACATGAATGAAAAGGGATTAGAACCGAAAGCTAGTATAGCTTATAGAGGTCTTCTCCTATAGCAAGGTACTTAATGCAATTGCGATATGACAGTGTTGTACTATTTTCTAAACTATTAATTTAAATTTGAAATAATGGTAGGTAAACGTTTTAATCATGAACTGTAAATTAGAATATCCATAAGATAATACGATTATTAAGGTGAGACAAGTACATATAGTAACTAATTTAGAAGGTTGAAACTGAGATTGACTTAGAAGAAAGAGGAAATGATAGAACAAGGAATATGATAGATTCATTGATCATTAGATTAATAAATAAAGATATTGCGCTATTCACAAATCATATGGGCTATCAATGCACAAACTAATTAAGTACGTGTTCATAGACAATATTGCAATATGTTGTGTCGGAATGCGTTTATAAAAGGTGTCCGCTTGATGATCAATTCCAGCAAAAGCTAGAATAGTAATTGTTTTTTGTTGTTGTTTTTTGTTTGTTTTGTTTTTTTGGTGAAATCATAAAGTTTCGTTTATTTACGTATTTTTACATAGTTTTTTGTATACATAAAAAAAACAGCACAACAATAACAATGTGAATGTTGGCATAAGTTTAAAATTATACATGTATAGTTTTAGAATATATATCGTTACCTAGTTTGTATGGTATTTAAATGAAAAACACAAATAAAGTATTTTGCAAGATATATCTGAAAATACATGGCCTTTGGACCTGGTGGCAATTGTTTATTATTTTTAACATTTATTATTAACAGTATTTCTAAGAATATTGTTGTATTGTGATGCGATAGTATTTGACTATATCATATGTATTATTGCACATATAATACTACGTCATGCCTCTGCACTGTTTAATAGTAAATATGTAAGCGAAAAAAAAAATTGCAAGTATAATGTTACCCGGAATATTCACCTGAAATAAATGACAAAACTGCGCGACGATGCTAAAAATAAATTGCAAGTATTATTTTACCTGGACTGTTCACCTGAAATAAATGATAAAACTGCGCGATGAGGTATATATACATATAAGAGAGAGAGAGAGATATTTCTGCTACTGGAAATCTATTTTAGTTTATAGAGAACTGTGCACATTATATTATTAAATATCTGCTAATGACGTCACTAGTTGCAATGCCGCATGCAGAAACACCATACCATATTTGTATGCCATATTTGACATCGTTATATATGATGCGTCAAATGTTATAGGAGTGACCAAGAGGACTAGACTGCTAACCGCTGGATCCGTTTTCATGCGTCTGCGGGATGACAAACAGTAAGGAGCTGCGTGGCCCTTTCCAATGACGATACCATCAGTCTTTGTCACTCTGAAGATGAGGACATTTCCTCTTCCAGTTGTCAACTGTTATTGCACCATCATCAGATAGTACAATAGGACATTCTACCTCAACAACTCTACACTTCACGGATAATCGACTGCACCTTGAAGTAATAATCTAATCGACTTAGAATGCTCGCCCATATGCTCTGCGGTGACGAGGGTACAACAACCTAACAAACTAAACAAACTAACGTATGCATCACCATCGTTCCCATCGAACAAACCTGCCATGCTGGTAGGCAATCGGTAACCATTATTTAACTAGCTGGCGGCTCACCAACCGGCTATATCAGAACAAACCCCCGAAGAGGTTCGCAGGCGGATGTATTAACCACTATAACGCAATTACAATTGTCATTTCGATTCTAACATCTAAAAAACGAAATATAGTTGGTGTTATTTATTTAGAAAGCGTAAATGACGTCACAAGTAAGTGGACGTCGTGATAGCGCAGTGGATGTGCGTTCGCTTCAGGTGCCCCGCTGGAGCCGTTACGATTGTGCCCTTAGACAAGGCATTTAAATTCCACGTTGCCTCTTCTCTCTCCCTCGTGGTGATGGATTCCATCAGGAATGAGGTCTCGAGAGTGATTAATATAAGTTATAAGAACTTGTTACGCAATCGAGCTAAAATAAATGTGTATAAACTAAATGACGTCACAACCTAAAACAAAATATATGCTAGTGAAATGACGGCAAGTTTTATAACAGTCGGTAAACCATGCTTTATTGTAAATTTAAACACGGTAAGTTCCTTTTTTGCGTAAACAGAAACATTCCCGAGTCATGTCAGAATAAATATTCAGAAAATCAAAAAGACATTCAGCTTTGGTCGGCGGAAGGACAAAGGGGCATATACTGGTTGTATTGTTTCGGGTTCGATCAACATCTGTTTAGTTCGCTTATGCAAATTTACTTTAGCTCGAATGTAAAACAAGTTATTATAACATTAGACTAATCACTTTCGAGACCTCATTCCTGGTGGAATCCATCGAAATAAGGGAGAGAGAAGGGGCAACGTGGAATGTAAGTGCATTGGCCTAATTGTAATGGCACAATTGTCTGTGAAAGTAATAGTTGGATGTTAGTATAATGCGACACAACTGTGTACAATGTATCATATCGAGACAATGTGATGAGTAAAGCGGCATGTTGGTTTGATGTCAAGGTCGTACACTTTGAGTTCCGTTCCATATCTCTTAATCCGCTCTATGAATTTTAAAATAGGTTAACAAATACAGTCTACATCCGCTATGTCAAAGTCGGTTATGTCGAATTATCCGGTTATCTTGAAGTCGGATCAAAGTCCCATTTCAGGCATTATCATTTTACATATAACTGACTCTGTTTATATCGAATGTCGTTAAGTCAAACTTCGGTTATGTCGAAGTATTTTGTTCGGTCCGACGGACTTCGACATAACGGATGTATACTTTATGTTTACAATAACGAGACGAGAGAGTGTGTTTGTTTTTTATTTGGTTTAAGGTCGCACCAACAGTTTATGTTATATGACGACCCTCCGACTGTTAGTGGTGAAGAAAGGCCCCGGGTGCGCTTTAAGGTCGCACCAACAGTTTATGTTATATGGCCACCCTCCGACTATTAGTGGTGGAGGAAGACCCCGGGTGCGCTTTAGAGCAGTATACAGACACGACTAAATTAAACACCTGGTTGAATCACCGACCTTCCGCAAGTCAGCCTGATATATAGCTTAATAGCATGCAATAATTCAACACTCGTAGTTGAACCGAACCTACATTGGTGGGGGGGTGGCACGAGAATTGAAGTCAACTGGGGAGGACCGAATCTAATGTTGTTTTAACTTATGGTCCAACCCATGTGTGTATGTACATGTATATAATACTTGTGTGATTGTGTTTATGTATACATATACAATAACAACAATATATGATTACACTCAACTAGAAAAACAAATTACGGACAACTACGTTATCCAATCGGCTCTCCCCCAAAAACGAGAACAAAATGTGAAGCCAACTACGTTAACAACAACGTTACACACGCCCCCACCCCCGAGACGAGACCGGGCGTACACGCCCCCACCCCCGAGACGAGACCGGGCGTACACGCCCCCACCCCCGAGACGAGACCGGGTGTACACGCCCCCACCCCCGAGACGAGACCGGGCGTACACGCCCCCACCCCCGAGACGAGACCGGGCGTACACGCCCCACCCCCCCGAGACGAGACCGGGCGTACACGCCCCCACCCCCGAGACGAGACCGGGCGTACACGCCCCCACCCCCGAGACGAGACCGGGCGTACACGCCCCCACCCCCCCCGAGACGAGACCGGCGTACACGCCCCCACCCCCGAGACGAGACCGGGCGTACACGCCCCCACCCCCGAGACGAGACCGGGCGTACACGCCCCCACCCCCGAGACAGACCGGGGTACACGCCCCCACCCGAGACGAGACCGGGCGTACACGCCCCCACCCCCGAGACGAGACCGGGCGTACACGCCCCCACCCCCGAGACGAGACCGGGTGTACACGCCCCCACCCCCGAGACGAGACGGGTGTACACGCCCCCACCCCCGAGACGAGACCGGGTTACACGCCCCCACCCCCGAGACGAGACCGGGTGTACACGCCCCCACCCCGAGACGAGACCGGGTGTACACGCCCCCACCCCCGAGACGAGACCGGGTGTACACGCCCCCACCCCGAGACGAGACCGGGTGTACACGCCCCACCCCCGAGACGAGACCGGGTGTACACGCCCCCACCCCCGAGACGAGACCGGGTGTACACGCCCCCACCCCGAGACGAGACCGGGTGTACACGCCCCCACCCCGAGACGAGACCGGGCGTACACGCCCCCACCCCCGAGACGAGACCGGGTGTACACGCCCCCACCCCCGAGACGAGACCGGGCGTTAGGTATTAATCATGTATTGTGAACGTTTCAATACAGTTTAAATAACAATATGCATGGTACAATTAACGTTCACCAAATAAGACTTTATTATGACCGTCTTATCATTCTAAATAACATACAAGACCGTCTTAACATACTACTGTATGTACACGCATGCGCATAGAACATTAATTAACGCCCATTTTAACGCAGTGTTATGCGTGCAGAACATTTACGAAGCGGCTGAATGGAGACACAATGAAAAAGTTGTAATGTATCAATGCTGAAATATGACGTCAGACTAGTTATTTATCTCATTTCATCTCCCAAATGACATTATTCCATTAGCGCCGATCACTCTAATTGAATATATGTCTCCAAGACCGAGCATACATTACATACACGGAGATAACTGAATATAAATCTTCAGATTTAACAGCGGAATAAATTGTTGCCAACTAATTGTGTGTATGCTACTCGAGAATAATGAAATAATCAAATGGCAAGCAAGTTGAACAATGGATGATGTGTATCTTTCAATTTATAGGCGATGAAACGTGTTTTCTAAATTAATCGGCGCAATCCCGTATACAAAACTCTTCAAATTAGTAAAGTAGATACACAGGTGTAATAAAACAATCTGGGTAGACTTTCTCTACCCCGGATATAATGTCACTAGGGGACGCTTTTCAAAATGGCCGCCGTCACACTTTAAATTACTATATATTGGCCCATAGATGTGATAGAAATGCAATTAACGCACACAACTTAATCATCTTAGTTTATAATATATGAGTGTTAGGCCATAATAAAATAAATCCTAGATTTTCATCCAAATTTTTTTGAAAATGGGGGCGGGGGGTGAAATTTTATTTTTTATTTTATATTTTCAGGATATCGATATTTATGCTGATAAAATGGTGTTTTGACAAGATTCAACTTGACAAGATTTTTTTTTTTTTTTTCAAATAGTAATAAAAAAAATCGGGGCGGGCCCTAAAAACGGGGGCGGGCGGGGATGAAAATCTAGGAAATATTTTATTATGGCCTTAACTAAGCTTCTTAGTACGCTCGTCCACATGGTTCGCCGGAAGCGAGGGTAAATAAGCTCAATCATCATAGAAATGCCATCTTAGTGTCTAGAATGAGGTTTTGGGGTCTCGGAATTCAATTATGGCATGCTGCAAAAAAATAATTAGTTGGCACTCTGATTCATATTATATTAAAATACAAGATGGCTGCCACCAAACTTTTGGGTCAAAAATGATTTTTTATGTAAACCTGAGTTTCAGGATAATAAGATGAAAACATGAATGAGTGATGCCTGCATGTCACCAAAACTGACAGGAAATGATGGGTATTCCAGGTACCATATATTGTAACACTAGTGGTTTCTTGTCAACAGTTGCATGTGCTTACTCTCTAAAGAGTATCAGATATCAATGTTCTTTTGAAATAGATGAAACTAAATATACGTACAAGGTATGAATATGATGTTGACCAAACACTGTTTTCAATGCACGGAAAAGACAAAGAAAACATAAGACTGGTAGATAAAGGTTTGATATTATCAAGACTAGACATGTCTGAAATTGAAGCTATTAAGCCAACCTACGAAAACAAAACAATGTCCATTTGGAGTGATCGCAATTATGTAATTACACAGAAAAACATTAGGGAGAGATTAGTAGGTTTTCTTCCTGTGGTACCCTATAGTTACTGAATACACAGTCTATTCATGCCTCAGAATCTTCCAAGATATCCTAGGACAGTTGAAACAAAGCAATATGGCTGTGACATGTGACGAAGGTGTTGATAGAATAGCTCATGAGATACAACTGATATTCACACCACCAATGAATTCAAAGATATTGTACTGCACATGGGGTTATTCCACATGACAAAGATAGTGTTATGTTGTTTGGGGAAGTACCTAAAGGCTAATGGGACAGAGGAGATTTGGTTAGAAAGTGCTACATTTGGCGTCAATGTTGTGGATTCAGTACTCGGTGAGAAAAGCTATGCCCGTCCTTGAAAGGAATGTTGCGTTGCTTTTACGTGAATCCATGAGCAGATTACAGTTGTGCAGCTACTTCAAGGAACATGGCGCTGAAAACTACACGAGCACAATCAATCTCATAGAGAGCATAAGGGAAACGGTATGTTGCAAAACTGATAATGAAAGTAAATCCTTGATTGAGACCTTCCTGAGTTGTCCAGAGGTAGAGATACTGATGAGTGACTTTGATAAATTAGTAGTAGAACCTTTGCGTGCTGGGATAAATGTATTGAACTGACCGGTCTGCTGATGAATCTAATCAGAAATGACCGAAGGACACTGGGAACTTCACATTGATACTGTACACGCTCTCATACCATTGTTTGGTGCTCTTGATTGCACCGATTACTTCCGATGGTGTTCACTCTATGCTGAGGATATGCGTAAACTTACACAAACAGCGCATGGTGTGTACAAAAACTTTGAAGAAGGAACATTTGTAATAACACGTACTCCTGACCATTTCAAGTCTGTAGGTGCAGATATGTGTCTAGAACAGGCAATACACATATCACAAAAGAGCAGTTCGGGTATTATCGGCAGCTCTCGCAAAAAGAGTGTGTTGCCCTGTGGGAACGCATATATCATGATATGCTTTCTGTTAGTAGCTTATACATGGAGCTAAGTGGTATTCAGTCAAGTCACCATGCATTATTTGTCAACAACGAGTTTTGTAAAGCTACAACTGCTACATCAGAGAGGAGTATCACAGCTATGATCAACTGTGTGCAATCACATGACAGCCCATTAACAATTCATGTTGATGAGCCAAAAGTGCACAACATTCTCGATACGGACATCAAGACTGAGGAGATCAGAAAGCAGTCTCAATGTCGTTGATATATGTTCCGAGTTGAATGGCAGCTTTCGGATTGCCAGATTTATTGAGAAAACAACCTGATTACCAGACACTATTCACAGAACAAACTTAAAAACATTAACAATATTCATCCACAAATTCAATCCAAACAGTGAAGTATGAAAGAAGCTCAGGTCTCAGGTCTCAGGCACAGTCTCAGAGAATTTTAAATCTTACACAAGTGAGAGGTTATGATATGAAGGACCTCCAAAAATAATTTTATAATGTAGTCCTATCATCATATTTGATTGATTCTGAGGGCTTACTAACTATTGAAACATGTTAAATCTAACCTTGTGACTGAACTGGAAAAGTATCTTAGTGCTAATGACTATGATCTGTCGAAAATGTGGAAACCATGAAATAGTCATAGTTGATGTTATGGAAAATGTCTGGGAAAAAGAAGTTAAGAGGAAAGAATATTTATGATGATCTTTGTGATGGTGTTCTTTGACCAGTCAGTTCTAAGCACAATGTACAGTTCCAAGCACAGCCAAACTGCAACCAGGATTGACTCGATAGCTACTTAGAGGGTTCTGTGAACTATTAAGAAAGGATACGCAGATGTATAGTGAAACCCATAGAACTTGGCACAGTACAGACAGAAAACCTCCTCCCTGTTGACATGGTCAGCTTCTTGGCTTCTAATAGTAACAATTCAAAACTCCAAATTATGTTGAAGAATTACATTATTCAGAAATCAGAAGGTCAGTGTCCTAATTTGAAGATAGTATTTAGTGGAACTGTAACTAATCAAACTTGTCAATTGTTTCATGCAGGTGTAGCTTCAGATATACCTTGCCTCAATCTGAACATTGATGAAGCTGATATCCGTATCATCCATCATGTTGTACATGTAACCGTAAATGGTGCAACACGGAGTGTTATTTTATCATCTGATACAGATAGTATAGTCCTGTTGTTACATAATTGGGAAACTCTTCACCATAAATGTCTGTAAGAGCTGTGGTTCAAGGGATGAATTGGCGATTGTACCAGATACATACCCATCCACCTACTAGCCAATATGTCATGTATTGCCAGCATCACATGCACTTAGTGGTTGTGAAATGACAAGCAAAGTAGGCATACAATATGCTGCCTTGAAAGCCCAACAAGCAGAACATATTGTTAATTATGGAAAGATCATAAATGATCAAGATACGGAGCTGGTATACGAGAAGGCTAAAGAGTACCTGGTACAGGTCATAAAACGTGGGTTTGGTTGCAAGACACTTGATAAGTTGCTATTCTGGTTATACCATCATACTAAAGGAATGACATTTAATTAGCTGCTTCCTACAAGTCATGCAATCAGAGGTCATATTCTAGTCACTTTTGGTCATTAATCAGATGATTAACTGTCTGCAGCCTAACAACCAACTATTGGATCCTGTGTCATGTGGATTTAAACTAGCTGATGAACTGTTGATGCCAAGCAGATTATCTCATGTAATACCATAACATTTTGTACAGTGTTGTACATGTCTCAAATCTGCTACAGTTAAATGTGAATGTAGATAACATTGTTGCGAGTTCTGCAAAGTCCATTCCGAAGTTATTGACTGTAGAAACAGCCATTGCCATTTAGTATAATGCTGATTTATAACAATATGTGTTTGTATGTAGAGTATTGGACATACTCACATTTCAAACAAGATGTTAAGCATGGCATTATCAAGTTGGTTATCTTTAAATACACATCTACAGTAAACAGACTGACATTTGGTTTGCACATACAGTTTGTATGTTCAAAAGGATTATTTGTCACTGTAATCAGTATCAATAAAATGCGTGGCCTATGACATCATACACAAGAGTGACCCATAGTTTTATATATTTGCTCAAGAGCATTTATATTGCCATAATTGAATTCCCCGACCCCCAAACCCCCATTCTAGCCACTAAGATTGCATTTCTGTCACATCTATAGGGGCCAAGATATAGTGACTTAATGTGAGATGGCGGCCATTTTGAAAAACGTCCCCTAGTGACCTTATGTCCGGTGTAGTACAAGTCTACCATGATTGTTTTTTATTACACCTGGGTATGTACTTTAAGAATTTGAAGAGTTTTGTCTGGGCATAATAATGCATACAGTACCCCCTCATCCACTAGATTATATAACAATAAGAACAGAACAGAACAGTTGTTTGTTTACAAAACTTGTACATAGTGCAGCGTCGAGAGGCACACTATATTTAACATAATTACTGCTCATGTGATATATACAATATTCATATAATTTCAATCAGTTAGCAAGGAAGTTTCTATCAGTATATTACTGATTACAAATTAGGGTAAAGAGGATGAACATATACTATACTTTAGACAACTACTAAGTCACAGGGTCCAACAAAAAAGCCACATTTCTCGCTTCTAAATCGTCTAGACGCGCCTACTTAATATGTACGTTGTCTAAGTCAGATAGATCAACTCATTTGCCCGTCTTAACGCTCGGTGTACAATTCGTTAAGACTGGCCAATTCGTGATATATCCTATACAAATAAGCATTTGGTTGTTCAGCAATGTGTTTCTTAAAGATAATGCTTCTTTGACATATTTGGACAAGTTACATAACACATTCTTATCAGTTGATTTTAGTAATTCTATCAACTTAAACAGTTGTAGCTTAGAAAGGTAATATTTATGCATGCACGTTTTGCGTAAATTACTAAATAATGAACATATACATATAAAATGATATTCGTCTTCAATGTCGAATTTATTACAGCAGTTACAGTATCTTACAACAATAAAAACAGAACAGAACATATTTTTTATTTGGTTTAAGCATATTTATTTTCTATCACGTACATGATTATTTACAACAATTGAAATAAGGAATTGGACAGAAAGCTATACAGCTTATGGTTGTCATCTCCTATTTTATATTTAGTTTAATCATATTTTATTGCATTCTTTATATTCAATGTACAATACAACTCAAATTTACAAACATGTTACGGATGAATTAAATAAGATATATGGTACAAACATTATCAGTATGTATATATATATATGGAGAAGCAAAAGGGTTGGGCCACAAGTTTTAACAACATTAATTTCGACCACCCCCAAAGGTTTTTTATTTCAAACTTATATAATTATATAAGTATATCGTCTCAACACATATTGTTAATATGAAATACGTGCCACGTGTATATACATAAGTAGTGAAATAAAGTAATAGAAAGAACAAAGTATGCATACTTAAAGCGGAATTACATCGCAAAAAGCAAATAAAATGCATGTTTCACGTATTAATGCATTGCTACTACAAGTTCTTCTGAATACACTCGACCACTTAACATTGAATCAATAAACAGTGGTTTGTGGTATACAAACTTTCAAAAGTGAAAGTAGGATTTCATATAACGGTCATCCACGCTCCTGGATTGACGTTTGTTGTCATTGAAGTCAATACTAAACATGCGATACTTTGGTTTAGAGATAATTTAACTGAGATTTGTCTACAAATAAATATACATAGGCACACATTTGAGATATCACGGTAAATATGTACCATAACTCGTGTTATTCAGGATAAGCGCTTTGTATTACGCATGGATGTCGATATGTCGATATTTACATTATTGTGTTATGTCAACAAACCGCGTATACGACGTTTCTTTATTTGTTGAAATACTCAGTTTTTGAGGCATATATTTGGAAAGAAATTATACCATATAATAGCAAATTATATTCTGCAGACATTTGCATTTTCACCGATGTAGTATCGCTTTGCGTATGCACACAAAATCATAAAGTTAACTAGATTTCATTGCATTATATTATAATATAGAAAACCGCATACATGCTTATTATAATCAATAGTATTATACGTCATTGCATAATACCAATTTCCCTATATTAATAGATTGCACTATATTTCACTATACTCCAATAGTAATGTTATTTTATATTCCATTATAAACACCTGTGGCTGGGCGTTTGTCCTCTCAAATTATGGATATTCCCGAACCCTCTACCTGACATTGTACCCCGTACTAATATTTCAATAATTGCTTTACCCTTGAGTTTAAGTGCATACTCATTACCAGAGTGGACACACTGAGAGAGCAAAGCATGTCCACTGTCAGGAGTACAGCAGTACACTGCCCATTGTCTGGTGTACAGCAGTACACTGCCCATTGCCAGGAGTACAGCAGTACACTGCCCTTTGCCAGGTGTACAGCAGTACACTACCCATTACCAGGAGTACAGAAGTACACTGTCCATTGCCATGTGTATAGCAGTACACTACCCATTGCCAGGACAACAGCAGTATACTACCCATTGCCAGGAGTACAGCAATACACTACCCATTGCCAGGAGTACAGCAGTATACTACCCATTGCCAGGAGTACAGCAGTACACTGCCCATTGCCAGGTGTACAGCAGTACACTACTCATCGCCAGGAATACAGCAGTACACTGCCCATTGTCAGGAGTACAGCAGTACACTGCCCATTGCTAGGTGTATAGCAGTACACCACCCATTGCCAGGAGTACAGCAGTATACTACCCATTGCCAGGAGTAGAGCAGTACACTGCCCATTGCCAGGTGTACAGCAGTACACTACTCATCGCCATGAGTACAGCAGTACACTACTCATCGCCAGGAGTACAGCAATACACTACCCATTGCCAGGAGTACAGCAGTATATTACCCATTGCCAGGAGTACAGCAGTACACTGCCCATTGCCAGGTGTACAACAGTACACTACTCATCGCCAGGAATACAGCAGTACACTGCCCATTGTCAGGAGTACAGCAGTACACTGCCCATTGCCAGGTGTATAGCAGTACACCACCCATTGCCAGGAGTACAGCAGTATACTACCCATTGCCAGGAGTACAGCAGTACACTTCCCATTGCCAGGTGTACAGCAGTACACTACTCATCGCCATGAGTACAGCAGTACACTACTCATCGCCAGGAGTACAGCAGTACACTGCCCATTGCCAGGAGTACAGCAGTACACTGTCCATTGCCATATGTATAGCAGTATACTACCCATTGCCATGAGTACATCAGTATACTACCCATTGCCAGGTGTATAGCAGTACACTAGCCATTGCCAGGAATACAGCAGTACACTGCCCATTGCCAGGTGTATAGCAGTACACTACTCATTGCCAGGAGTACAGCAGTATACTATTCATCGCAAGGAGTACAGCAGTACACTGCCCATTGTCATGTGTATAGCAGTACACTACCCATTACCAGGACAATAGCAGTATATTACCCATTGCCAGGAGTACAGCAGTACACTACCCATTGCCATGAATATAGCAGTATACTACCAATTGCCAGGAGTACAGCAGTACACTGCCCATTGCCAGGTGTACAGCAGTACACTACTCATCGCCAGGAGTACAGCAGTACACTGCCCATTGCCAGATGTATAGCAGTACACTACGCATTGCCAGGAGTACAGCAGTACACTGCCAATTGCCAGGTGTACAGCAGTACACTACCCATTGCCAGGAGTACAGCAATACACTGCCCATTGCCAGGAGTACAGCAGTACACTACCCATCGCCAGGAGTACAGCAGTACACTACCCATTGCCAGGTGTATAGCAGTACACTACCCATTGCCAGGAGTACAGCAGTATACTACCCATTGCCAGGTGTATAGCAGTACACTACCCATTGCCACGAGTACAGCAGTATACTACCCATTGCCAGGTATATAGCAATACACTACCCATTGCCAGGAGTACAGCAGTACACTGCCAATTGCCAGATGTACAGCAGTACACTACTCATTGCCAGGAGTACAGCAGTACACTGCCCATTGTTAGGTGTATAGCAGTACACTACTCATTGCCAGGAGTACAGCAGTACACTGCCAAGTGCCAGGTGTACAGCAGTACACTACCCATTGCCAGGAGTACAGCAGTACACTGCCCATTGTCAGGAGTACAGCAGTACACTGCCCATTGCCATGTGCATAGCAGTACACTACCCATTGCCAGGACAATAGCTGTATACTACCCATTGCCAGAAGTACAGCAGTACACTACCCATTGCCAGGTGTACAGCAGTACACTACTCATCACCAGGAATACAGCATTACACTGCCCATTGCCAGGAGTACAGCAATACACTGCCCATTGCCAGATGTATAGCAGTACACTACTCATTGCCAGGAGTACAGCAGTACACTGCCAATTGCCAGGTGTACAACAGTACACTACCCATTGCCAGGAGTACAGCAATACACTGCCCATTGCCAGTAGTACATCAGTACACTACTCATCGCCAGGAGTACAGCAGTACACTGCCCATTGCCAGGAGTACAGCAGTACACTGCCCATTGCCAGGTGTATAGCAGTACACTACTCATTGCCAGGAGTACAGCAATACACTGCCCATTACCAGGTGTATAGCAGTACACTGCCCATTGCCAGGTGTATAGCAGTACACTACTCATTGCCAGGAGTACAGAAGTACACTACCCATTGCAAGGTGTATAGCAGTACACTGCCAATTGCCAGGTGTATAGCAGTACACTACTCATTGCCAGGAGTACAGCAGTACACTGCCAATTGCCAGGTGTACAGCAGTACACTGCCCATTGCCATGAGTACAGCAGTACACTGCCCATTGCCAGGAGTACAGCAGTACACTGCCCATTGCCAGGAGTACAGCAGTACACTGCCCATTGCCAGGTGTATAGCAGTACAATACTCATCGCCAGGAGTACAGCAGTACACTGCCCATTGTCAGGAGTACAGCAGTATACTACTCATCGCCAGGAGTACAGCAGTACACTGTCCACTGCCAGGAGTACAGCAGTACACTACCCACTGCCAGGAGTACAGCAGTACACTACCCACTGCCAGGAGTACAGCAGTACACTACCCACTGCCAGGAGTACAGCAGTACACTACCCACTGCCAGGAGTACAGCAGTACACTACCCACTGCCAGGAGTACAGCAGTACACTGTCCACTGCCAGGTGTACAGCAGTACACTGCTCATTGCCAGGAGTACAGCAGTACACTGTCCACTGCCAGGACTACAGCACAACAGTACCCACTGCCAGGTATACAGCAGTACACTGTCCACTGCCAGGAGTACAGCAGTACACTACCCACTGCCAGGAGTACAGCAGTACACTGTCCACTGCCAATTGTACAGCAGTATTCTACTCATTGCCAGGAGTACAGCAGTACACTGTTCACTGCCAGGAGTACAGCAGTACACTACTCATTGCCAGGAGTACAGCAGTACACTGTCCACTGCCAGGAGTACAGCAGTACAGTACCCACTGCCAGGAGTACAGCAGTACATTATCCACTGCTAACTACACAAGGAATAGCGCAATGCAGTTTAAAGTATTATTATACTTTACTAATTTGTCAACAACACATAATTACTTCTCCCACGGGAGTTCTGTAAAAGTTACCAGTAATATATTAGTCGGCCACAGGCAAGGCGACTAATTAAAACGAAAGGGATAATAGTGCTTATTTATATATTGTATGAGATATGAAATCGCTGATTATACGAGCTATTCGAAGCCGTCTGATATTATCGCTGACACATAAACGCAGTGCACGACTCAAATAGAGTCTATATATACCAGATGTGGGTGAAGTTAGCAGTGAGCAGTGTACTGCCAGTGTACTGCTGTACTGCTGGCAGTGAGCAGTGTACTGCTGTACTGCTAGCAGTGAGCAGTGAGTAGTGTAATCCAGCAGTGAGTTATGTATTCTAGTAGTGAATGATGTGTATATGCCAAATTTCGAAAAATAAATAAATAAAAATAATAATTTTTTTATTTTATTTTTTTACTGCCAGTGTACTGCTGGCAGTGAGCAGTGTACTGCTGTACTGCTAGCAGTGAGCAGTGAGTAGTGTAATCCAGCCAGCAGTGAGTAGTGTAATCCAGCAGTGAGTGGTGTATTCTAGTAGTGTATGATGTGCAAATGTAAATTTTTGAATAAAATAATAAAAATATTTTTTATATCTTTTTCTGCTTTTCTGGCAGTGAGCAGTGGGGAATGTACGAGTAGTGTATTCCAGCAGTGGGTAGTGTAATCCAGCCGTGAGTGGTGTATTCTAGTAGTGTATGATGTGCAAATGTAAATTTTTGAATAAAATAATAAAAATAATAAAAATATTGTTTATATCTTTTTCTGCTTTTCTGGCAGTGAGCAGTGGGGAATGTACGAGTAGTGTATTCCAGCAGTGGGTAGTGTAATCCAGCAGTGAGTGGTGTATTCTAGTAGTATATGATGTGCAAATGTAAATTTTTGAATAAAATAATAAAAATAATAAAAATAGTTTTTATATCTTTTTCTGCTTTTCTGGCAGTGAGCAGTGGGGAATGTACGAATAGTGTATTCCAGCAATGGGTAGTGTAATCCAGCAGTGAGTGGTGTATTCTAGTAGTGTATGATGTGCAAATGTAAATTTTTGAATAAAATAATAAAAATAATAAAAATATTTTTTATCTTTTTCCGTACTTGCTGCGTTTCTAGCAGTGAGCAGTGGGGAATGTACGAGTAGTGTATTCCAGCAGTGGGTAGTGTAATCCAGCAGTGAGTGGCGTATTGTAGTAGTGTATGATGTGCAAATGTAAATTTTTGAATAAAATAATAAAAATAATAAAAATATTTTTTATATCTTTTTCTGCTTTTCTGGCAGTGAGCAGTGGGGAATGTACGAGTAGTGTATTCCAGCAGTGGGTAGTGTAATCCAGCAGTGAGTGGTGTATTCTAGTAGTGTATGATGTGCAAATGTAAATTTTTGAATAAAATAATAAAAATAATAAAAATATTTTTTATATCTTTTTCTGCTTTTCTGGCAGTGAGCAGTGGGGAATGTACGAGTAGTGTATTCCAGCAGTGGGTAGTGTAATCCAGCAGTGAGTGGTGTATTCTAGTAGTGTATGATGTGCAAATGTAAATTTTTGAATAAAATAATAAAAATAATAAAAATATTTTTTATCTTTTTCTTGCTTTTCTGGCAGTGAGCAGTGGGGAATGTACGAGTAGTGTATTCCAGCAGTGGGTAGTGTAATCCAGCAGTGAGTGGTGTATTGTAGTAGTGTATGATGTGCAAATGTAAATTTTTGAATAAAATAATAAAAATAATAAAAATATTTTTTATATCTTTTTCTGCTTTTCTGGCAGTGAGCAGTGGGGAATGTACGAGTAGTGTATTCCAGCAGTGGGTAGTGTAATCCAGCAGTGAGTGGTGTATTCTAGTAGTGTATGATGTGCAAATGAAAATTTTCGGAAAAAAAAAAATAATAAAAAATTCTATCTTTTTCCGTACTTGCCTTTCTGGCAGTGAGCAGTGGGGAATGTACGAGTAGTGTATTCCAGCAGTGTTACGCCGCATAGAGCTCCTAACCCATAGAGCTCTATGCGTCGTTAATGAACCGCATAAGAGCTCCTGTCCAATAGAGCTTCAATGCGTCAATATGCCCTATCGTCCCGCATTGAGCTCCTCTGTTGTCAACTACTAAAACATATTAAACTACTGACTATTTTTATGCTCCCCAAAGGGAGAGCATATAGTTGCCACTTTGTCTGTCTGTCCGTCCGTCCGTTTGTTCGTCCATCCGTTCGTTCGTCCGGGTACTTCTTGTCCGGAGCATAACTCGAAAAGCATAGTAACACGCTGGACTGGTAATCCAG
>CM026404.1:77714007-77787884 GCA_014843695.1 Archivesica marissinica
GGATCGCAGGTTCCATCCCCCGTCTGACACTAATAAAATTAACAGTCTTTCAGATGGGACGTTAAACCGAGGTCTTGTGTCGGTGATTTACCCCGTGCACGTAAAAGAACCATAGGAGACTCTGGAATGTGTCTCTTTCTGTATCATTGCACTATCCTCCAAAAATCTAAAATGACTAATCTCTTCAGGAGGCGTCGCTCATATGGGCAACCGGTAGCGACGATAAATAAACGTAAAACACACACACATACCGAGTCACACAGACGGATCTGTAATCCAGTGATAACACGCTGGACTGGTAATCCAGGGATCGCAGGTTCCATACCCCGTCTGACCCTAATAAAATTAACAGTCTTTCAGTTGGGACTTTAAACCGAGGTCTCGTGTCGGTGCTTTACATCGTGCACGTAGAATAACCAGAGGAGACTCTGGAATATGTCTCATATAGTTCATTAGTCTTTCAGATGGGACGCTAAACCGAGGTGTCGGTGCTTTACACCGTGCACGTAACAGAACCAGAGGAGACTCTGAAATGGGTCTCTGTCTGTACGATTTCACTATCCTCCAACAATCTAAAATGACTAATATCTTCAGGAGGCGTCGCTCATATGGGCAACCGGTAGCGACGATAAATAAACGTAAAACAAAAAATAATATATATTATTAAATATCTGTTTAGACGAAAACAGTAAAAACAAAGGATTCCAACTAAAAGGACCAATACATATTTAGGGATAAATCTGACTTTATCCATCAAGTAATAGAAAAACCAGTAATGTCTCTCATTAGAATAACAGACTGTTGTTCATGTTGGCGATTTTTCTGACAAACAAAATAATAAATGTGTATATTCCATTAGCCAGTGATCTGTTAGTAATGGTCCAGTATACGATAAATAAACGTAAAACAATACTTTAAACATGTGGATGTAAATCGGTCAGAACAAACGTTATAGCTTCTAGCACAGACGCGTTGGGTCTGGACAAGTGGACGCGTTGGGTCTGGACAAGTGGACGCGTTGGGTCTGGACAAGTGGACGCGTGGGTCTGGACAAGTGGACGCGTTGGGTCTGGACAAGTGGACGCGTGGGTCTGGACAAGTGGACGCGTTGGGTCTGGACAAGTGGACGCGTGGGTCTGGACAAGTGGACGCGTTGGGTCTGGACAAGTGGACGCGTTGGGTCTGGACAAGTGGACGCGTTGGGTCTAGACAAGTGGACGCGTTGGGTCTGGACAAGTGGACGCGTTGGGTCTGGACAAGTGGACGCGTTGGGTCTGGACAAGTGGACGCGTTGGGTCTGGACAAGTGGACGCGTTGGGTCTGGACAAGTGGTATCGGGTTCAAAACCTTTTTTAAACATTATATTAAAGAACATTTTGATAAACCATAGACTTGGAACCATACATACAACATATTAGGCCATATCCAAGCATATTTAAAAATGACATCTCGTCACTACCAGAGTAATTATGGACCATATCGATGGAGGAAGACGCCCCTCTCCCACCGGTTCCATCTATCAGTATTTGGTGCACCGACTGGCATCCGGGTAAAACCACCGACCTTCCACATGTCATCTAGATAGCTTCCTCATATGAAAGAATTCGACAGTAGGATTTAAATGATTAGCTGTGATGGGCAAGTGAGTTAAAATCAACGATCTTAACCACTCGGCATACAAGCCTTTGACTTGCGTGGTTAATTCCTGCACAGCAGCACTCCAAACCGTGGTCTATCCGGCATATCGTAAACATGTACAATTGAATACAGCGATTGGGCGGGATTTGTAGACATACAAGAAATACAGTGTTGATAGATTATTGGATTATTTTCAGTGTCACCGAAATACAGAAGGTATTTTACAGGGAGGTATTTTGTAACGCCATCAGCCAAAACAACAGACAAGGAGAATGATAATCATAATTGTCTTGCCGTTGTTTCATCGATCAGATATCATCGATTTGATTTGATCATGTTTACCCCATCGACAACCTCAACGGAGTAATTTCACGATAGGTGATTTTTACATTGACACCGGCATGTCCAGATTTGGAACCACACACATATTCAATAGATTTCCATATCGTATTTCGCTGCCAGTCTTACCGTGTGCTAAGAAATTCAACATAGTTAAATGGTATAAATTATCGAACAAGTACCTCCATATTTATTCTCGCGTCTCTTACAGATCCATTGCGCAGGATCGTACCGAGCGCGCAGCTTTCGGATTTATTTTAAGATTCGTGAGGCACACGAAAGATATTTATGTTAACCTGTATATACTGGGCTTTCCCGGAAATATCAAACTATAGTTACGGTGAGGTTATTCAATCAAAATACTGGACACTGCATTGAAGCATACTAAATCATAATATTAATTCGGTCTAGCACGTGTCTAAATGATATCTATATATACAGCTAAGAACATCGAAAATCTGGATACATCACTTGCAAAATTGCAATTATACACATGGCGAGACAACTTATCAGATTAAATTACGTGATATTTAGTAGTTTCATAAGTCGGTATCATCTGCATCCAATGGCATCCAGTTGCTAATTAGTCACTCTGCAACAGATAAATAACAGTTGTAGTCTACGTGTTATAACATATGGTTCCTATTATAAATATATCAGATAGCAATGCATTTGATCATGCATACGCTATCTCTGAGGTTACTGTGGGTTCTGTTTTGTATATATGCCATCACCTATTTATTAACATAAAATCCACTCCAACTAGGAGGTCGGATACATTCATGTGAGAAAACTATCAAGTTGGTTTGTTGAAGGTCAGTCATTGGCGTAGCTTCCTATAGGCCGTGTATGCCGTGGCCTACACTTTCCCCCCGAAAAATAGAAACAATAAAAATGCCAAATCTGCAACAAAATTCTGGAGGCCAGGATTGAATTATATACGCTATAAATAGTTTTCCTGGGGACGACCCCCGGACACCCTCCAGTCTTAAGTTTTAAGTTGGCCTACACATCGATTCCAGCCAAGCTACGCCCCTGCCGGTGGTTCCACGTGGGTGCCCACAAGTCCCCAAAATAGTTCTCGAAGTGCCAACTCGGATCTTTCCCACCAATTATATCTGAATGGTCACTATATGACGTAATCGACTCCGCCCTCCAAACAACAACAAAAATAATAATAAGCAAAAATAAAAACAACACATAATGCAATTTAGTATGTGTTCTTGTTTCTTATCAGAATATGGGATCTTGCTTTTGTTGTCTGTATACGCAAAGAAGGCATTTACCGTGTTTATAACAATGTTTTATTCGACTATAAATTGCTGACTTGTATACCACTGTAACCTATCATCACTGATGGTCACAGGTTCGAGCCCCGCTCAGACCGTGTCTCATTTATATGAAAAAGTTGGCAGTTTCTTACGGAGGTTGGTGCACCCAAGTACTGGTTAACCGCTGGAGCCTGCCCAGGAAAGGTGTTGTTAGGTAAACTGCCCGCCGGCGATATAGCCCAAAATGGTGCTGATGCAGGCGTAAAACCCGAAATATAACATAACATATCGACTATAAATTACCCAAATACAAATATTATTTCTATTCTAATATGACCAAAATATCTTTAAAAAAAAGAAGAAGAAAAAGAAGCGCAACAATAGTTGGGTTTTGGATCATAGATAAATGACTACTACTAATCAAAGCTACAAAAGTGCTAGGAGTTATTTCATCTTTAAGTTAGTACGTGTACACAGCTTTTACACTTCTCCTCCACCGCAGTCGGCTGGGACAAACATGTACACCGACATGTCAGAGCAAATGGGGCCAAACTGAACACATTTATAACCAACCTACATTCTAATGTTTTTTAAATGTCTGAACAAGCAGGACTACTCCGGGAATAGATCCAGCTTTTAACTTCATTAACTGTTCAGCTACACGAGTCAGACACAGACAATTGAGATTTAAATCGTAATTCCAATACGTGACTTTTACAATGTCAATGCCAATGTGAATTTTTAAATCAGAAAAAAACTGGGCGGAAACATTCAGTGCTCCACTTTGAAACACAATTCTAACATGACTTTTTTTTAATTATCAGAAACAAAGAACACATCTATCGGTGTTACATTTGCAATAAACCACGGCTACGGCTGTTGAACTTTGCTCCCCTGTATAAAACGTATTTATTGACGTACAACTTTCAAAGCAATTTTTACATTAGAATTGAATAAAGCGATTGGGCAGGATTTGTATCGGAGATGTTTTGTAAATCAAGCAGCTGAAATAACACACACGAGGAGGCAAAATAACACACACATTTATTAGTTTATCATAAGCATTCTATTTGTGTGTTTTACGTTTATTTATCGTCGCTACCGGTTGCCCATATGAGCGACGCCTCCTGAAGAGATTAGTCATTTTAGATTTTTGGATGATAGTGCAATGATACAGACAAAGAAACATTCCAGAGTCTCCTCTGGTTCTTTTACGTACACGGTGTAAAGCACCGACACACGACCTCGGTTTAATGTCCCATCTGAAAGACTGTTAATTTTATATGGGTCTGATTGGGGATCGAACCTGCATACTATTGTGTGATGTTAGAATAGAAGTACTATTTGTCTGACCGATATGCATATGGTTCTGATGCGTAGGAATTAACCATTTACGCGTAGGCCTGTGTGGCGAATCCCCACGCATACCTCCAATCTGTGTTTGTATTCGATTATCAACGACAAGACAAATAGTATTTCCTAATTATTGCATTTTAGAAAACCCGAGGGGGGGATCGCATGTTTCAAAATGTCCATTAGTTCAATTAAATATATCTACCAAATGTGGGAATAACATTTTGTAGATTCTAGAATTCTTGGAAAATATTTGCGTGACATTCATCACAGCACTTGTTAAGTTTCCGGTAATCAAAATCATATTCCATAGCATTAATGATATAACATAGAAATAATATGTTTATTTCAGAGAGTAAATCAACGAATCAACATATGACTCTGATTTTGCAATGGCAACTTTGTGGTCGATGCCCAAACGTGTATTCCCCTGTAAACAAAATCAGTATTTTATCTCTGAGTCATCGCTTACCAGACCGAAAGTAGAACTAATATGTTTATTTCAGACATGAATCACGAATCAACAAAACATTACGATATATAAATCAGTGATATAGTGATAAGTGTAAAACAAAACCGTACACTATCATTAAAATGAAATCATAGCAACCGTTTCACCACGTTTCATTTTGCAGCGTAGAACTCAGAGCTGGTTTTAATGAGATGGAAACTGCTACTGACTACGGTTGGCAATCAATGTGTGCCTTTTTCTGGACGAATGGGAATTTATGTGATAAGAATCACTGCTATGTATTCGTATTATAGGCATTCAAATTGTCAATTTGTTTTCAGGGAACTACATTATGTAGTTCTAAGCTTTCACTTGTGTGCGCATATAAATACAGGGTTGAGCTGGAATCCAGAAATGGCCATATCAATCTATTTACATAGTTGGCATTCTGCAATTGTTTTCAGGGAACTAGTTCCAAGCTTTCAAGCGTATATAAATACAGAGTTGAGCTGGAAACCGGAAATGGCCAGATCAATCTATTTACGTAGTTGGAATTCTGCAACAATAATTGGTTCCCATATGATTCGCGGATGTTCCAGCAGGGATGGTGTATATGCTATAATGTTGGGCAGGGTTTCATGTTATTGTCAACATGTTTGCATCTATTTACTAAAGTATGCACTTTTTAATCTATATACACTACACTACTAGGAAGTCGTGATAGCGCAGTGGATAGGCGTTCGCTCCAGGTGCGAAAGGTCCGGAGTTCGAGCCCCGCTGGAGCCGTTACGATTGTGCCCTTAGGCAAGGCATTTAAATTCCACATTGCCTCTTCTCTCTCCCTCGTGGCGATGGATTCCACCAGGAATGAGGTCTCGAGAGTGATTTATATAAGTTGAAATAACTTGTTTCGCAATCGAGCTAAAATAAATTTGTATAAACTAAACTACTAGTGTGTATTATGAAGAGTGAGTTTTCAATCGTCCTTCTATTACATGTGTAATAATTGTTCTTGTTCCAATTGTAATTCTTAAAAAACACTCTTTTTTTTTTCTTTCAGTTTACTTTGTTCATCTATTTATTATTTTATTCAAAATGTCCCGTCTTTTTCTTATTTATTCTAAGCAATAATTATCTTGGTAAATTTAATAAAGTAGAACTACATACATCGGAATTTATTGTATAACAAAATTGAACTCTGGGAAAGGGCTGTTGCTAATGTTGTCAAAACTTGTAGCCCGATCCTTTTGCACTTTTGAAAATGTTATATATATGTAAGGAACAATTGTCATGATTTATGTATGTGTAAATTTGATTGTATTAATGAAATGATATTGTGAAATGTAAATTGTGTTGTACATGCTGTGGGGGGAAAAAAAGTTGCAATAAAATTTTATTAAATTAAATTAAATTGTAAATGCAATTAATAATAATAATAATAATAATAATAAAGACTTTATTTTATGAGAGAACTTGCTTAACAAAAGTTAATCTACAATGAGACCCTCAACATAATTATATAAAATTCAAATGCAACCAAAAGATAGGACTATAAGTGTAAACTGCACATTGGAATTATATATACATGTAGTAATGTTAAAACAATTCAAATGTTACGTTATGAGTTGAACATATTTTAGAATAATCTGTTGAACATATGGTTGCTTTTGACGAAAGATAACGTTGGCTTCCAATCTATTATTGACCCCCACGCCGTATGAACGGTGGTTATTGTCGTTGGCTGCGTATGTCTGTATGTATGTCTGTGTGTTAGCATTTTAGCTAACGCGGTTGTGAATGCATGTTGATGAAATTGTGTGGATATATAGAGGGTACAGAAGAAAGTAATTCAATTTTGGAAGAGATCAGTCAGTGCATGTGGTCAAGGCGGTCACCCCAGCGCGGTGTGGGGGTGGGGTGTTATTGTGTTGCATCTCTCTGAGTCGAGTGCTATTTTCTAGTTGACGATTTAACTTGTTACATTCAATACAGGAGGTTGATACATGTTTAATTGTAGAATATCGGTAGTCCGTGTCAATGTTGTTCTTCTGCGACTTGTGTATACCTCTTTAATTATTTATTTCGAAACTATGTTTATTGGTGATGCTTGACTAAAACTATCGATTCCATTCACAGTATTCTAAGCCTATCGATTCCTCCCCTTCACTGGCTGGCAGTCGTGCATGCGTAGGCTTGGCAAACAGGGCATATATAAAAAGATCAATTGGAGTTTAGAGTGGGAAAGAGCAATACAGTACAGGGGGTACAGTGACAGAAATAACATCGCGATAGGTAAATCTAAACATCGGGAATGTATTATTAATATTGTTGTTATATTATACGCACGAGCTCTGTTAGTATCATTGATATTACAACAGGCAATTGTCTGATAGAACACGTAATTACGAGAAACAGAATATCGGGGAGTGGAAACACGTGCGAAACACGTGCGTTTGATGAACAAGCTTCACGTTTGTTTTGACAGAAGTTGCTTACAAAACAAGCTTAATAAACGGATGGTTTTGCGAACAATGTCACTGGTGAATGATATCTTCTCAGTTCGCTTCTACTACTGGATTGTTATATTTTAGGCGTTAACGGATTTCATAAAAGTACGGACTTTGTAAACAAGAAGAATACTACAAGAACAGTAGAGGACAAGAATATTAACGAGACAAATAGATAATTCTTGTGAAGACGATTATAAGAAGACGAGGAGGAGAAGGAGGAGGAGGAGGAGGAAGAAGAAGAAGAATCACTTTTATTAGACACAAACCATTATAGTGATTAACATAAAATTATTAGCTATATATTGGAAATTGTAGACAATTAAATGGAACTCGGAAATAGGAGCAGATATATGGACGTTATAGACAGTTCCAAAATCGTGAACCAGTTGAAAGGTTACTAATTCCTTGGAAATAGGAATAATTACGGCACAATACTTATTCGTTCATATTACTACTTCTCGGAACCATAACAAACAACTAAAATAGGGATCACACAGTGTAAAATGGGGAACCATAGTAGTAAGCGGAAGGCACGAGGGCGGAAGTGTCAATACAGGCAACCGGAAGATGAAGACTCAGGTACCGACTATATTACACTTGATAACAAATAAATCTGACTCTTATTTCATTTAGTTTAGTTTAAACATATTTTTATTCAGTTCATACATTCAAATATATATACAGTATACAATACACAGGCTATTTGAAATGGATTGGAAAACATGCTGAGAGCGTATGTAAATTCCATTCCATGATGGTGTTACAAAGATAATTGTTAGCACTGATAGCGGATGTGATTGTGGAAGTCGTAATAGCGCAGTGGATGCGCGTTCGCTTCAAGTGCGAAAGGTCCGGAGTTCGAGCCCCACTGGAGCCGTTACGATTATGCTCTTAGGCAAGTCATTTAAGTTTCACATTGCCTCTTTCTCTCTCCCTCGTGGCGATGGATTCCATCAGGAATGAGGTCTCGGTGGTGATTAATATAAGTTGTAAGAACTTGTTTCGCAATCGAGCTAAATAAATTTGTATAAACTATAGCGATTGTGATCTCATTTAGAATTTATTTATTACCAATTAGTTTATACAAATTTATTTGAGCTCGATTGCGATCCAATTAAGTACATATATGCAAACTAAGTATACTACAGTTAATATAATACAATTTAACTAGTTTTCATCTATATTCTAGTCTCATCTATGTGCATATAGTAAGCGCAGACAAAGCTAAACAATCATAATATTTAAAGTACATATCCATTCTGAATATAATTATAAGATACATATTGCAACATATAATACCACATTTTAAAACTCATATGTTTATTATATTAATTATTAACATATTATTACATTCTAACGCCAAGAAACAGTTGCTAATTTCAATTTAAATACTACAAAAATGGTATAAAACACTGAATTGAAAAACAAGCATTAATGCGCTATTAAGAAATATCTTACACAATGAGCTATCACCCTGCATCAGATCGAGAATGACCTAATTAGCAGCTGCTTCTTGTAGTATGTAAACTCATAGATATATAATAATACAAAAATGAGGACACTATTTACAAAGATAAAAGTATCGACGCTGTAGTATATTAAAACAGGTTTTGGCACAAAGTCTTATCATTGACTTATTACTGATGAGAACTATAAATTGGTCACGTTTTGTCATGTCACAGAAAGTATGATCAACTAATATTGCTTTCTCACAGAGTACTGTTCTAAGATCATTATATATTGCGCAGTCTAATATAGCATGTTGTTCATCTTCTAAAACATTACAACAATGATATTGTGTTTGTGTGTTTTACGTTTATATCGTCGCTATCGGTTGCCCATAAGAGCGACGCCTCCTGAAGATATTAGTCATTTTAGATTTTCGGAGGATAGTGCAATGATACAGAGTTCTTTTACTGCACGGTGTAAAGCACCGACACTAGACCTCGGTTAACGTCCCATCTGAAAGACTGTTACTTTTATTAGGGTCAGACGGGGGATCGAACCTGCGAGCCGTTGATTACCAGTCCGGCGTGTTACCACATGACTACATATCCGTCTGTTACAATGACATTTACGATCGTCTATGCTTAAATTCTCACTAACAATGCACTACACAATAAAATTTATTATATCACACAAAGAAACTCTTTGCGCCACCATTGTATATATCCCTTGTTTCCGGACTGACACAATACGCTGCACATATAAAATCGCAATGCAGGCCTTTTATATAGCAGGTCCGATCCCCCGTCTGACCCTAATAAATTAACAGTCTTTCAGATGGTACGTTAAACCGAGTGCTCGTGTCGGTGCTTTACGCTGTGCACGTAAAAGAACCAGAGGAGACTCTGGAATGGGTCTCTGTCTGTATCATGCACTATCCCCCACAATCTAAATGACTAATCTCTTCAGGTGGCGTCGCTCATATGGGCAACCGGTAGCAACGATAAATAAACGTAAAACACACACATTTATATAGCACACATAAATGCCTTTTATATAGCACACAGTAAAGGACTGTTGACAATTAATCTGAGTGTGCATCCGTATATTTTAAAATGTCTAAATTTAAATGAATGTGGCACATGATCGCTCCAAAACCAAAATTTAAAGCCCGGCGTGACATCTGTGACACAGGAAGAACGTATTTTCAAGTCATATCTGCACATTGCTATATAGATTTATTGTCGTTAAATGTCTCATTCCCCGTTTCTACTCTACTAGCCAATTCCATATCTGATCATATTCCATGACATACTATATATAGTTTCTCTACTATTCAGCTTTATATTACTATATAATTCCAGTGTACAGTTTTCACTTATAGTCCTATCTTTTGAATGCATTTGATTTGTAATATATATTGAGTGCCTCGTGGTAAAATGCATTGACTATGATTTAAAATGCATTTAAATGAGTTCTCTCGTAAGTAAAAGTCTTTATTATTATTATTATTATTATTATTATTATTATACGACAAATATTCTAATTCATGCCCTTAGTACATACATAGTACAGGGATTGCGTACCGAGTCTATTTTCTATTTTGCTCCTGCCATGGGTCGTCTTTTTTTTCGATGAAACTAAAGACAGCTAAGTTCCATAATTAACTGTCGACAGTTAGATAAGACAGAACAACTTTAATATCACGACATTCCAGCTGTTTTCTATTTTCTATTTTGCTCCTGCCATGGGTCGTCTTTTTTTCGATGAAACTAAAGACAGCTAAGTTCCATAATTAACTGTCGACAGTTAGATAAAACAGAACAGCTTTACTATCACGACAGTCCAGCTGTTATTCGTGGAGGAAAGCATCAGGCGCGAGCCCGAGCAGTATATCAGTAACCGACGGGCACCCGAGTAGAACCACCGACCTATTACATCAGCTTGATAGCTTCCTCTCAGGTGGGATTCGAATCTACTCCTATGAGCCGCAAGTCACCGACACTAAACGATCCACCACGGCGGTCTCTTCAGGCCATTGTACAGAGATCGTTCGATGATATATATCCATGCATACTATTAGATAATAGTATATATCATCGTAATACGCTTAACATATTGTCTCCGTGGCCTAGTGGTTCGTTCGCCTACGGAGCGAGAGGTCGAAGGTTCGAATCTCGTCAGGGGTTTGTTCTGATGTGGCCGGTTGGTGAGCCGCCAGCTAGTTTGCTAGTTACCAGGCGCCTGGTATGCAAGCATGGGATTCGGGATGTACTGATTTTCATAAAAATGAGGTGTCTCATAAGTCAGAAATGGCTGGCCCTTTAAATAGGGGGTGGGGTGACACTATAATAAACAAACACTATTGTATATACATAACATCTCACAAATCTGCTTGACAATGTATAAAAGTGCTGCGCAAACGTCAGTGTATGTTTTTGGGGTGTATGTAAGCTATATATTCGCACAAACGGCTTAGGTCATATGGTCTTAAACCGAAGTCTCGTATCGGTGCTGTACACGTGCACGTAAAAGAACTAGATGAGACTCTGGAATGGATCTCTCTCTCTGTGTATCATTGCACTATCCTCCAAAAATCTAAAATGCCTAAACACTACAGGAGGCGTCGTTCATATGGGCAACCGGTAGCGACGTTAAATAAACGTAAAACACACACAGGTCATATGGCGGGCGGCTCTGCAGCCATTTTCTGTGTTACCATGGACACTAGATGAGCAGTTTGTAACCCTATCTTTCCATGTTTCCATGATAGAAATTCGCCAATCTCCATACGCAGTGCTCCTTATATTCGCAAACAATATCATTAAAACATTTATCAGATAATTATGTTTTTTGTATCTCATGTGAAGTAGTCGATTAATTGTTCATTAGAGACAATACGCCGTCAACTCCTTGATTCGAGAACAGTACTCCATATAAGATAATCAGCAGCGAGCACATGCTTCTCCTACTTATGTGTACATATTAACAATGAGACCAGCGTTCATTGACATCGGCGGAAGTCGTGATAGCGACAATCGAACTAAAATAAATGTGTATTCTCTAAGCGCTGTAATATACACATGTCTGAACATAATGATGTTACTTTATCAATACAGCCACACCTGTGTCAAACCTCCATTACGCAACCAACATGTATTAAGCAGCTAGGTTCTGGATTTGACATCTAGTAAACAGCCACCCTGTGCTAAGCAGCCACTTTCTGTGAATCCCTTGCCTGGCTGGTTAAGACATAGTTGACTGTATAGGATTAGTTTATACAAATTGATTTGAGCTCGATTGCGAAACAAGTTCTTATAACTTATATTAATCACTCTCGAGACCTCATTCATGATGGAATCCATCGCCACGATAGATAGAGAAGAGGCATAATTTAAATGCCTTGCCTAAGGGCACAATCGTAACGGCTCCAGCGGGGCTCGAACTCCGAGCATTTCGCACCTGAATCGAACGCTGAACCACTGAACTATCACGACTTCCACAAGTATAGGATTAAAGTTAAGTAGTTTAGTTTAAACATAGTTTATTTCAAACAATGATATAACATATACAAATGTACAATGTACACAAATATTTACATACGTGTATGAAAAAGGATTATAACCGAAAGCTATAGCTTATAGAGGTATTCTCCTATAATTAGATGCATATTGTAATTACAGTATGACAGTGTTTTAATCGTATCTGAACTATTAACTGTAAACTATAATCTCAATAATATAACGAGATTATTAAAGTGATAGAAATACACATAGTAATTAAATTCGTAAGTTGAAATTGAGATTGACTCAGAAGATAGGAGAAAGAATAGAAGATGGAGGAACATGATGTATTCATTCGGATGGTTCAATGGGAGGAGCAAGCTTGCTACATTTAGTGAACAGATGCTCATGAAAATCGTCTGCTTTCCCGGATGTAGTTTTGGACTGCTTCAAATATATGTGCGTTGAGATCATCTCTAAGATTCCGGTCAAGTAGAACGAGTGTTCAGCTTGGATAAATCGGTTGTTACTGATTGGATTCTGTGATCGTGGGGTGATTAAATCCACATTTCATCTTACATCGCCCTCATGGAATATATCCGGAATGAGGTCTCGAGAGAGCGATTAATTGCTAACTTGTAATAAACTTAGATCATACTCTCAAACTATACTAGAGGACATAGAAAACGCACACCTACAGTATATGATTATTATTACATGAAAACGAAATAGAAAGGATTCCACCAAAGATATATCACAGCTTTATTACAAAACACAAACTAAACAACTAAACATATTCCAAAATGTATAAAACTATGGTTTGTTTCATGTAAGAACACACTTATCCGAAGTGTGCGTTTTCTATGTCCTCTGTCCGATTAGCGCAGTTGTTAGCGCACTCGCTTCTCACCAATGCAACCCAGGTTCGATCATCGGACCGGGAAGTATGTGAGATGGTACGGTGGTCGCCAGATCGGACAGGTGGGTTTTCTCCGGGTACTCCGGTGTTCTCCCACACGAATTACCACATTTACACTTTAAGCCGCGCCAACGAGAGTGATTAATATAAGTTGTTGGAACTTGCTTCGCAATCGTAAAAAATGATCCTCTTATGATACACTCTTCTAATCTGCTCGCTCAATCGCGGAACCTAGTTAAGCTTAGTCTATTCAAATTTATTTTTAATTCGATTGCGAAATGTGTTCCTACAACATTAGATGAATGTAATCAAGAGAGAGAGAGAGAGAGAGAGAGGAGAGAGAGAGAGAGAGAGAGAGAGGAGAGAGAGAGACTTCATTCCTGATGGACTCCATCGTCATGATGGAGAGAGAAGAGGGCACTGTGGAAATTAAGTATCTTGCCCATGTGCACAATCGAAACGGCTACAACTGGTCGCGAACTCTATACCACTGCGCTATCACGACTTCCACCTGTGGTCAAGTGAAGTGATATATAATCATTTCCCATTCCCCCTCGTGGTCGAGTAGTTAAGGTCGCTGACTTGTATACCACTGTAGCCTATCATTACTGATGGCCCCGGGTTCGAGCCCCCCTCAGACTATGCCTCTTTATATGCAAAAGTTGGCAGTTTCTTACGGAGGTTGGTGGATCAAGTACAGGTTAACCGTTGGAGTCTGCCCAGGAAAGGTGTTGCTAGGAAACTTGCCAAATGGGCAACGGGTAGCGACGTTAAATAAACTTAAATTAAAAAAAACCCGGTAACCGCAGGTTCGATCCCCCGTCTGACCATAATAAAATTAACAGTCTTTCAGATGGGACTTTAAACCGAGGTCTCGTGTCAGTGCTTTACACTGTGCACGTAAAAGAATCAGAGGAGACTCTGGAATGGGTCTCTGTGTGTATCATTGTACTATCCTCCAAAAATCTAAAATGACTAATATCTTCAGGAGGCGTCGCTCAAATGGGCAACCGGTAGCGACGATAAATAAACGTAAAACACACACACAAAATCCCGGTCTCAATAATAATAATAATAATAATAATAATAAAGACCTTATTTTACGAGAGAACTCATTTAACACAATTTAATCTACCACGAGGCCCTCAACATACATACAATCAAATGCAATCAAAAGATAGCACTATAAGTGAAAACTGCACATTGGAATTATATAGTAATTTTAAAGCTAGAGTGAAAACTAGAGAAACTATATATAATATGTAATGGAATATGATGATATATGGAATTGTCTAGTAGAGTAGAAAAGGGGAATGAAACAATTAATGACAATAAATCGATATAGCAATGTGCAGATATGACTTATATGTGTATCTTGAAAATAAATATGGAATTCTCTCTCCCTCCTGGCGATGGATTCCATCAGGAATGAGGTCTCGAGAGTGATTAATATAAGTTGACATAACTTGTTTCGCAATCGAGCTAAAATAAATTTGTATAAACTAAATATGGAATCTCATTTTAACTCTTTCAGCGCCGAATAAATTCAAAGCAATGCGCACATAACATATATCCAGATCAGACGCGGTGCAACGCCACGTCTGATCAGGATCTATGGTGTTTGCTATTCTGATAGATGCTTTAGCTCCACTGTCTGAAGAGCAATCAGCATATAGCCTTATCAGACGGCACGTTCTGTTCTGTCTGATCGGGTTCTCGGCTTTTTGCAAAGGTATTTTATGCGACTTTGGCGGTGAAAAAGTTAAAGACAGCAATTCCCAGAATCTAGTAACTATTGCAATGGTAATGCACAACTGTGATAAAGACGGTGTAATAATAGTAGACATATGTGATTAGTTTGTATTGTTATTGTTCTCCAAGAATAGAAGCGGATTTTACTTGTTCCCTTACGTATACTGTACACATACTGTACATGGACAATCACTTAGTCTTCTTTGGTTGAGATTATGAACATATTACTAAAGGGCCTGCTTGGCGGAGTGGTTACGGTCGTTGACTTCAGATCACTTGCCACTCAGGGTTGCTGGTTCGATTCCTACTGGGAGTGTCGAATTATTTCATGTGCGGAAGAAATCCAGCTGACTTGCGGAAGGTCGGTGGTTCTACCCGGCTGTTTCAGACCAACTGTTTGTCATATCGACAGTGAATCAGTCGAATTCAACGTTAAGCTGCAAAGCGGAGTCAATTACAGACAGTCGGAAGTTAAAAGCAATAAAACAGAAGGCTTCATCGAAACAATCTCACGTTTACTAGCTAGATACATTGTTACAATGAATAATTAAGTGTTCAGAGTAGTCTAATCGATAACATAGGCTGTTGTTATGGGGCGCCGTTTTGCTATTTATTCAGTATTTATGGATATCGATAATTCGATTAATGGATATCCATAATTCCAATTTTGGATATCCATATTTCGATTATTGGATATCCATAATTCGATATATTGATTTCCATAATCTTAAGCTATTTATGGATTTTCAAAAATCGATTTCGATAATTCCATGCGCGTCGTTTTGCTATTTATTCAGCATTATGGATATCCAAAAATCGATTTATGCATTTTATGGATATCAAATAATCTATTTAGGGATATCCAAAAATCCAATTATGGATATCCATAAATAACGAATAAATAGCAAAACGGCGCCCCATAGTTGTGACATTATATTGTAAGACCATTGTCATGCACAAATATGTGAATGCCGATGGAATCTGCAGTATTCAAATGACTCTGCAGATAATTTGTGTCTGTTGTAATATAATGCATCGCGTTTCCTGTGCTTCAAATGACGGAAGCAATTTTAATAAATAATATAAGTCAGTGAACTGATAATATTTGATGTTATTAATTCACACATTCATTCACTCATTCATTCATTCATTAATGTCGCGGTGCGATGATCTCGGGATTGAATACAGCCAAGGGCACTCCTCTACCTTCATCGTTGTGTCCTTTGCACAACGTGCTATCAATTTGCATCCACTTTCTCATAATTATTAAATTACAGATATCTTACAGTATATACAATGTGTACTTATCTGTAAATATGTGTCATCCTTTAAAGCAGCATTACATCGTAATAAAGGATGTTTTGTGTAAAATATAAATACTAATGTGTGTGTGTTTACAAAAATCGAAATAGTCGCTCAGAAACGATACAATTCCAATACATTTAAACCGTCGTATACGCGAAGTTGTTTATCAACACACGAAATGTAAACACGCACAGTGCGCATGCGTGAAACAACAGAGGATGTAGAAAACAACGTATATATTTTGAACATGAAATACTATCTATCTATCTTCCTCTAATTTCGAACCCCTCGTGTAGATATAGAAATGTCCCTAAAAGACGCTAACAGAGGTATGAATCAACATATCAAGTAATTTAATTAAAAAAGACAACGTGGGACAAATGGGATCGATGCATTCGTAATGTAAACAAGTGCGGACGATGCGTTCCGGTTGTAAACAAGTGCGTGACCGATCGACTCGGAAAGTCCTACTTTCGGTTTCGAGTTTGTTTTATCGCAAAAAAACACTGTTTGCCAAATGAACATAAGCATACAAAGTATAATGTTAGAATGTGTAGCAGCATTGCTACCCATACGTAAAAATTGAATTTTTCAAATATATTTTATTTCATATGATGTAATGCTGCTTTAAGTATCATGTGTATTTCTTCAAGGTCGAAATTTTAAAAATGACATATTATCATGTAACTCTGAAGATATACTTCTTGGGATAACAATAGACAATACACTGTCTTGGAACTCTCAAATAGATAACGTTATCAAGAAATAAAATTCCTTGTTATATTTATTGTCTCGTATCAAACCAATCTGCTCTATATATATATATGCGCAAGGTGTTTTTTAATTCCTACAGTTACCCCATCTAGACTACTGTTGTGTCATTTGGGGGAGCTGTATTGCATATTTAGAAGTTAATATTGTTAGATTCCAAAAACGAGTTGCAAGACTAATTCCTGACAAAGATTTGTACACTCCTTCTTCCGAACTCTTCTCAACTCTCAATTGGATGGCTTTCCCAGAAGTGGTTAGCTTTCAAAAAGCAGTCTTAATGTTTAAAACACTCCAACTAAAGCCCGGTTTCCATGAAGGGTACTTTATATGCGCCGATTTTGTCAGCGCTACTTTTATCGGCGCGTACGAGCAGTGAAAGTCGTTTCCATGTCAGCGGATGTTACTAGCAGCTTTTAGTATTATACGCGAGCGGATTTCGGTCATAAATTCAAAATGGCGATGTCTAATCATGCTCTCGTACTTTCACAGTTACGAGAACAGCTAGATACGGACGATATGTTGTTTGCCTTGCTTCTGAAGCAGAAACAGCTAAATAAAAGACAACATAGATGTTGGGTGCATCAAATAGTACAAAAAAGGATGATATTGTTTTTTGTTTATACAAATTTATTTTAGCTCAATTGTAAAGCAAGTTCTAACAACTTAACATATTAATCACTCTCGAGACCTCATTCCTGATGGAATCCATCGCCACGAGGGAGAGAGAAGAGGCAATGTGGAATTTAAGTAGTGAATGATGTCTATATACCAAATTTCGAACAAAAAAATCAATAATAAAAAATATATTTTATTTTTTTACTGCCAGTGTACTGCTGTACTGCTAGCAGTGAGCAGTGAGTTGTGTAATCCAGCAGTGAGTTATGTACTCTAGTAGTGAATAATGTGTATATGCCAAATTTCGAAATAAATAAATAAAAATAATGTACTGCTAGCACTGCTCACTGCTAACTTCACCCACATCCTTCTGAAGCATAATACTGAGTAAATTCCTCAAATAAGTTAATACAAATTTATTTTAGCTCGATTGCGAAACAAGTTCTTTCAACTTATATTAATCACTCTCGAGACCTCATTCCTGATGGAATCCATCGCCATGAGGGAGAGAGGAGGCAACGTGGAATTTAAATGCCTTGCCTAAGGGCACAATCGTAACGGCTCCAGTGAGGCTCGAACTCCGGACCTTTCGTACCTGAAGCGAACACGCTACCACTGCTCTATCACGACTTATATATTAAGGACAGAGGACAGTGTGTGGAGGCCGAAGTCATACACGCTAACGTTAATCACACCCACTTAAATGTACTTCATATCGCCGATGGAAACTATTAAAGAGCGATTCATTACTTATATTTACATTCATTATTCTTTTCAATCACGACGAACGTTGATAATATTGCGAATGCGCATGTCCGTAAATTCGAGTGCGCATGTCAGCTGCATATCATTATTTGAAAATGTATACAATTCAATACGTTCATCGAAGGAAATGAAATAGCTATGCAAATATTGCTATATAATATCATTAACTGTGATTTGGCACGTGTTATTGTAAATAATATATATTTCTATCTAAGGCAATACAGTGTATTCATGAAGCCATAATGTGACCACAGTAGAGAGATATCTCTATCAGCAAAAAAACAATAATAATAATTTAAAAAAATAAAAATTAAAAAAAAATTTTAAATAATATTTTATTGCATTTTTTCATACAATACATTACATATATACATACAATACTAAGAACAAATCAGAGATTAATATGTAATTATATGATTGCAGTATACGATACATTTGTTTTGTTGAGGGGAAAAAAAGCAAATGGGTTGGGCTACAAGTTATAACAACATTATTTACAGCCCTCCCCGTATTTACAGCCCTCCCCTCCCATAAAACAAGTATGTAGATTGAGGACATTTCTTTGAGTGTTATGTTATTATTAATTACTAATAGTTTACTGTTATAATTCAGTGGCGGATTAAGGGGGCTGACTGGGCTGAAGCCAGGAGCCCGCGATGCTTAGGGCCCCCAAATTAGCATTTTAAATCAATAATTTACTGAATACTGAACTTAGAAGATATCCTGAGCTTTCCAACGATGCATGACTTTAATAATAGTTTGTGCTTAGTCGATTGCAGCAATAACGTACTGCTGTTCCCCGAGTCTAATAGTCCCGCAATGCGCGTCGACAGGTAGCCTGGGTGCCAGTCTGTCGATTTTTCACTTTTTAACTTCTGGCAAAATGACATGATCAGAAACACAATACGGTCCAATTAATAGTCTCGGTGTTAAAATATATTTCTTTGACTGACCAGGCAAAATATATCGACTCCTGTTCCCAGGGTAGTCGACAGGTGAAATCCCTTCTTACCAACCAATGCGATAGCGGAAAGCCGTAATTTCGGTGAATTTCGGCCAGCGGGGGTAATGTGAGAAAGGTGTATTCAATAGAATGTTCTTGTTTGCTTGCACTAGTATTTATCTTGATGAAAGGGCCCCTGTTTGAGCCACAGTCAGGGGCCCCATGCAACCTTAATCAACCCCTGCTGTTATTGCTAATTGATCTAATTGATTTATTCTATTCTTTTTAAGACGAGCAAAACCGCATAGAAGATTTTGATGGAACCACACCAGATTCGTACGATAAACTGCTAGCCTGGATGGTAGAAATGGCTGAACATGACGATGGAGAACTCAGGTCTTCTCCGCAGTTTGTCGAACACTTGACCACTGTATGTGCTGACAAACAAGAACAGGCTACAAACCGGCCGATGTCATCGACTCGGTCTATTCCGTCAATACGCCAACACTCGTTAGAAGTACCGACCCGGCAATATTCTTTAGATTCGAGTTGTAGTTCTAGAAACAGCAGATCGTCAAGGTCCAGAGAGGATTTGCTCCATCCTAAACAACGGTTCCGACGTGCAATGCTCAGTCGGCAAAGCACCGTCGATTATTCCGACGACAGTGACGCTCCGGGCGACGGGATGGGCGGGGCCAGTTTTGACAGTGATACGGATCCCCAGTTTAGTAATTCTGATACAATGTTGATAAACGACATTGGAGAAACGTCGTTTACAAACCGGTTGCGTCCTCCTTTACGCAAGAATCAAAGTTGCACAACATATCGCAATTACAGCACAAGTATTGGTGATTTATTGAACGTTAACTCTCGGAAGAAGAGCAAAAGCTTAATGACAATGAGAAAGATGATGTCAGAAACAAGAAATGATGACGAAATAACGCCAATAACAGAAGAAACAGTCGTTAAAATTCTAGACGATGACATGTTGGATAGAAATATGGCAGATATCTTATATTCTGTGGAGGCTTTGTGGCCTAAGGCTCCGAAGTTTCTAGATGTACCGGAACGTAGGTAGCTGGTCTTAAATATACAGTACGGTACTTACTTACTATTTTGCATCGAACCGTGGACTAAAACATGCTAAATCATGGCTAAGTCATGCTAAATCATAGCCAAATAATGCTAAATCATGGCTAAATACGGACGGGATTAACCCATAACCTGTCGAATAAATTGGAAGAAATGTGCAAACAACATAGATCCGGATCAGCCGCGGCATAGCGCCGCGTCTGATCAGTATCTATGTTATTTGCTATTTAGACAAGTGTTTTAGCTCCACTCTATGGTTCCATTGCAAACGCGACTTTTACGTGTTAATGGAGATATAATGTATTTCTGTGTTAAAATATCGTGGACAAACTACTAAGACTAACACTGTACTGGCATCCTATTGGCTTAATTCGTATTAAACCTTCGTCATATAATCCATATACAGTCAAACCTGTCTTAATCAGCCAACTGACTCATAGAAAGCGGATGCTTAGCAACGATGGCTGCTTCATAGAGGTCAAATCTATAATAACACAATATATTGGGAATCTGGAAACTACCTGGTTAATACAGATTTGCTGCTTAATAGAGGTAACCACTAACACAGGGTTGATCGTTTATCATTTAATTCTTTGCATGCTAGCGGTGGAAATGACAGTCGAATATGACATAGAATTTCATTGGAAATGTCGTAAAAAATACACAATTCCAATGAAATTCCGTGACATATTTCCAGAGTTTTAGCTACAATTCAGGAAAAACACGTTAATGACTAATTAATTAATGTCGTCTGCTACAATTATTTGAACCATTTATAGCCTTTATTTTACCCAGCATGCAAAGAGTTAAGTGACTTCTACATGTATTATAATATTATATCATACAAGAGGACGAACCAGCATTTATTCTCATATTTATTCATTTTGTTATTCTTATGAGTATCATGTGTACAGTCATTGTATGTTTATTTATTTAACACATATCGGCATGTTCCGTTCAATCTTTATTTTAATATTTTCGGAAACTATCTGTACATTAATGTATTAAGTACGTGCACACTTTATATAAGAGGTTTATATTAGCGCAATGGAAATGGACAGACGGATCTGTAGTCCAGTGGTAACACGCTGGACTGGTAATCCAGGGATCGCAGGTTCGATCCCCGTCTGACCCTAATAAAATTAACAGTCTTTCAGGTGGGACTTGAAACCGAGGTCTCGTGTCGGTGCTGTACACTGTGCACGTAAAAGAACAAGAGGAGACTCTCGAATGGGTCTCTGTCTGTATCATTGCACTATCCTCCAAAAATCTAATCTCTTCAGGAGGCGTCGCTCATATGGGCAACCGGTAGCGACGATAAATAAACGTAAAACACACAATGGAAATGGTAGTATTATTTTAAGCGCTTTGTTTAAGTAGATTTATTTTCTATCATATACATGTTTATTTGCAACAATTATATTAAGGAATTGGACAGCGTTAAGTGTTTATTAATCGTTTCCCCTGTAACTATTGGGCGACGCCCCAAGCAGAATGGTCATTTTATTTATGTGGAGGATATTGCAAAGTCATGCAGACTTCCTAATTCCAGATGCATCCTGAGTATTTTACCTGCCTTGTGCGTATAGCACCAATACACGAGACTGTGTCCATAGTGCTATCCGAAAGACTGTTCATATTACCATAGTATTATCGCGACCCCGGGGTTTGCAGCCCGACTAGACCATATATACGCCTCTAGTATCGTCGTTATTTGGGTTATTGGATAATCTAAATACAAAAACACCCTTTTTCTGATTTTTTCCCCATAAACTTAAAACATTATATACCATCACATATTGATTGTTTAATTATAGATTTCAGTTACATCAAACATTGAAAATCATTTCGTGTTGGCTAATTTCATGTTGTTTTCCTCAATAAAATATATGTTGGCTTCAATGCTGTTAATATAGTTAAAATATTAGCACGTCGTGGGGTCTGGCAAGGGAAATATTAGCACGTCGTGGGGTCTGGCATGGGAAATATTAGCACGTCGTGGGGTCTGGCATGTGAAATAATAGCACGTCGTGGGGTCTGGCAAGGGAAATATTAGCACGTCGTGGGGTCTGGCAAGTGAAATATTAGCACGTCGTGTGGTCTGGCAAGGGAAATATTAGCACGTCGTGGGGTCTGGCAAGGGAAATATTAGCACGTCGTGGGGTCTGGCAAGTGAAATATTAGCACGTCGTGGGGTCTGGCAAGTGAAATATTAGCACGTCGTGGGGGTCTGGCAAGTGAAATATTAGCACGTCGTGGGGTCTGGCAAGGGGAATATTAGCACGCGTGGGGTCTGGCAAGTGAAATATTAGCACGTCGTGGGGTCTGGCAAGTGAAATATTAGCACGTCGTGGGGTCTGGCAAGGGAAATATTGGCACGTCGTGGGGGTCTGGCAAGGGAAATATTGGCACGTCGTGGGGTCTGGCAAGGGAAATATTAGCACGTCGTGGGGTCTGGCAAGGGAAATATTAGCACGTCGTGGGGGTCTGGCAAGTGAAATATACATGATACTAAACCCTCACCGGAGCTTACATATAACGTACTGTATTTGCCTTATACGATTGCTCTGCGATTAAACACTGAATACACGTTCCCAAACCTTTAGATACCCGCGTTATATAGATAGATAGACAGACAGACAGACAGACAGACAGACAGACAGACAGACAGACAGACAGACAGACAGACAGACAGACAGACAGACAGACAGACAGACAGACAGACAGACAGGACAGACAGACAGACAGACAGACAGACAGACAGACAGACAGACAGACAGACAGACAGACAGACAGACAGACAGACATATAGTAGATAGATAGATAGATAGATAGATAGATAGGTAGGTAGATAGATAGATAGATAGATAGATAGATAGATGATAGATAGATAGATAGATAGATAGATAGATAGATAGATAGATAGATAGATAGATAGATAGATAGATAGATAGATAGATAGATAGATAGATAGATAGATAGATAGATAGATAGATAGATAGATTGAGAGTGATTAATCTAATGCTGTAAAACTTGTTTCGCACTCGAGCTAAAATCAATTTGCATAAAACTAAGCCAACATTATTCCAAATAAACTTCTACATTCGGCCCCACTTTGATGGTCTCAAGGCTGTTGCTTGCGTGTTGTTTTACAGCCGATGCAATAACAACTGACAAGTATATCTTTATGAACATTCCGATTTATTTATGAATGCCATTGTCTTTGATCTTCATGTTTATATCATATTTGTATAGCATCATTCTATATCACCTCCATTAATTTACACTAATCTTGCTCTTGTGGGACATATTTATTGATTAATGTAAATTATTATGAATATATATATATAATTATATTACCATTTCGTACTCTGTGTTTTAGTTGCGACTTAGTATCTATAAAGCATAGGCAACCGTCCCACTATATATTTAGTCATGCGGTGGCACGGGTTGTGTCAGGAAGCATAGACAACCGTCCCCTATATACCTAGTCATGCAGTGGCACGGGTTGTGTCAGGAAGCATAGACAACCGTCCCACTATATACCTAGTCATGCGGTGGCACGGGTTGTGTCAGGAAGTATAGGCAACCGTCCCCTATATACCTAGTCATGCAGTGGCACGGGTTGTGTCAGGAAGCATAGACAACCGTCCCACTATATACCTAGTCATGCGGTGGCACGGGTTGTGTCAGGAAGTATAGGCAACCGTCCCCTATATACCTAGTCATGCGGTGGCACGGGTTGTGTCAGGAAGTATAGGCAATATTCCCCTATATACTTAGTCATGCAATGGCACGGGTTGTGTCAGGAAGCATAGGCAACGGTCCGCTATATACCTAGTCATGCAGTGGCACGGGTTGTGTCACGAAGAATAGGCAACCGTCCCCTATATACCTAGTCATGCAGTGGTACGGGTTGTGTCAGGAAGCATAGGCAACCGTCCCCTATATACCTAGTCATGCAGTGGTACGGGTTGTGTCAGGAAGCATAGGCAACCGTCCCCTATATACCTAGTCATGCAGTGGTACGGGTTGTGTCAGGAAGCATAGGCAACCGTCCCCTATATACCTAGTCATGCAGTGGCACGGGTTGTGTCAGGAAGCATAGGCAACCGTCCCATAAATACCTAGTCATGCAGTGGCACGGGTTGTGTCAGGAAGAATAGGCAACCGTCCCCTATATACCTAGTCATGCAGAGGCACGGGTTTGTCAGGAAACATAGGCAACCGTCCCATATATACCTAGTCATGCAGTGGCACGGGTTGTGTCAGGAAGTATAGGCAACCGTCCCCTATATACCTAGTCATGCAGTGGCACGGGTTGTGTCAGGAAGCATAGGCAACCGTCCCCTATATACCTAGTCATGCAGTGGCGCGGGTTGTGTCAGGAAGTATTGGCAACCGTCCCATATATACCTAGTCATGCAGTGGCACGGGTTGTGTCAGGAATCATAGACAACCGTCCCACTATATACCTAGTCATGCAGTGGCACGGGTTGTGTCAGGAAGCATAGGTAATAGTCCCCTATATACCTAGTCATGCGGTGGCACGGGTTGTGTCAGGAAGCATAGACAACAGTCCCACTATATACCTAGTCATGCAGTGGCACGGGTTGTGTCAGGAAGCATAGGCAACCGTCCCCTAAATACCTAGTCATGCAGTGGCACGGGTTGTGTCAGGAAGTATAGGCAATATTCCCCTATATACTTAGTCATGCAATGGCACGGGTTGTGTCAGGAAGCCTAGGCAACCGTCCCCTATATACCTAGTCATGCAGTGGCGCGGGTTGTGTCAGGAAGTATAGGCAACCGTCCCCTATATACCTAGTCATGCAGTGGCACGGGTTGTGTCAGGAAGCATAGGCAATAGTCCCCTATATACCTAGTCATGCAGTGGCACGGGTTGTGTCAGGAAGCATAGGCAACCGTCCCCTATATACCTAGTCATGCAGTGGCACGGGTTGTGTCAGGAAGCATAGGCAATAGTCCCCTATATACCTAGTCATGCAGTGGCACGGGTTGTTTCAGGAAGCATAGGCAACCGTCCCCTATATACCTAGTCATGCAATGACACGGGTTGTGTCAGGAAGCATAGGCAATCGTCCCTATATACTTTGTCATGCAGTTGTACGGGTTGTGTCAGGAAGGATAGGCAATCGTCCCCTATACTTACCCATGCAATGGCACGGGGTTTGCCCGGAAGTATAGGCACTCGTCCCCTATATACTTAGTCATGCAGTGGCACGGGTTGTGTCAGAAAGCATAGGCAATCGTCCCCTATATACTTTGTCATGCAGTCGCACGGGTTGTGTCAGGAAGGATAGGCAATTGTCCCCTATACTTACCCATGCAATGGCACTTGGTTTGCCGGGAAGTATAGACAATTGTCCCCTATGCTTACCCATACAATGGCACGGGGTTTGCCAGGAAGTATAGACACTCGTCCTCTATACTTAACCATACAATGGCACGGGGTTTGCCAGGAAGTATAGACACTCGTCCTCTATACTTAACCATGCAGTGGCACGGGGTTTGCCCGGAGGTATAGACACTCGTCCCCTATACTTAACCATGCAGTGGCACGGGGTTTGCCCGGAGGTATAGACACTCGTCCTCTATACTTAACCATGCAGTGGCAAGGGGTTTGCCAGGAAGTATAGACACTCGTCCTCTATACTTAACCCTGCAGTGGCACGGGGTTTGCCCGGAGGTATAGACACTCCTCCTCTATACTTACCCATGCAGTGGCACGTGGTTTGCCCGGAAGTATAGACAATCGTCCTCTATACTTAACCATGCAGTGGCACGGTGTTTTCCCGGAAGTATAGACACTCGTCCCCTATACTTAACCATGCAGTGGCACGGGGTTTGCCCGGAAGTATAGACACTCGTCCCCTATACTTACCCATGCAGTGGCACGGGGTTTGCCCGGAGGTATAGACAATTGTCCTCTATACTTAACCATGCAGTGGTACGGGGTTTGCCCGGAGGTATAGACACTCGTCCTCTATACTTAACCATGCAGTGGCACGGGGTTTGCCTGGAGGTATAGACACTCGTCCCCTATGCTTACCCATGCAATGGCACGGGGTTTGCCCTGAAGTATAGACACTCGTCCTCTATGCTTAACCATGCAATGGCACGGGGTTTTCCCGGAAGTATAGACACTCGTCCTCTATGCTTAACCATGCAGTGGCACGGGGTTTACCCGGAAGTATAGACACTCGTCCCCTATACTTACCCATGCAATGGCACGGGGTTTTCCCGGAAGTATAGACACTCGTCCTCTATACTTAACCATGCAGTGGCACGGGGTTTGCCCGGAGGTATAGACACTCGTCCTCTATACTTAACCATGCAGTGGCACGGGGTTTGCCCGGAGGTATAGACACTCGTCCTCTATACTTAACCATGCAGTGGCACGGGGTTTGCCCGGAGGAATAGACAATCGTCGTCTATACTTAACCATGCAGTGGCACGGGGTTTGCCCGGAGGTATAGACAATCATCCTCTATATTTAACCATGCAGTGGCACGGGGTTTGCCCGGAGGTATAGACAATCTTCCTCTATACTTAACCATGCAGTGGCACGGGGTTTGCCCGTAGGTATAGACAATTGTCCTCTATACTTAACCATGCAGTGGCACGGGGTTTGCCCGGAGGTATAGACACTCGTCCTCTATACTTATCCATGCAGTGGCACGGGGTTTGCCCGGAGGTATAGACACTCGTCCTCTATACTTATCCATGCAGTGGCACGGGGTTTGCCCGGAGGTATAGACACTCGTCCCCTATACTTACCCATGCAATGGCACGGGGTTTTCCCGGAGGTATAGACACTCGTCCTCTATGCTTAACCATGCAATGGCACGGGGTTTTCCCGGAAGTATAGACACTCGTCCTCTATGCTTAACCATGCAGTGGCACGGGGTTTGCCCGGAGGTATAGACACTCGTCCCCTATACTTACCAATGCAATGGCACGGGGTTTGCCCGGAAGTATAGACACTCGTCCTCTATGCTTAACCATGCAATGGCACGGGGTTTGCCCGGAGGTATAGACACTCGTCCTCTATGCTTAACCATGCAGTGGCACGGGGATTGCCAGGAGGTATAGACACTCGTCCTCTATGCTTACCCATGCAATGGCACCGGGTTTGCCCGGAAGTATAGACACTCGTCCCCTATACTTACCCATGCAATGGCACGGGGTTTGCCCGGAAGTATAGACACTCGTCCCCTATACTTACCCATGCAATGGCACGGGGTTTGCTCGGAGGTATAGACAATCGTCCTCTATACTTAACGATGCAGTGGCACGGGGTTTGCCCGGAGGTATAGACAATCTTCCTCTATAATTAACCATGCAGTGGCAAGGGGTTTGCCCGGAGGTATAGACAATCGTCCTCTATACTTAACCATGCAGTGGCACGGGGTTTTCCCGGAGGTATAGACACTCGTCCCCTATACTTAACCATGCAGTTGCATGGGGTATTGCCCGGAAGTATAGACACTCGTCCTCTATACATAACCATGCAGTTGCACGGGGTTTTCCCGGAGGTATAGACAATCGTCCTCTATACTTAACCATGCAGTGGCACGGGGTTTGCCGGAGGTATAGACACTCGTCCTCTATACTTAACAATGCAGTGGCACGGGGTTTGCCCGGAGGTATAGACACTCGTCCTCTATGCTTAACCATGCAATGGCACGGGGTTTGCCCGGAAGTATAGACACTCGTCCTCTATGCTTAACCATGCAATGGCACGGGGTTTTCCCGGAAGTATAGACACTCGTCCTCTATGCTTAACCATGCAGTGGCACGGGGTTTGCCCGGAAGTATAGACATCGTCCCCTATACTTACCCATGCAATGGCACGGGGTTTCCCGGAAGTATAGACTCGTCCTCTATACTTAACCATGCAGTGGCACGGGGTTTGCCCGGAGGTATAGACAATCGTCCTCTATACTTAACCATGCAGTGGCACGGGGTTTGCCCGGAGGTATAGACACTCGTCCTCTATACTTAACCATGCAGTGGCACGGGGTTTGCCGGAGGTATAGACAATCGTCCTCTATACTTAACCATGCAGTGGCACGGGGTTTGCCCGGAGGTATAGACAATCGTCCTCTATACTTAACCATGCAGTGGCACGGGGTTTGCCCGGAGGTATAGACAATCGTCCTCTATACTTAACCATGCAGTGGCACGGGGTTTGCCCGTAGGTATAGACAATTGTCCTCTATACTTAACCATGCAGTGGCACGGGGTTTGCCCGGAGGTATAGACACTCGTCCTCTATACTTATCCATGCAGTGGCACGGGGTTTGCCCGGAGGTATAGACACTCGTCCTCTATACTTATCCATGCAGTGGCACGGGGTTTGCCCGGAGGTATAGACACTCGTCCCCTATACTTACCCATGCAATGGCACGGGGTTTTCCCGGAGGTATAGACACTCGTCCTCTATGCTTAACCATGCAATGGCACGGGGTTTTCCCGGAAGTATAGACACTCGTCCTCTATGCTTAACCATGCAGTGGCACGGGGTTTGCCCGGAGGTATAGACACTCGTCCCCTATACTTACCAATGCAATGGCACGGGGTTTGCCCGGAAGTATAGACACTCGTCCTCTATGCTTAACCATGCAATGGCACGGGGTTTGCCCGGAGGTATAGACACTCGTCCTCTATGCTTAACCATGCAGTGGCACGGGGATTGCCAGGAGGTATAGACACTCGTCCTCTATGCTTACCCATGCAATGGCACCGGGTTTGCCCGGAAGTATAGACACTCGTCCCCTATACTTACCCATGCAATGGCACGGGGTTTGCCCGGAAGTATAGACACTCGTCCCCTATACTTACCCATGCAATGGCACGGGGTTTGCTCGGAGGTATAGACAATCGTCCTCTATACTTAACGATGCAGTGGCACGGTGTTTGCCCGGAGGTATAGACAATCTTCCTCTATAATTAACCATGCAGTGGCAAGGGGTTTGCCCGGAGGTATAGACAATCGTCCTCTATACTTAACCATGCAGTGGCACGGGGTTTTCCCGGAGGTATAGACACTCGTCCCCTATACTTAACCATGCAGTTGCACGGGGTATTGCCCGGAAGTATAGACACTCGTCCTCTATACATAACCATGCAGTTGCACGGGGTTTGCCCGGAGGTATAGACAATCGTCCTCTATACTTAACCATGCAGTGGCACGGGGTTTGCCGGAGGTATAGACACTCGTCCTCTATACTTAACAATGCAGTGGCACGGGGTTTGCCCGGAGGTATAGACACTCGTCCTCTATGCTTAACCATGCAATGGCACGGGGTTTGCCCGGAGGTATAGACAGTTGTCCTCTATGCTTAGCCATGCAGTGGCATGGGGTATTGCCCGGAAGTATAGACAATCGTCCTCTATACTTAACCATGAAGTGGCACGGGGTTTGCCAGGAAGTATAGACAATCGTCCTCTATACTTAACCATGCAGTGGCACGGGGTTTGCCCGGAGTGATAGACAATCGTCCTCTATGCTTAACCATGCAATGGCATAGGGTGTACCCGGAAGTATAGACACTCGACCTCTATACTTAACCATGCAATGGCACGGGGTTTGCCAGGAAGTATAGACACTCGTCCCCTATGCTTAACCATGCAGTGGCACGGGGTTTGCCGGGAAATATAGACAATCGTCCTCTATGCTTAGCCATGCAGTGGCATGGGGTTTGCCCGGAAGCATAGACACTCGTACTCTATGCTTAACCATGCAGTGGCACGGGGTTTGCCCGGAGGTATAGAGACTCGTCCTCTATACTTAACCATGCAGTGGCACTGGGTTTGCCCGGAGGTATAGACAATCGTCCTCTATACTTAACCATGCAGTGGCACTGGGTTGTCCCGGAGGTATAGACAATCGTCCTCTATACTTAACCATGCAGTGGCACGGGGTTTGCCGGAGGTATAGACAATCGTCCTCTATACTTAGCCATGCAGTGGCACGGGGTTCGCCCGGAGGTATAGACAATCGTCCTCTATACTTAACCATGAAGTGGCACGGGGTTTGCCCGGAAGTATAGACAATCGTCCTCTATACTTAACCATGCAGTGGCACGGGGTTTGCCCGGAGTGATAGACAATCGTCCTCTATGCTTAACCATGCAATGGCATGGGGTGTACCCGGAAGTATAGACACTCGACCTCTATGCTTAACCATGCAGTGGCACGGGGTTTGCCCGGAAGTATAGACACTCGTCCTCTATGCTTAACCATGCAATGGCACGGGGTTTGCCAGTAAGTATAGACATTCGTCCTCTATACTTAACCATGCAGTGGCACGGGGTTTGCCCGGAAGTATAGACAATCGTCCTCTATGCTTAACCATGCAGTAGCACGGGGTTTGCCCGGAAGTATAGACACTCGTCCTCTATACTTAACCATGCAGTGGCACGGGGTTTGCCGGAGGTATAGACACTCGTCCTCTATACTTAACCATGCAGTGGCACTGGGTTTGCCCGGAGGTATATACAATCTTCCCCTATACTTACCCATGCAGTGGCACGGGGTTTTCCCGGAAGTATAGACACTCGTCCTCTATACTTAACCATGCAGTGGCACGGGGTTTGCCCGGAAGTATAGACACTCGTCCTCTATACTTAACCATGCAGTGGCACGGGGTTTGCCCGGAGGTATAGACAATCGTCCTCTATACTTAACCATGCAGTGGCACGGGGTTTGCCCGGAGGTATAGACAATCGTCCTCTATACTTAACCATGCAGTGGCACGGGGTTTTCCCGGAAGTATAGACACTCGTCCTCTATACTTAACCATGCAGTGGCACGGGGTTTGCCCGGAGGTATAGACAATCGTCCTCTATACTTAACCATGCAGTGGCACGGGGTTCGCCCGGAGGTATAGACAATCGTCCTCTATACTTAACCATGAAGTGGCACGGGGTTTGCCAGGAAGTATAGACAATCGTCCTCTATACTTAACCATGCAGTGGCACGGGGTTTGCCCGGAGGATAGACAATCGTCCTCTATGCTTAACCATGCAATGGCATGGGGTGTACCCGGAAGTATAGACACTCTACCTCTATACTTAACCATGCAGTGGCACGGGGTTTGCCCGGAAGTATAGACACTCGTCCTCTATGCTTAACCATGCAATGGCACGGGGTTTGCCAGTAAGTATAGACACTCGTCCCCTATACTTAACCATGCAGTGGCACGGGGTTTGCCCGGAAGTATAGACAATCGTCCTCTATGCTTAACCATGCAGTGGCACGGGGTTTGCCCGGAAGAATAGACACTCGTCCTTTATGCTTAACCATGCAGTGGCACGGGGTTTGCCGGAGGTATAGACACTCGTCCTCTATACTTAACCATGCAGTGGCACTGTGTTTGCCCGGAGGTATATACAATCTTCCCCTGTACTTACCCATGCAATGGCACGGGGTTTGCCCGGAAGTATAGACACTCGTCCTCTATGCTTAACCATGCAGTGGCACGGGGTTTGCCCGGAAGTATAGACACTCGTCCTCTATACTTAACCATGCAGTGGCACGGGGTTTGCCCGGAGGTATAGACAATCGTCCTCTATACTTAACCATGCAGTGGCACGGGGTTTGCCCGGAGGTATAGACAATCGTCCTCTATACTTAACCATGCAGTGGCACGGGGTTTGCCCGGAAGTATAGACACTCGTCCTCTATACTTAACCATGCAGTGGCACGGGGTTTGCCCGGAGGTATAGACAATCGTCCTCTATACTTAACCATGCAGTGGCACGGGGTTTGCCCGGAGGTATAGACAATCGTCCTCTATACTTAACCATGCAGTGGCACGGGGTTTGCCCGGAAGTATAGACACTCGTCCTCTATACTTAACCATGCAGTGGCATGGGGTTTGCCCGGAGGAATAGACAATCGTCCTCTATACTTACCCATGCAGTGGCACGGGGTTTGCCCGGAGGATAGACAATTGTCCTCTATACTTAACCATGCAGTGGCACGGGGTTTGCCCGGAGGTATAGACAATCGTCCTCTATACTTAACCATGCAATGGCACGGGTTTTGCACGGAGGTATAGACAATCGTCCTCTATTCTTACACATGCAGTGGCACGGGGTTTGCCCGGAGGTATAGACACTCGTCCCCTATGCTTAACCATGCAGTGGCACGGGGTTTGCCCGGAGGTATAGACAATTGTCCTCTATACTTAACCATGCAGTGGCACGGGGTTTGCCCGGAGGTATAGACAATCGTCCTCTATACTTAACCATGCATTGGCACGGGGTTTGCACGGAGGTATAGACAATCGTCCTCTATATTTACCCATGCAGTGGCACGGGGTTTGCCCGGAGGTATAGACAATCGTCCTCTATACTTAACCATGCAGTGGCACGGGGTTTGCCCGTAGGTATAGACAATCGTCCTCTATTCTTAACCATGCAATGGCACGGGTTTTGCACGGAGGTATAGACAATCGTCCTCTATACTTACCCATGCAGTGGCACAGGATTTGCACGGAGGTATTGACAATTGTCCTCTATACTTAACCATGCAGTAGCACGGGGTTTGCCCGGAGGTATAGACAATCGTCCTCTATACTTAACCATGCAATGGCACGGGTTTTGCACGGAGGTATAGACAATCGTCCTCTATACTTAACCATGCAGTGGCACGGGGTTTGCACGGAGGTATAGACAATCGTCCTCTATACTTACCCATGCAGTGGCACGGGGTTTGCCCGGAGGTATAGACAATCGTCCTCTATACTTAACCATGCAGTGGCACGGGGTTTGCCCGTAGGTATAGACAATCGTCCTCTATACATAACCATGCAATGGCACGGGTTTTGCACGGAGGTATAGACAATCGTCCTCTATACTTACCCATGCAGTGGCACGGGGTTTGCCCGGAGGTATAGACAATTGTCCTCTATACTTAAGCATGCAGTGGCACGGGGTTTGCCCGGAGGTATAGACAATCGTCCTCTATACTTAACCATGCAATGGCACGGGTTGTGCACGGAGGTATAGACAATCGTCCTCTATACTTACCCATGCAGTGGCACGGGGTTTGCCCGGAGGTATAGACACTCGTCCCCTATGCTTAACCATGCAGTGGCACGGGGTTTGCCCGGAGGTATAGACAATCGTCCTCTATACTTAACCATGCAGTGGCACGGGGTTTGCCCGTAGGTATAGACAATCGTCCTCTATACTTAACCATGCAGTGGCACGGGGTTTGCACGGAGGTATAGACAATCGTCCTCTATACTTACCCATGCAGTGGCACGGGGTTTGCCCGGAGGTATAGACAATCGTCCTCTATACTTAACCATGCAGTGGCATGGGGTTTGCCCGGAGGTATAGACAATTGTCCTCTATACTTACCCATGCAGTGGCATGGGTTTGCCCGGAGGTATAGACAATTGTCCTCTATACTTAACCATGCAGTCGCAAGGGGTTTTCCCGGAGGTATAGACAATCGTCCTCTATACTTAACCATGCAGTGGCACGGGGTTTGCCCGGAGGAATAGACAATCGTCCTCTATACTTAACCATGCAGTGGCACGTGGTTTGCCCGGAGGTATAGACAATCGTCCTCTATACTTAACCATGCAATGGCACGGGTTTTGCCCGGAGGTATAGACAATCGTCCTCTATACTTAACCATGCTGTGGCACGGGGTTTGCACGGAGGTATAAACAATCGTCCTCTATACTTAACCATGCAATGGCACGGGTTTTGCACGGAGGTATAGACAATCGTCCTCTATACTTAACTATGCTGTGGCACGGGGTTTGCACGGAGGTATAGACAATCGTCCTCTATACTTAACCATGCAGTGGCACGGGGTTTGCCAGGAAGCACAGTTACATGTATGTTTATGTAATGCACGTTGGTGATGTCCTAGCCTTATATGTAACCATGCGTACGTAGCCAGAGGCAAATTTCAACCGAGGCAATCTAGCGGTCCGGTGGCATGTCCCTTCTTACACTTGTTGGGGCATAGAAGCGATTTCCTGCGTGTTCTGATTTAATGAGATTATAATTATGTACTGACCATTCAGCTCCCATACAGCAAAGGGATATGTTTTTACATTTTATTTATTTCATTTTTCATTTTGTTTTGCTTTGGGAATTTTAACCAAGGAAACTGCTTCAGTGTACCTCAGTGTGCCTACGGGTCTGCGATGTAATTGCACGCGATCTGTAGAGCTTAGGTCATACGGCGACTCCCAGTTATTATTGATGGAGGAAGTACTCCCAACAGTATTACAGGCACGTACGAGCACCCGGGTAGAACCAGCGATCTATCGCATATCTAGCTGGATAGCTTCATCACATGAAATAAGTTGGATTAGAACCTACAGCGGTGATGGGCCAGTGATTTGAAGTCAACGACCATAACCACTCATGTATAGCATAGGTACTGGTCTCTGACAGACAGACAGACAGACAGACAGACAGACAGACAGACAGACAGACAGACAGACAGACAGACAGACAGACAGACAGACAGACAGACAGACAGACAGACAGACAGACAGACAGACAGACAGACAGACAGACAGACAGACAGACAGACAGACAGACAGACAGACAGACAGACAGACAGACAGACAGACAGACAGACAGACAGACAGACAGACAGACAGACAGACAGACAGACAGACAGACAGACAGACAGACAGACAGACAGACCAGACCAGACCAGACCAGACCAGACCAGACCGACAGAGTAAATGGGCCATTTACAAGCAACAATAATAACACATAATGTAAATAACGTAGCAGGGAAAATATGGCGAGATTGCATGCATACGGAGTATAGAAATGGTGTGCATCTACACATTCAATCATGGGCTAGTGGCAGAAACAATTTAAATTCTGAAATAATATTGTAAACTTAATGGATTACTTCAATTGTGCCTGCCAATCAAAACGGGTAACATTAATTTCAAATATTTGTTTTTGTGATTACTTTGTACCAATTAGATTAGGCCATATGTCGACCATACAGCTAATATTGGTGGAGGAAGAAACAGGGCGACGCTCCGAGCAGTATCCCAGGCACGCATTGATACACTGGTTGATCCACCGACCTTCCCCAAAGCCAGCTAGATACTTACTCAAACGAAATGTTCCACCCCAGTGGGATTCGAACCTACAGCGATTAGGGGCAAATGAAGTCAACGACCGTAACAATCCGGCAATAGCGGCCCCTTTTAAATAACAGTTACATTTCTAGTTTCCTCATTATGTTGTGAAACGTAAGCCCAAACTCACAGAACTTTGGAATGTGTAGTATTACTTAAGACGTTTGTTGAAATTAACATTGCACCATGGGCGTACCGGTTTTCGGCCCCATAATGTTTGAATGTGAATAACTGTGTGTGTTTTACGTTTATTTATCGTCGCTACCGTTTGCCCATATGAGCGACGCCTCCTGAAGAGATTAGTAATATTAGATTTTGGAGGATAGTGTAATGATACAGACAGAGACCCATTCCAGAGTCTCCTCTGGTTCTTTTACGTGCACGGTGTACAGCACCGACACGAGACCTCGGTTTAACGTCCCATCTGAAAGACTGTTAATTTTATTAGGGTCAGACAGGGGATCGAACCTGCGATCCCTGGATTACCAGTCCAGCGTTTTACCACTGGGCTACAGATCCGTCTGTGAATAACTTCTAGTCAGTCTCTTTTATATCAGATGAAATAATACTACTTTATTGTAGACTTTCAACAAAAGAAATTTTATTTCACTGATGAATTCTGGGAAGCATAATATAAATTCGGTACGGTGGTCGCCAGATCGGACAGGTGGTTTTCTCCGGGTACTCCGGTTTCCTCCCACACGAATGACCACATATACGCTTTCACCCGAGCCAACGAGAGTGATTAATATAAGTTGTTAAAACTTACTTCGCAATCGTTGTAAAATAAATAAAGAATAAAAAAAATAATTCTGTTGGAATTCATTTACAGATATGTATTTCAAAACGGAGGTACAGACGGATCTGTAGTCCAGTGGTTAACACGTTGGACTGGTAATCCAGGGATCGCAGGTTCGAATCCCCCGTCTGACCCTAAAAATATTAACAGTCTTTCAGATGGGACGTTATACCGAGGTCTCGTGTCGGTGCTTTACACCGTACACGTAAAGGAACCAGAGGATACTCCGGAATGGTCTCTGTCTGTATCATTGCACTATCCTCCAAAAATCTAAATGACTAATCTCTTCAGGAGGCCTCGCTCATATTGGCAACCGGTAGCAACGTTAAATAAACGTAAAACACACACAAAACGGATGTGGGCGGATTGATGGGTATACATTTACGTACTAGTTAGTATCTCTCACCCGTCCCGTATCTGCTATTGCATTAAATGCCTCTCGGCAATGCCATTAAGAAAGCTATACGAAGAACTCGCTTACATCCCAGATGTGAAAGTCGTGATAGCGCAGAAGATGCGCGTTCTTTTCAGATGCGAAAGGTCCGGAGTTCGAGCCACACTGGAGCCGTTACGATTGTGCCCTTAGGCAACGCATTTAAAGTACACGTTGCCTCTTCTCTCTCCCTCGTGGCGATGGGTTCCGTAAGGAATGAGGTCTCGAGAGTGATTAATATAAGTTGTAAGAACTTGTTTCGCAATCGAGCTAAAATAGAGTTGTATAAACATCCCAGACACAGCTCGCGGTGAATTTCCAGATATGTTGTTGAATTGCGAATTTGTTTCACTACAGGGTTCCTTATCAGACTAATGTCTGCATTTGTAGTAACAACTAAATCGTCAAATGTTGTCTAGACGGTAGTAATTATGTTACACTGATCAATCTGAGATGTAACAATGTGTTGCCTTGGGTTTCTCCTCTCACGGTTCCGGCGAAGTACAGGACAGAAACATGAGGGTTCAATCGAAGTGCATGACAGAATCATGAAAGTTCAATCGAAGTACTGGACAGAAACATGAAAGTTCAATCGAAGAACAGGACAGAAACATGAAAGTTCAATCGAAGGACAGGACAGAAACATGAAAGTTCAATCGAAGAACAGGACAGAAACATGAAAGTTCAATCGAAGGACAGGACAGAAACATGAAAGTTCAATCGAAGGACAGGACAGAAACATGAAAGTTCAATCGAAGGACAGGACAGAAACATGAAAGTTCAATCGAAGGAAAGGACAGAAACATGAAAGTTCAACCGAAGGACAGGACAGAAACATGAAAGTTCAACCGAAGGACATGACAGAAACATAAAAGTTCAACCGAAGTACAGGACAGAAACATGAAAGTTCAACCGAAGGACAGGACAGAAACATGAAAGTTCAACCGAAGGACAGGAGAGAAACATGCAAGTTCAATCAAAGGACAGGACAGAAACATGAAAGTTCAACCGAAGGACAGGAGAGAAACATGCAAGTTCAATCAAAGGACAGGACAGAAACATGAACGTTCAACCGAAGGACATGACAGACACATGAAAGTTCAATCGAAGTACATGACAGAAACATGAAAGTTCAATCGAAGGACATGACAGAAACATGAAAGTTCAATCGAAGGACAGGACAGAGCGCTGCATGATTAAATCTCGTGCTTCTCCACCCACGGTCAAATGAAAGTTCCACGAATCGCAGGACAGAACTCCGCACGATTCCATCTCGTGTTTCTCCACCCATGGTCCCATGAAAGTTCCACGAATCGCAGGGCAGAGCGCCACATGAATAAATCTCGTGTTTCACCACCCACGGTCCCATGAAAGTTCCACGAATCACGAATAATTCTCCGGTTTCTCTTCTAACGGTACCGGCGAAGTACAGGGCAGAGCGTCGCTCAATTAAATCTCCGGTTTCTCCTCCCACGGTTCTGGCGAAGTACAGGGCAGAGTGTCGCTCAATTAAATTTCCGGGTTCTCCTCCCACTGTTCTGGCGAGTTACAGGGCAGAGCGTCGCTAGATTAAACCTCCGGTTTCTCCTCCCACGGTTGTGGCGAAGTACAGGGCTGAGCGTCGCTCAATTAAATCTCCGCTTTCTCCTCTCACTGTTCTGGCGAAGTACAGGGCAGAGCGTCGCTCAATTAAATCTCCGGTTTCTCCTCCCACGGTTCTGGCGAAGTACAGGGCAGAGCGTCGCTCAATTAAATTTCCGGGTTCTACTCCCACTGTTCTGGCGAGGTACAGGGCAGAGCGTCGCTAATTAAACCTCCGGTTTCTCCTCCCACGGTTGTGGCGAAGTACAGGGCTGAGCGTCGCTCAATTAAATCTCCGCTTTCTCCTCCCACTGTTCTGGCGAAGTACAGGGCAGAGCGTCGCTCAATTAAATCTCCGGTTTCTCCTCCCACGGTACCGGCGAAGTACAGGGCAGAGCGTCGCTCAATTAAATCTTCAGTTTCTCCTCCCACAGTTCTGGCGAAGTACAGGGCAGAGCATCGCTCAATTAAATCTCCGGTTTCTCCTCCCACGGTTCTGGCGAAGAACAGGGCAGGGCGTCGCTCAATTAAATCTCCGGTTTCTCCTTCCACTGTTCTGGCGAAGTACAGGGCAGGGCGTCGCTCAATTAAATCTTCGGTTTTCTCCTTCCACTGTTCTGGCGAAGTACAGGACAGGGCGTCGCTCAATTAAATCCACGGTTTCTCCTTCCACTGTTCTGGCGAAGTACAGGACAGAACGTCGCTTAATTAAATCTCCGGTTTCTCCACCCATGGTTCCATGAAAGTTCCACGAATCACAGGACAGAGCGCCGCATGATTAAATCTCCGCTTTCTCCTCCCACTGTTCTGGCGAAGAACAGGGCAGAGCGTCGCTCAATTAAATCTCCGGTCTCTCCTCTCACGGTACCGGCGAAGTACAGGGCAGAACGTCGCTCAATTAAACCTCCGGTTTCTCATCCCATGGTACCGGCGAAGTACAGGGCAGAACGTCGCTCAATTAAATATCCGGGTTCTCCTCTCACGGTACCGGTGAAGTACAGGGCAGAGCGTCGCTCAATTAAATATCCGGGTTCTCCTCTCACGGTACCGGTGAAGTACAGGGCAGAGCGTCGCTCAATTAAATATCCGGGTTCTCCTCTCACGGTACCGGTGAAGTACAGGGCAGAGCGTCGCTCAATTCAATCTCCGGTTTCTCCTCCCATGGTTCCATGAACGTTCCACGAATCGCAGGACAGAGCGCCGCATGATTAAATCTAGTATTTCTCCACCCACGGTCCCATGAAAGTTCCACGAATGGCAGGGCAGGGCGCCGTACGATTAAATCTCGTGTTTCTCCACCCACGATTCCGGCGATGTACAAGGCAGAGCGTCGCTCAATTAAATCTCCGGTTTCTCCTCCCACGGTACCGGTGAAGTACAGGGCAGAGCGTCGCTCAATTAAAAATCCGGTTTCTCCTCCCACGGTACCGGTGAAGTACAGGGCAGAGCTTCGCTCAATAAATCTCTGATTTCTCCTCCCACGGTTCTGGCGAAGTACATGGCAGAGCGTGTCTCAATTAAATCTCCGCTTTCTCCTCCCACGGTACCGGCGAAGTACAGGGCAGAGCGTCGCTCAATTAAATCTCCATTTCTCCTCCCACTGTTCTGACGAAGTACAGGGCAGAGCGTCGCTCATTTAAATATCCGGTTTCTCCTCCCACGGTACCGACGAAGTACAGGGCAGAGCGTCGCTCAATTAAATCTCCGGTTTCTCCTCCCACGGTACCGGCGAAGTACAGGGCAGAGCGTCGCTCAATTAAATCTCCGGTTTCTCCTCCCACGGTACCGGTGAAGTACAGGGCAGAGCGCCGCACGATTAAATCTCGTGTTTCTCCACCCACGGTACCGGCGAAGTACAGGGCAGAGCGTCGCTCAATTAAATCTCGTGTTTCTTCTATCACGGTTCCTGAGAAGTGCAGGGCAGAGCTTCGTACGGTTAGATCTCGGCATTTTGTACGTCTTCTAAGCTTGATTGTCTTTTAATAACTAGTTCATATTCTTCGATTCGTTACATTCAGCACACTATATGATTTGAGACCGATGGACGAAATTGGGTCAGTTGGATATATTTAATTACCAGTTACATGTCAGAGTCGGGTTTAATTGTGTTTGTTTGTTGAAGTGGATGCGACAGCTTGGATCATATGGACCTCAAGTGCTCCGCCAAGTAATATTCCAGGAGCGGACGGGAACCCAAGTAAAACCACTAACCTTCTACAGGACAGCTTAAATAGCTTCCTAATCTGAAGAATGCAAAACCCCACTGGGGATCGAACCTACAGTGACGAGATGCAAGTGATTTGTAGTCAACTATCACGCAGCCTCGATTGCTAAACAAGTTCTTACAACTTATATTAATCACTTTTGAAACCCCATTCCTGGTGGAATCCATCGCAAGGAGGGAGAGAGAAGAGGTGTGTGGAACTTAAATGCCTTGCCTCAGTGCACAATCTTAATGGCTCCAGTGGGGTGCGAATTCCTGGCCTTTGCCTACTGAAGCGTCAGGGTAATGGGTGACAACAACTATTGTATGCCATGCCTGCCAGCAGTAATTGTTTCGAAGATGATCCAAACGCATGCTAATATACCAGATGACATAGAAAACGCACACCTACATGATATACTAGAGGACATAGAAAACGCACACCTACATCATATACTAGAGGACATAGAAAACGCGCACCTACATGCTATACTAGAGGACATAGAAAACGCACACTTACATGATATACTAGAGGACATAGAAAACGCACACCTACATGATATACTAGAGGACATAGAAAACGCACACCTACATTATATACTAGAGGACATAGAAAACGCACACCTACATTATATACTAGAGGACTTCTACAGGACAGCTTAAATAGCTTCCTAATCTGAAGAATAGAATGCAAAACCCCACTGGGGATCGAACCTACAGTGACGAGATGCAAGTGATTTGTAGTCAACTATCACGCAGCCTCGATTGCTAAACAAGTTCTTACAACTTATATTAATCACTTTTGAAACCCCATTCCTGGTGGAATCCATCGCAAGGAGGGAGAGAGAAGAGGTGTGTGGAACTTAAATGCCTTGCCTCAGTGCACAATCTTAATGGCTCCAGTGGGGTGCGAATTCCTGGCCTTTGCCTACTGAAGCGTCAGGGTAATGGGTGACAACAACTATTGTATGCCATGCCTGCCAGCAGTAATTGTTTCGAAGATGATCCAAACGCATGCTAATATACCAGATGACATAGAAAACGCACACCTACATGATATACTAGAGGACATAGAAAACGCACACCTACATCATATACTAGAGGACATAGAAAACGCACACCTACATGCTATACTAGAGGACATAGAAAACGCACACTTACATGATATACTAGAGGACATAGAAAACGCACACCTACATGATATACTAGAGGACATAGAAAACGCATACCTACATTATATACTAGAGGACATAGAAAACGCACACCTACATTATATACTAGAGGACATAGAAAACGCATACCTACATTATATACTAGAGTACATAGCAAACACATACCTACATTATATACTAGAGGACGTAGAAAACGCATACCTACATGATATACTAGAGGACATAGAAAACGCATACCTACATTATATACTAGAGGACATAGAAAACGCACACCTACATTATATACTAGAGGACATAGATGATGATGATTCCGTTTATTTACCCTCGCCACCGGTAAACCATATGGGCGAGCTCACGTGCTTTCGCACCGTCGATTATTCGCTGAGATGAAGTGTTGTGTCGTCGGTGTCTTGTAGAGTGGTGTAGATTGAAGTTTGTAGATTCCCGTGAAGATTATGGTCCAAGAAGATTACGTTACTCGATGATTATTCCTTGTTGGTTATGTCTAAGTTGTTTATATCCAAGATGATTGTGGTACTGGTAGTTAAAGTCAAGGTGGTTGAATGTCTGGTCGCTGACTGGATGAAGAAATGAGGTCATCCAGTCGCTGTGGAGGCGCTTCTTCATCGTTGATACCAAACGACAGGGTGACGTTCCCTGCGACTGGCATCATCTCCCCGACAACAGGGTGACAAGCCCTGTGCCGGTTTCCTGGGTCGGCTCACAGCAGCAGAATGGTTCGGTTGTTCCGTCGTTGTCCACCCCGTTGACGCATCCGGGGTCGAGGTCGCACCCCTCCGTCCCCAACGGACTTCATTGGTAGACGGATAAAAGAGTTCGAGGGTGTGCCTCTTCAGCGCCCCAGTGTTAGCTGTCGCCGATCTAGGTAAGTGTTGACACTCCGAAGAGTCGATGCGGGTCCTCGTCTGTATGCGTCAGCGGCGTGGATTGGTCACTTCGGAACGGTGACACAGTCTCCCGATGTGAGCTCAGGATGACATCCTCAGGAGGTTCCTTCATTCCGTGGCAGGGTGACAATGCCTGCTCTTTCTGTACTCGGTCCCTTGTAGGGCCACCCTCCTCACTGTTGGTCACCCCACAGCAGCATTTATACGGGTCTGGCTGTTAGACATCTGGTCGTCGATTGTCACTCAGGGGAGCATAGAGAGGACATAGAAAACGCACACCTATATTATATACTAGAGGACATAGAAAACGCACACCTACTTTATATACTAGAGGACATAGAAAACGCACACCTACATTATATAATAGAGGACATAGAAAACGCACACCTACATTATATACTTGAGGACATAGAAAACGTACACCGACATTATATACTAGAGGACATAGAAAACGTACACCGACATTATATACTAGAGGACATAGAAAACGCACACCTACACTATATACTAGAGGACATAGAAAACGCACATCTACACTATATACTAGAGGACATAGAAAACGTACACCTATATTATATACTAGAGGACATAGAAATGTAGGTGTGCGTTTTCTATGTCCTCTAGTATATATTGCCAGTGTAATGTTAAGCTCCCCATGTGAATTCCTTTTACGATTTAGCTTATCTAGAAGGATAATTGCATTATCCCCCTATGAGCTACATGTGCAGGAGGTGTTTAACTTATATGTTCACAAAACAAGCGTTATTGGCGTAGGCACTAAGCCACCCTGGCACTTGCACGAATTTTGTCCCCTCAATGCCGCGCAATTGGTCATGGCAAGACGTGCTATTTCGGTGCTTCCCAGCGGAGGTTGATGCAGCGTTTGCGGCCTGTTTGCCCACTGTATACGCAATGCACGACCAAAATTGGCCGCATTGGCACGCATTGGCACGCATTGGCACGCATTGACACGCCATGGCACTACTAGTTTACGCATATATTAGGTATTGTGTGCGCATTGTTCACGTCTACCGTACCGCATTGTTCCGCAGTGTCACGCACGACACGCATAGTTCCCGCTGTTTTCCCGCATTGCTCCGACGACTTCACGCATGCCTGCAGTTATTGGGGCAATGTTTGGTTTCACACCTAGCTTCATTTCTCAACTCGCTGTGGGCGATATATGATGCAGAATACAAGAGACATTGCTATTGCAGAACAGAGAAGATGCCTATATTTGGAAGCTACAGGACTATTGCATTGGTACGCTTTGACACGCACCGTCGGCAGTGTTTGCGCGAAGTTGCGCAGTGTTCACGCATGGTTCACACGAGTGGCACGCACATGGTATGAACATTTATGCGTACCAAAAGTTTTAAAATTCTCTCTACGACATGGCACGCACCCCGCACCCTTCACACACTCCTCACGCTAGTTCACGAGGACTTTAATCATTGGCACGCCGAAGTGCATGGCATTGCGCGGACAGAAATCGTGCAAGTGTCAGGGTGGCTTTATAACCATGTCAGTAATACACCAGTCTGCAACTCTAGTGCCATGAAGCCAATGTTATGTAAATAATTTCCCTGTCAAGTGTCTTCTACTCACAATGTAAGTGCCCTTTTAATTTCCAGTCAATGTGTTGATGCCATTGGCGTAGCTTCCTATAGGCCGTGTAGGCCCTGGCCCTAGCCTACACTTTCCCCCGAAAAATCGAAAAAATAAAAATGCCAAATCTGCAACAAAAACCGGGAGGCCAGGATTAAATTATATACGCTATAAATAGTTTTCCTTGGGACGATCCCCGGACCCACCCCCTCCCGTCTTAAGTTTAAAGTTGGCCTACACATCTATTCCAACCAAGCTACGCCCCTGGATGCTACAATTGTGCGATGCTTCTGGTGATGGAGGGGAGGGTGTGGCTGAGTGGCTATGTGATACAGGACTTCAGCTTATTCACCTCTTTTGAATTTAAATTATTATTTAATGTAAATTTTAAAACACTACCGTGACGTCTTACATTTAACCTTGCAGATTATTAATATTGGATTGCTTTCAAAAGGCAAGAGTATTATATCAAATCCTAAGCGTAAATGTACGAAATCAACCATTTTAATTAGTAAGATCCTGCTATATATAGGTGTGTGTTTTAAGCAAGATATAAGCCTTACACTTCAAACGGATCCAATATGTAAAATATTCCCTACACGCCTCACACAGTCCATGTATCGCTATCGGCTTATATCCTATACATAAATTGAATATAACTGTATTGCGAACAGCAATCAACATTACCTCTTTCACACACAAGTAGCCATACAATTTTCATTTTGTACAACAGCCCACACGTTGCTTTATTTCTCCATGTATTGGCATACGATGTTGACGTTACTACCAAGCTCTCTCTCTCTCTCTCTCTCTCTCTCTCTCTCTCTATGTGTTTCTTTGTTTTGGGTTTGCAAGCCGCACCAACAGCTTAGGTCATATGGAGACTCCAGCTATTAGCGGTGGAGGAAGTCCCCGGGTGTCGGGTAGACGAGTAGCCGGGTAGAACTTCCGATTTCCCGCAAGCCAGGTGTGTGTGTGCGTTTTACGTTTATTTATCGTCGCTACCGGTTAACCATATGAGCGACGCCTCCTGAAGGGATTAGTCATTTTAGATTTTTGGAGGATAGTGTAATGATACAGACAGAGACCCATTCCAGAGTCTCCTCTGGTTCATTTACGTGCACGGTGTAAAGCACCGACACGAGACCTCTGTTTCAAGTCCAACCTGAAAGACTGATACTTTTATTAGGGTCAGACGGGGGCTCTAACATGCGATCAAGGATTACCAGTCCAGCTTGATACCACTCTAAAGACCCGTCAGTGTCTTGAAAGTTTGCTACTAAACAGTCTTTATATTACAAGCAAGGTGCCGATAGCGTACTCAACGAATTCGACACATCTACCTACAGGCAATACATTTAAATCTACATTGTTTCATCTCTCCCTCGTGGCGATGAATTCCACCAGGTATGAGGTATCGCCAGCGGTTACTTGTTCGAATTCGAGTAAAATAAATGTGTATACCGTAAACATCCATGAGCGAGATATTCAGATTATGCAAATCATGTTGTGCTTTGGTTCACAGTGCTAAGTCATGACATGTGGTCGGTGGTTCTACCTGGTTGCCCGTCCATGTCTAAAATACTGCTGGATGGGGGGCGGGAGGGGCACGTGGGGTCTTCCTCCACCAATAATGACCTGGAGAGTCGCCATATGACCTCAGTTTTAACTGTTGCTATGTAAACTACTGTTTGTAACATGCGTGCGAACATAACTATATATATGACGTAGTCTTAAAACAGATGTGTTTATAAGAAGGGAACTCCGTGATAGAGTTGTTAGGGTCATTGACTTCAAATCGCGTGACCCTCATGGCTGTATGTTCGGGTCCCAGTTAGGATGTCGAATTCGTTCACGCGATAATTCTATCTAGCTTGCTTTCGGAAGGCTCGGGGTTTTTTAGGTCCGTTCATGAAGGGACACAATGGGTCCACTACCACCGATAATAGCCAGTGAATCGCCGTATGACCTAAGCTGTTGATTCGACATTAAACCAGAAAACACCCACACGCATATTTGCTTATAGATTACATGAATGGCTGGCTGTCCAGAGCAACAATATATTGTATTACCATCAACAGCTCTGCCGTATATATAAGGAATAATATAATGTTGTATCTGACACATCCTACACCATATGTAAGGTTATCGTCACAATGACGCGAGAGATCCCATTCAACTATCACACAACACACATGGCCTACGCATCATTACAACGAAAACGTCATTCGAAGCTTTGTAAATGTGTTTCATTATTAACTTGCAAATTGCATAAACATGCAAATGGCCTAATGCTTGTTGTGTGAGTTTCCGAAAATGGCCGGTGTTTTTACATTGTATTTCACAGACATTTGGTGAATTGTCCATTAGCATCTTTGCCATTTTAGGTTTTTGGAATACTCGAATTTAGATAAAGTTTGATTTGATGTGTCTGTTGAATATTTTACAAAATTTAAGCATTCCAACGTGCTGAATGGGCAAATACGCTAATGGACAATTTCCAAATGGTATGTGCTTTATTTCGCAACACACATTTAATTTGTGAATAATGTGATTATTACTTGTATTTCTAACTGCATTTTTTTAGTTCGTCTGTAATATCTCTGCTAATCATATTCGCTATGATCTGATCAAAGCGAAGTTAGATTTCATATGACCAATTCTTAATCAGTGTGCAATAGTACCTATTTTGTATTTCAGTGTTTTATAATTGTCTTAGAGCAGTTTTTAATATCCGATCAGCATGGATATTGCAGCGTTATCCCTAACATACTGTGATAAATGAGTATGTATAATTTTGTTCATCTCTTATAACTCCATGTTGGAGTGGCATTGTACTGTTGTGATGTAAACTGTGCATGTAATATTATTGTAAATATTGTACGTACAATGATGAGATGTAAATAAAGATTACTACTACTACTACTACATTTACTTTAATGAATTGAGATAGCCGATGTACTGTCAAACTTGTATTAAGAGACCACCAAAGGGAAGGGCAAAAAGCGGTCTCTAAGCAGGAATGGTCTCTTAATACAGACTAATGTGTTCATTAACAACACAAACGGGAACTGAAAAAGTGGTCTCTTAATACAAATTGTCCCTTAATTTAAACATTATTTATTTCAGTATTTTACATGTACATAACAGAATTAACATTTTACATATAAATTAACAGCAATCGACTGAAAGGGATTAGAACGAAAGAAAACTTATATAGTTCGTCTCCCTTAACACACGTGGTCTCTAAATAATATACATGGTCGTTTAAGCAAGGTTGGTTGTAATTGTTGTTGGAGTAGTCGGTGTTCTCGCGTACTTAACAACAACAACAACAACAACAACAACAACAACAACAACAACAACAACAACAACAACAACAATACTTTTATTACATTAAACATGCATACAATGTCTATAGCAAGTACATATATACATGTAGGTAACGATATGGATTTACAAAAGAGCAAGATGTTAATATATTCTCTGCTTATACTAATTTTAGTTTCAGTAGCTAAATTTCTACCAATAGGTTTTGATTTTTGTGACATTAAATTAGTGAATTTATTAATAGTTGCCATGTATAGTAATAATGTTTTAAATATTTCTGTCTAATTTTGGACATAATTATAAGAAGGAAATGATATTCACTTTCTATCATGCCTGTATTGCAATATATACATATTCTTTGATTTCTGGGTATGTTTTGATATCTTCCACGTTCGATAGCTAAATCATGGGATGAAGTTCGTAATTTTGTCAACGCCATTCTGAATCGTATATAGGTTATAGTAAAATTCCAAAACGAGTTAAATATGGCATGAACTTACAATGAGCGTACGATCATGTTTATCACAACAACAACAACAACAACAACAACAACAACAACAACAATAATACATTTTGGAAAATAGTTTTCTGTTTGCCTTATTACATCTCAGTACATCCGTACGCCTTAGTAAATAGTCCCTGATATTCAAACAACTCTACGCAATATAATCGACACAATACTTTTAATCACTACATCCCGCTAGTGCATATATAGCGTTATATTGATCTAAACAGTGGCTTTTCAACTTATATGTATATGTCTAATCACAGGCATCCGGCGCATACCCTGGACCCCCATGGACCCCTCTAGTTCCAAAAACCCATTAGTGAAAAACATAAAAATGTTGGCAATACTATAATATAAGATTGTCAAACATTTTTTTTTCACAAATGGGTTTTTGGAACTAGAAATGATACTTGATTGATGTTACAATGTATTATGACTATTTGGGGTTGTACTTGGGTCCAGTGTATGCCCGGAGGGGTCCAGGGGGGTCCAGGGTATGCGCCGGATGCCTGTGTGTCTAATGTGTCAAAAGCAGGCAGTCATGTAGCGAGCAATCATAATCATTCCATGTTATGCTACACGTGTGTACATATATGAAAGTATGTGATGGCTGTTGTAAAGTGAATATAAGATACGTTATGTGATAACGTTAAACATGTGATATCTAACAAGGCTTTAAAAATACTTACATATATTATTTTGGAAGAAATGTTTATGGCGGAAATGTAACAAGTAGAACTGGTGTTGTAACTCCTCGGGCGAGTTGTTAAGGTCATTTACGCCACAACACTTACCCTCACTGCTGTAGCTTCGAATCTCACTATAGGGGTGTCGAATTATTTCCTGTGAGGATAAGTGTGTTTTGAAAAACAATAACTATATATATACATAGTTTTAAACATTTTGGAATATTTTAAGTTGTTCAGTTTGTGTTTTGTAATAAAGATGTGATATATCTTTGATGGAATCCTTCGTATTTCATTTTCATGTAATAATAATCATATAATGTAGGTGTGCGTTTTCTATGTCCTCTAGTATAAAATGTAGGTGTGCGTTTTCCATGTCCTCTAGTATATAATGTAGGTGTGCGTTTTCCATGTCCTCTAGTATATAATGTAGGTGTGCGTTTTCTATGTCCTCTAGTATATAATGTAGGTGTGCGTTTTCTATGTCCTCTAGTATATAATGTAGGTGTGCGTTTTCTATGTCCTCTAGTATATAATGTAGGTGTGCGTTTTCTATGTCCTCTAGTATATAATGTAGGTGTGCGTTTTCTATGTCCTCTAGTATATAATGTAGGTGTGCGTTTTCTATGTCCTCTAGTATATAATGTAGGTGTGCGTTTTCTATGTTCCTCTAGTATATAATGTAGGTGTGCGTTTTCTATGTCCTCTAGTATATAATGTAGGTGTGCGTTTTCTATGTCCTCTAGTATATAATGTAGGTGTGCGTTTTCTATGTCCTCTAGTATATAATGTAGGTGTGTCGTTTTCTATGTCCTCTAGTATATAATGTAGGTGTGCGTTTTCTATGTCCTCTAGTATATAATGTAGGTGTGCGTTTTCTATGTCCTCTAGTATATAATGTAGGTGTGCGTTTTCTATGTCCTCTAGTATATAATGTAGGTGTGCGTTTTCTATGTCCTCTAGTATATAATGTAGGTGTGCGTTTTCTATGTCCTCTAGTATATAATGTAGGTGTGCGTTTTCTATGTCCTCTAGTATATAATGTAGGTGTGCGTTTTCTATGTCCTCTAGTATATAATGTAGGTGTGCGTTTTCTATGTCCTCTAGTATATAATGTAGGTGTGCGTTTTCTATGTCCTCTAGTATATAATGTAGGTGTGCGTTTTCTATGTTCTCTAGTATATAATGTAGGTGTGCGTTTTCTATGTTCTCTAGTACATAATGTAGGTGTGAGTTTTCCATGTCCTCTAGTATATAATGTAGTTGTACGTTTTCTATGTTCTCTAGTATATAATGTAGGTGTGCGTTTTCTATGTTCTCTAGTCTATAATGTAGGTGTGCGTTTTCTATGTTATCTAGTATATAATGTATGTGTGCGTTTTCTATGTTCTCTAGTATATAATGTAGGTGTGCGTTTTCTATGTTATCTAGTATATAATGTAGGTGTGCGTTTTCTATGATCGCTAGTATATAATGTAGGTGTGCGTTTTCTATGTTCTCTAGTATATAATGTAAGTGTGCGTTTTCTATGTTCTCTAGTATATAATGTAGGTGTGCGGTTTCTATGTTCTCTAGTATATAATGTAGGTGTGCGTTTTCTATGTTCTCTAGTATATAATGTAGGCGTGCGTTTTCTATGTTCTCTAGTATATAACGTAGGTGTGCATTTTCTATGTCCTCTAGTATATAATGTAGGTGTGCGTTTTCTATGTTCTCTAGTATATAATGTATGTGTGCGTTTTCTATGTCCTCTAGTATATAATGTTGGTGTGCGTTTTCTATGTTCTCTAGTATATAATGTAGGTGTGCGTTTTCCATGTTCTCTAGTATATAATGTAGGTGTGCGTTTTCTATGTTCTCTAGTATATAATGTAGGTGTACGTTTTCTATGTCCTCTAGTATATAATGTTGGTGTGCGTTTTCTATGTTCTCTAGTATATAATGTAGGTGTGCGTTTTCCATTTCCTCTAGTATATAATGTAGGTGTGCATTTTCTATGTTCTCTAGTATATAATGTAGGTGTGCGTTTTCTATGTTCTCTAGTATATAATGTAGGTGTGCGGTTTCTATGTTCTCTAGTATATAATGTAGGTGTGCGTTTTCTCTGTTCTCTAGTATATAATGTAGGTGTGCGATTTCTATGTTCACTAATATAGATGTAGGTGTGCGTTTTCTATGTCCTCTAGTATATAATGTAGGTGTGCGTTTTCTATGTCCTCTAGTATATAATGTAGGTGTGCGTTTTCTATGTTCTCTAATATAGATGTAGGTGTGCGGTTTCTATGTCCTCTAGTATATAATGTAGGTGTGCGGCTTCTATGTCCTCTAGTATATAATGTAGGTGTGCGTTTTCTATGTCCTCTAGTATATAATGTAGGTGTGCGTTTTCTATGTTCTCTAGTATATATGTATAAGATGCGCAGGGTTATTGAGTACACGTGCTATTATGATATTAGTTACCCATCTGCAGGGACATACCGACAATATCATTAACGAGGGAACAATCCCGCACTGAATAATACACCTTAGTATGCTTGAAGGATACCGCGGGAGAATAAAGTAACGTCTGCGACACTATCCAAGCGAATAAACACCCAAAGCCAGGCTAATTAATGAACTTCCGATGGACAGTTGATATGCAGGAATGAAACAAAATATGTTTCGTAATTTCATCACTTGCTTTGCGGTCTGTTTACATTGTCTGTTGTGAGCTCGAAATGAGTATACAGTCTACAACTGTTATGTCAAAGTCGGCTATGTCGAATGAATTCTCCAGTTATCTCGAAGTCGGATCAGTCCCATTTCAGACACTACCATTTTACATATAACTGGCTCCGTTTATATCGAATTTCATTAAGTCAAACTTCGGTTGTGTCGAAGTATTTTGCTCTGGCCAACTGAATTCGACATAGCGGAGGTACACTGTATTTCATATCTAACCTAGTCTTCAACACAATAACAGCACCCCATAGCTTTAGTGACATATATTTAACAGGGCTCAATTCTAAAAGCGGCCCGTTAGCCCGATGCTATACCTAATATCGACATGGGCCACCCACATGTTTCCAAGCTGGGTATCCCGTTAGCCAGAGGTTATACCTAATATCGACATGGGCCACCCACATGTTTCCAAGCTGCGCATCCCGTTAGCGCGATGCTATACCTAATATTGACATGGGCCACCCACATGTTTCCAAGCTGCGCATCCCGTTAGCGCGATGCTATACCTAATATCGACATGGGCCACCCACATGTTTCCAAGCTGCGCATCCCGTTAGCCCGATGCTATACCTAATATCGACATGGGCCACCCACATGTTTCCAAGCTGCGCATCCCGTTAGCGCGATGCTATACCTAATATTGACATGGGCCACCCACATGTTTCCTAGCTGCGCATCCCGTTAGCCCGATGCTATACCTAATATCGACATGGGCCACCCACATGTTTCCAAGCTGCGCATCCCGTTAGCCCGATGCTATACCTAATATCGACATGGGCCACCCACATGTTTCCAAGCTGCGCATCCCGTTAGCGCGATGCTATACCTAATATTGACATGGGCCACCCACATGTTTCCTAGCTGCGCATCCCGTTAGCCCGATGCTATACCTAATATTGGCATGGGCCACCCACATGTTTCCAAGCTGCGCATCCCGTTAGCGCGATGCTATACCTAATATCGACATGGGCCACCCACATGTTTCCAAGCTGCGCATCCCGTTAGCCCGATGCTATACCTAATATCGACATGGGCCACCCACATGTTTCCAAGCTGCGTATTCCGTTAGCCCGATGCTATACCTAATATTGACATGGGCCACCCACATGTTTCCAAGCTGCGTATTCCGTAAGAGTGTTGTCTGACTGAATTATACAAACTCACTTACACTAATGAATAAAATGACTATTTACAATATATGGGACACAAAAGTGGAAATCGCTCCATGTTTAACCTGTTTATTGTCTCAGAATTGTCTTAACGTTATATGTAAACTGTGTTGATTGCGACCATAGCACAACTTGTAAGCGTCTATTCGAATTTTGACAGAAGGTTTACATTTGTGTGTTTTACGTTTTATGTATCGTCGCTACCGGTTGCCCATATGAGCGACGCCTCCTGAAGATATTAGTCAATTTAGATTTTTGGAGGATAGTGCAATGATACAGACAGAGACCCATTCCAGAATCTCCTCTGGTTCTTTTACGTGCGTATCCCGTAAAGCACCGACATGATACCTCGGTTTAACGTCCCATCTGAAAGACTGTTAATTTTATTAGGGTCAGACGGGGGATCGAACCTGCGATCCCTGGATTACCAGTGCAGCGTGTTACCACTGGACTACAGATCCGTCTGTAGGTTTACATTTACTCTAGCATTTGACATTTAACCTCCAAGCGTGACCGTGACCTATTAGGTAGGTTCTCGGGTCATCATGATGTGACAAACATGTGCTCATAATTATTTTGAAAAATCCTACATGCCCACGCTACAGCTTGGGCACGAACGTGCGATGGACCGACATACGGGCATACGGGCGTACGGACGGACGGACGCACCGACATACGGGCATGCGGGCGTACGGACGGACGGGCTATTGTCGAAATTCAACTCAAACCAGAGCGGAAAGACTCTCAACCAAAATGGATGCCTACAGACCAGGGACATGTAAGCGAAATGAAATCCAAACAAGAGCTGAAGTACTTTCAGAAATTGATGCCGCTAGAAAAGGGAGTCCTAATTCAACTCAAACTATAGCGGGAGAAGTCACCAAAACGGAAGTCACATTACCACTGACACAAGAACGCGAAGAGACGCATGTAGACCATGGAGGTGACATTAAGCTTTTAAACTGTGTGCTTTTGCACAGTCCCAAGTCCCAACCCGGGACTAATAATGTATCTGAAAAGTATGACCGTGGAATACAACGAGACAATGTATGCTGATTCGATGCGACTGATTTAGTTCAGCAGACAGGACAACATTTATTTATTGTCTGCATTATAACAACATAGTGTGCCATAAACATAACTCGATAATGTAAGCTCGACATTGACCTTAAAGCGACACGGAAGTGGAAATAAGTAGCGTTTGTAGAATATAATTTACCAGTGCATTTCGCTCTATCTCCTCTCCTCTCTCTCTCTCTCTCTCACTATATCTCTCCTCTCTCTCCCCTCTCTCTCTCTCTATCCTCTCTCTCCCCCACTCTCTCCTCTCTCTCTCCTACCTCCTCTCCCTCCCTCCCCTCTCCCTCTCTCTCTCCTCTCTATATCTCTCCCCTCTCTCTCCTCTCTTCCTATCTCTCTCTCCTCTCTCTCCTCTCTCTACTCTCTCTCCTCTCTTTATCTCTCTCCTCTCTTCCTCCTCTCCTCTCCTCTCTCTACCCAATCTCCCTACCAGTGCATTTCTCTCTATCTCCTCTCCTCTCTCTCTTCTCTCTTCTCTCACTATCTCTCTCCTCTCTCTCCTCCTTCCCTATCTTTCCCTCTCTCTCTCTCTCTCTCTCTCTCTGTCTCTACTCTTTTACCCCTCTCTCTCTCTCTCTCTCTCTCTCCTCTCTTCTCTCTCTCTCAACTGTCCTCTCTCTCCCCTCTCCCCCCTCTCTCTTTCCCCTGTCTCTCTCTCTCTCTCTCTCTCTCATATTCTTCACAGAAACCAAGTAATTAGATTTAAGAAATACTCGAATAAAACATGACGTGTCCTTCTTAGTGCCGGAATTAACCATCTAGGCCTACTACTATACGTAGGACGACATCATTTATACATTAATTCTATAATATAGCCTGATTATGCGTCATTCTAAAACGCGTGATCGATGAGGTCTGTGATGTTGGATGCTAGCCTGGGTCCTAGTCTTCGATTTTTCACTTTTTTACTTCTGGCAAAACATGTTGATATTATCAGAAACTCAATACGGCTCGCATAGTTTGGATGTCAAATAAATATATTTATATGACGGACAAGCAAATTATATCAACGCTGTTAATGTTGCAGGTCTGACGTAGACATGTATCTGCATAGTAAATATATGTAATTTAAAGCATTTTTCTAAACCTTTGTAAGAAAGGAATGTCACAGGTTGTACTATAGGAGTACAATCGTGTTTTACCGTGAACGGCCTAGCTTAATGTATAAAACTACTTAAACACCCCGCATGCGTTTACCGCCTTTTAAATTCGTGTTCTTGATGTCGTATGCAACGGAATTGAATCGGGGATATTCGACATTCTACGTCGGAGACGGAAATTAGAGATGTCTCCCGGGGCAATTTGCCGTGCACGTGTTTTGTCTCGTGAACACTTGTCAGTCTATGTTTGTACTGTGTCCAATCGTTTTGTTTGTTGTATTTGTATAAATGAAAGATTGTATGAACGTGGATGAGAGCTCTGCATGGATTGGTTACTAATATATTTCTTTCCACAACTATACCTCCGTGCTTGGTCACAACCCAGGAGAACTCTTACGAGTAACGTTGTTACATGTAATATAATAATAGAGCAATTATATTACTATATAGTTCTGCCAATATATATTGAGTAGTTTTGCATACAGACACTGTGGTAAGTTTTGTATTATATTAATATCGATTTTCTACATGTATATGTCTGGTTTTATGCAATGATTGAAATGTTTTTATACATTGTTTTTATATGCTCTTGTATGTATTTACTTATGTTTTAGGCCTTTTTCCATATACGGAAACGGGAAATAAAGAATATAGATCGAACCTACGCCAGAGTGCCTTATTTATATTGGCCCCATGTTACAGGAATATGAGCAACATTGTTGGGCTATATCGCCGGCGGGCAGTCTACATAACCATCACCTTGCATGGGCATGTCCAGCGGTTAACCAGTATTTGGTACACCAACCTCCATATGAAACTGCCAACTTTTTCATCTAAATGAGACGTGGCTTGAGAGGGGTTCGAACCCGTGACCATCAGTGATTGTAGGTCATAGTGGTAGATATGTCAACGACCTTAGGCGTACTCTTATATGGGAAGGATGTGTAGTAGCGTGGTATTTGCACATGGAAATTATAGGTTCTGTTTGCTGCACTTGTATTCAGTCTTTTAAGTCGTGATAGCGTTCGCTTCAGGTGCGAACGATCTGGAGTTCGAGACCAGCTGTTACGATTGTACAATTAAGAAAGGCATTTAAATTCCACGTTGCCTCTTCTCTCTCCCTCGTGGCGATGCATTCCATCAGGAATGAGGTATCGAGCGTGATTAATACAAGTTGTAAGAACTTGTTTCGCAATCGAGCTAAAATAAGTTTGTACAAAACAAGTATTTTAATCAGTGAATTAATACCATAGTGCACGTGTATGTAAGGTATTATGTTGTATGAGTGATTACCATGCTTGCGTGAATGAGAAACATTAGTCAGTTGCTGTCACTGAATATTCCGCTTAAATGGTTTCCTTTGTTTTTATCGTTGTTTCCTTTGCACAATATGCTATCCATTTTCGTGCGTTTTCTCATCTTATAATTATTAAATTATTAAATCTCGACATAATTATATCCTACAGTGTCTACAATGGATAATTTACTGTCAATTATCAATTATCAATTATCAATTATCAATTATCTAACCTGCTTTTTAATAAAAGTACATGTATCCTACTGCAACATCGTGTTAGAAAACATCAGTAAAACTGTAATGACCAATATACATTTCGGGATAAATTGGACTGTATCCATCAAGGGAGGTAATAGAAACACTAGCAATGTCTCTCATTAATATCATATATAACTGTATACATGTGCCATAGCCTATGTTACTACATGTGTACCAGTGTCTACGCATGCGCAAAGTTGCATCACAAGAATGAACATCCCTCCTTTACTCATATCTATAATACTCATAACCGTTTGAAAATGTGTGGTGTGCGTATGGACAGACGGACGAAAACGGTCAATTATATATCAAATTATATTTAGTTTTATTGGCAAATAAATTTGTCTAGTCAAATTACATGTAGACCTACCTGCGTCTACGCGTGCGTGCATTTGCGCATGCGTACAGATGAGCTTGCAGGAACCATTTTCGTTGGTTTGATTTGCGATTTTCATTTTTTCATAATAGACCTGTAATCACACTTTATATGTGGGAACTTAGCCTGGGTCCCAGTCTGTCTAGTTTTTACTTTTTAACTTCTGGCAAAAGTTGATGTGATCAGAAGCTCAATGCGGTCCAATTAATAGTCTCGGTGTTACAATATATTTATTTGACTGACCAGACAAAATATATCGACGCTTTGTTCTAAGGCTAGTATCATTGCACTATTCTCCAAAACTCTAAAATGACTAATCTGTGGGAACTGTGAGGAAGCCTCTATCATATACGACATGATAACATGACTTGTACTGAAAATGGTTTCTGCGATGCATTTCACTATATGTGTAAATGTTCTTATTTCAACGTTTCTCGGAAATCTCATCTTCTGATAGATTACTATCAAATAAATATCTAATGATGTCAAATTCTAAGAATTAGTCAATGCAAGATCCTTTAGCTCTGTTCTCACGGCAGACATGTGTTGTTCCAGGAGAAAAGCATAATCAATCAATTTCCTCTCAGAATTTACCAATTTGTAACCCTAAGGACATTCCACAACAGTCACATAAGTGGTCGTCAGCTTGACTTACCAAATTGTGGGTTTGAGAAGGAATGAGATATGCACTGTAATTGTAAGGACATTCCACAACAGTCACATAAGTGGCCGTCAGCTTGACTTACCAAAGTGTGGGTTTGAGAAGGAATGAGATATACACTGTAATTGTAAGGACATTCCACAACAGTCACATAAGTGGTCGTCAGCTTGACTTACCAAATTGTGGGTTTGAGAAGGAATGAGATATACACTGTAATTGTAAGGACATTCCACAACAGTCACATAAGTGGCCGTCAGCTTGACTTACCAAAGTGTGGGTTTGAGAAGGAATGAGATATACACTGTAATTGTAAGGACATTCCACAACAGTCACATAAGTGGTCGTCAGCTTGACTTACCAAAGTGTGGGTCTGAGAAGGAATGAGACATACACTGTAATTGTAAGGACATTCCACAACAGTCACATAAGTGGCCGTCAGCTTGACTTACCAAAGTGTGGGTTTGAGAAGGAATGAGATATACACTGTAATTGTAAGGACATTCCACAACAGTCACATAAGTGGCCGTCAGCTTGACTTACCAAAGTGTGGGTTTGAGAAGGAATGAGATATACACTGTAATTGTAAGGACATTCCACAACAGTCACATAAGTGGCCGTCAGCTTGACTTACCAAAGTGTGGGTATGAGAAGGAATGAGACATACACTGTAACCCTAAGGACATGCCACAACAGTCACATAAGTGGCCGTCAGCTTGACTTACCAAAGTGTGGGTATGAGAAGGAATGAGACATACACTGTAATTGTAAGGACAACCAACATGAACCCAATGAGAGCCATCTCTAATTTTCTATTACCTCCTTTGGTCTGATTTATTCCAAAATGTGAATCGGTCCTTTTAGTTGGAATCCTTGGTTTTTACTGTTGTACCCTAACCAGATGTTGCGGTATGATAACTGTGATTTTATCAACATCGTGTTCATTAACTGATAACATTCTTTTACAAATAAGTACCCATTGCATATACTGTTGGAGATCTGTCGAGATATAGTAATTTAATACTCATTAGAAGCGATAGTGGAATAACATTGCTAGCATGTTGTGCAAAGGAAACAACGATAAAAACAGAGGAAAACGCTTAATATGACCTACCTACTTTTAGGGAGTATTCAGGGGCAAGGTTGCATTATAAGCTAAGAGTAAAAGGTAGTATCTTGAACAGACGGATCTGTAGTCCAGTGGTAACACGCAGGACTGGTAATCCAGGGATCGCAGGTTCGACCCCCCGTCTGACTCTAATAAAATTAACAGTCTTTCAGATGGGACATTAAACCGAGATCTCGAGTCGGTGCTTTACATCGTGCACGTAAAAGAACCAGAGGAGACTCTGGAATGGGTCTCTGTCTGTATCATTGCACTATCCTCCAAAAATCTAAAATGACTAATCTCTTCTGGAGGCGTCGCTCATATGGGCAACCGGTAGCGACGATAAATAAACGTAAAACACACTAGTATGTTGAAAAATAAAAGGAAATAAAGGTTGTTATTTTTACCTGAACTCATTTACTGCTTATTTATAGACGCATTCGACATATAAATTATTTTGTTCATTCATTTGTTCTACCAACAGACGGATCTGTAGTCCAGTGGTAACAGGGATCGCAGGTACGATCCCCCGTCTGACCCTAATAAAATTAACAGTTTTTCAGATGGGACTTTAAACCGAGGTCTCGTGTCGGTGGTGTACACCATGCACGTAAATGAACCAGAGGAGACTCTGGAATGGGTCTCTGTCTGTATCATTGCAATATCCTCCAAAAATCTAAAATGACTAATCTCTTCTGGAGGCGTCGCTCATATGGGCAACCGGTAGCGACGAAAAATAAACGTAAAACACACACATTTGTTCTACCAATATGTTTTAAATTTGCAATGTTGCCGTTCGCATATACAAATGTATCTAATACTTCAGTACTAGGTGTGGATCAGATGCTATCAATACACGATATCTCTGTAGACACCATAATGCCGATCTGTTTGTTTCCCCATCAAATATAACCCATAGATAATGCCGAGAAATCCACGGAAGTCATGTCGTTTATGATTTATACGACTGTGGAGGATTGAAGATAATATCTAAATAGTTGGATTTTAACATATTTCATATGTAAAAACACATAACTTTAAATATGAGCGGACTAGTTTTGTCCGCTGCTGTGTACTTTAGATGTAAGTAATGCTCATACTCCCGGGGGCTATATTCTAATGCCCGGGGGCTATATTCTAATGCCCGGAGAGCTATATTCGAATGCCTGGAAGCTATATTCGAATGCCCGGAGAGCTATATTCTAATACCCGGAGAGCTATATTCTAATGCCCGGAGAGCTAGAGCTATATTCTAATACCCGGAGAGCTATATTCTAATGCCCGGAGAGCTATATTCTAATACCCGGAGAGCTATATTCGAATGCCCGGAGAGCTATATTCTAATGCCCGGAGAGCTATATTCTAATACCCGGAGAGCTATATTCTAATACCCGGAGAGCTATATTCGAATTTCCGAAGAGCTATATTCTAATACCCGGAGAGCTATATTCTAATGCCCGGAGAGCTATATTCTAATGCCCGGAGAGCTATATTAGAATGCCCGGGGAGCTATATTCTAATGCCCGGGGAGCTATATTCTAATGCCCGGGGAGCTATATTCTAATGCCCGGAGAGCTATATTCTAATGCCCGGAGAGCTATATTCTAATGCCCGGAGAGCTATATTAGAATGCCCGGGGAGCTATATTCTAATGCCCGAAGAGCTATATTCTAATACCCGGAGAGCTATATTCTAATGCCTGGAGAGCTATATTCTAATGCCCGGGGAGCTATATTCTAATGCCCGGAGAGCTATATTCTAATGCCCGGAGTGCTATATTCTAATGCCCGGAGAGCTATATTCTAATGCCCGGAGAGCTATATTCTAATGCCCGGAGAGCTATATTCTAATGCCCGGAGAGCTATATTCTAATGCCCGGAGAGCTATATTCTAATGCCCGGAGAGCTATATTATAATGCCCGGAGAGCTATATTCTAATGCCCGGAGAGCTATATTCTAATGCCCGGAGAGCTATATTATAATGCCCGGAGAGCTATATTCGAATGCCCGGAGAGCTATATTCTAATGCCCGGAGAGCTATATTCGAATGCCCGGAGAGCTATATTCTATATGCCCGGAGAGCTATATTCTAATGCCCGGAGAGCTATATTTTGGGGTTTTTTGGGTTTTGTGGAGCTATATTCTAATACCCGGAGAGCTATATTCTAATGCCCGGAGAGCTATATTCTAATGCCCGGGGGTTTTTGGGGGTTTTTTGGGGGTTTTTTGGGGTTTTTTGGGGTTTTTGGGTTTTTTGTTTTTTGCCCGGAGAGCTATATTCTAATGCCCGGAGAGCTATATTCGAATGCCCGGAGAGCTATATTCTAATGCCCGGAGAGCTATATTCTAATGCCCGGGGAGCTATATTCTAATGCCCGGAGAGCTATATTCTAATGCCCGGAGAGCTATATTAGAATGCCCGGAGAGCTATATTCTAATGCCCGGAGAGCTATATTCTAATGCCCGGAGAGCTATTTGAATGCCCGGGAGCTATATTCCTTACCCGGAGAGCTATTCTAATGCCGGAGAGCTATATTCTAATATTCTAATGCCCGGAGAGCTATATTAGAATGCCCGGGAGCTATATTCTAATGCCCGGAGAGCTATATTCTAATGCCCGGGGAGCTATATTCTAATGCCCGGAGAGCTATATTCTAATGCCCGGAGAGCTATATTCTAATGCTGGAGAGCTATATTCTAATGCCCGGGGAGCTATATTCTAATGCCCGGAGAGCTATATTCTAATGCCCGAGAGCTATATTCTAATGCCCAGAGAGCTATATTCGAATGCCCAGAGAGCTATATTCTAATGCCCGGGGAGCTATATTAGAATGCCCGGGGAGCTATATTCTAATACCCGGAGAGCTATATTCTAATGCCCGGAGAGCTATATTAGAATGCCCGGAGAGCTATATTCTAATGCCCGGAGAGCTATATTCTAACGCCGGGAGAGCTATATTATAATGCCCGGATAGCTATATTCTAATGCCCGGAGAGCTATATTCTAATACCCGGAGAGCTATATTCTAATACCCGGAGAGCTATATTCGAATTTCCGAAGAGCTATATTCTAATACCCGGAGAGCTATATTCTAATGCCCGGAGAGCTATATTCTAATGCCCGGAGAGCTATATTAGAATGCCCGGGGTTTTTTGGGGGGTTTTTTGGGGGGTTTTGTGGGGGGTTTTTTGGAGAGCTATATTCTAATGCCCCGGAGAGCTATATTCTAATGCCCGGAGAGCTATATTATAATGCCCAGAGAGCTATATTCGAATGCCCGGAGAGCTATATTCTAATGCCCGGAGAGCTATATTATAATGCCCAGAGAGCTATATTCGAATGCCCGGAGAGCTATATTCTAATGCCCGGAGAGCTATATTCGAACGCCCGGAGAGCTATATTGAGCTATGTTCGAATGCCCAGAGAGCTATATTCTAATGCCCGGAGAGCTATATTAGAATGCCCGGGATCTATTTTCGAATTATGATTATTAAATTACTATATCTCGACATAAATCCTACATTATTTCCTATGGGTACTTATTTCTAAAGTTATGTTATCAATTAATAACATTATTTTGATAAAATCATAATTATCATACTGCAAAGTCTTGTTAGGGAATAACTATAAAAACAAAGGATTCCAAATAAAAGTACCGATATACATTTCGGGATAAATCGGACTTCATCTGCCAAGGGAGGTAATAGAAAAGCCAGTAATGTCGCTCATTACATGAAAACGCATATTTAGAAACAGTGACAGTAATGACCATCAGACTTTGGAACATCCTCCCTCAGACAGTCGTAGGCAACCCTACCATTGGCAGTGTCAAGTGGGAAGTGCAAGGGACTCGTACTGGACATTTGTGACAGTACGTCACATATAAACTTTTAAACTACATGCACATACTTATACTTTATTGCACCGTCATCGCGCCAGTACGAGTATTCACCAGATTGGCGTCAGTACAATATCAGAACAAGAAGATGCCATGCCTGTAAATGTCAGTACAATATTGCCATGGAAGAACTATGTTTAAAGGGCACTTGTCATTTATTATACATTACTGATGGAATTAGTCTGTGTATAATGTAATAAGATGCTTAAAATGTAATTATTCCGATATAAATTATTCTTAGAGATATTTTCTTCACGTGGCATTTCTTGCTACACTGTTCTTGTTTTCAGACACGTTGATAACGAGGGCTTAATGAAAATAACAAGCTAGAACACATAACGTGGAAGTCGTGATAGCGCAGTGGATGCGCGTTCGCTTCAGGTGCGAAAGGTACGGAGTTCGAGCCCCGCTGGAGCCGTTACGATTGTGCCCTTAGGCAAGGCATTTAAATTCCACGTTGCCTCTTCTCTCTCCTTCGTGGCGATGGATTCCACCAGGAATGAGGTCTCTAGAGTGATTAATATAAGTTGAAAGAACTTGTTTCGCAATCGAGCTCAAATAAATGTGTATAAAATAAACTAACACATAACTCTGAATGTGACTTACTTCCAGAAATTGACGGATGAAGGACAAAGATATTGCCATCACAGGCTATATATGAGGTACTTGTTATACAAATATAAAGAACAGGATTAAAAGTGTACCCTTTTTGCAAAATAAACTCAGTCAAGATATACACTGTAGCTAGAATGTAGAAAATGCTGTATTATTTCAAAAAGTACCACTTTTAGCTATGATCCGAACGTTAGGTACATGTACTGCAAGAATTACTCTTTTCTCAATGTTGTCCGGGCACACCTTACCGTGGGCGTACCGGTATTCGGTCACCTAAGGCTTGACTGTGAATAATGTGTGTTTTTTTACATTTATTTATCGTCGCTACCGGTTGCGCATATGAGCGACGCCTCCTGAAGAGATTAGTCATTTTAGATATTTGGAGGATAGTGCAATGATGCAGACCAGACAAATACCCATTTCAAAGTCTCCTCTTGCTCTTTTACGTGCACGGTGTAAAGCACCGACACGAGACCTTGGTTTAAAGTCCCATCTGAAAGATTGTTCATTTTATTAGGGTCAGACGGGGGATTGAACCTGCGATCCCTGGATTACCAGTCCAGCGTGTTACCACTGGACTACATATCCGTCTGTGTCTTGAACGTTTGTTACGACACAGTCTTTATATTGATTAGTCGTCGGCGTTTTAGTCTTTTTGATATAGTATACATTTCTCGGAAATAAATCATGAAATAATTATACGCTAGTAATCTAATTGTAATGCAATGCAGTGCAAGGATGAGCGTGTCGTTCATCTGTACCAGTGCTTAGTCTGTCCCGCGGGTTTTGGTTGAGATTTAATGAGACACGTAAATCATTAGATGCTGTAGGCATGTCTCTGCTTAGAGCCTTTCCAAACAGTATGTGATAGCATGTTCCGTATATCGTGTCCTCTCGTGTGAGATAGCAATTTGGAGAAGAATTGTAATACGAATCTTTCTTAATGCTATTCCGTATTCTGTGTATAAGATGTGTTTGTAAGACTTGTGCACGATATTGGACAACTATAGTATGCTTAGACGGAAGGTCGGTGGCTCTACCCGTGCTTGATTTAATATGAACAGGGGCACTTGGATCTGATCTTCCACCACTGCTGAAACCCTTAAGTCGAACGAACCAACGAACCAACGAACCAACGAACCAACGAACCAACGAACCAACGAACCAACCAACCAACGAACCAACGGACCAACGAACCAACCAACGAAAGAACCAACGAACCAACGAACCAACGAATCAACGAACCAACGAACATATATTTTATTCGGTTATCAAATATCCATGACAGTAGGTCAAAATATTTAAATTATTACTCTAATAATACCACCTAGGGCGACCATGTCACTATCTAATTTAGCAGTGAATATTAATACTGCCCAAAGATGTTCTAAAGTATTCTAAATGCAAATTCAGTAATATCAACTAACCAAACGTATAATGAATAAATCAAATTTGAAGTTTTATATAACGGAATGGAAATATATGTATTCGTTTGTGTGCAACTTTATTTGAGCTCGATTGCGAAACAAGTTCTTACAACTTATATTAATCACTCTGGAGAGCTCATTCCTGACGTGTGTGTAACGGTTTACTACGATTAGGAACGGCATTGCATAAACTCAGTGTTGAGTACTTGCATAAACTCAATGTTGAGTTCTTGCATAAACTCAATGTTGAGTTCTTGCATAAACTCAGTGTTGAGTTCTTGCATAAACTCAGTGTTGAGTTCTTGCATAAACTCAGTTCTTGCATAAACTCAGTGTTGAGTTATTGCATAAACTCAGTGTTGAGTATTTGCATAAACGCAGTGTTGAGTTCTTGCATAAACGCAGTGTTGAGTTCTTGCCTAAACTCAGTGTTGAGTACCTACATAAACTCAGTGTTGAGTTCTTGCATAAACGCAGTGTTGAGTTCTTGCATAAACGCAGTGTTGAGTTCTTGCATAAACTCAGGGTTGAGTTATTGCATAAACTCAGTGTTGAGTACTTACATAAACTCAGTGTTGAGTTATTGCATAAACTCAGTGTTGAGTTAGTGCATAAACTCAGTGTTGAGTACTTACATAAACTGAGTGTTGAGTACTTGCATAAACTCAGTATTGAGTTCTTGCATAAACTCAGTGTTGAATTCTTACATAAACTCAGTGTTAGATTTAGCAACAATGCTAGCCCAAATCGTACCACGGAAACCTGTTTAGCAGCACAAAGCAATAAGCTCATTTACTGTTAATTGCATGTGTTAAATGCATTGTGAATACCATCGAAGTGTTGAGCAATATATGTTGTTCTTCAATTGTATTGTTGTAAGGAGCGACTAGCTGACTTTTCTATTACCTCCCTTGGCAGATAAAGGTGAATCAGTCAGAAGGAATAGCGATCCTTTCAGTTGGAAAACTTTGTTTTTACTGTTGTTCACTAACCTATAAATGGGGCTTTATCAGAATTATGTTAATAAATTGATAGCGAATTAATACAGATACGTAGGCATACCCATTATATCTGTCGAGATATAGTAATTTAATAATTATAAGATGAGAAAGTGGATGACTATTGTTAGAATGATATGCAAAACAACACAGGTAACAACGATCAAAACAGAGGAAACTATTTAAGAGGACCTACATACTTCAGAGGAAGTATTCAGGGGCAGTAACTGACCGATGTCTCTCATTGAACACAAAATGACAGAGAACTAAATATGTTTAACTAACAATGTATACTAACATTGTAATGCTTACACCAACATCCGGAAAGGGAACGGTCGTAAATACGAATTAATATTGACATAAAAGGAACAAGTAGACATCCCCGTGTGGCAGATCACTCACAATATCAGACATGAATCCTCCTAAATCTCACCAGTACAGACAATAGAGTGACATCGTACTTATCATAGAACATTCGTGCGTGTAATATAATGCCATCATATAGATAATATGTATATTTATGCGAAATAATGACATGTTTTTATAATTATGGCTCTTGTGTTGTCAATTGTTTTATGGATTGTTTAGACGTTGTTACGAGGCTTGTGATTGGATTGTTTAGACGTTGCTATGAGGCTTGTGATTGGATAGTTTAGACGTTGCTACGAGGCTTGTGATTGGATAGTTTAGATGTTGCTACGAGGCTTGTGAATGGATTGTTTAGACGTTGCTACGAGGCTTGTGATTGGATAGTTTAGACGTTGCTACGAGGCTTGTGAATGGATTGTTTAGACGTTGCTACGAGGCTTGTGAATGGATTGTTTAGACGTTGCTACGAGGCTTGTGAATGGATTGTTTAGACGTTGCTACGAGGCTTGTGAATGAATTGTTTAGACGTTGTTACGAGGCTTGTGAATGGATTGTTTAGACGTTGTTACGAGGTTTGTGAATGGATTGTTTAGACGTTGTTACGAGGCTTGTGATTGGATTGTTTAGACGTTGTTACGAGGCTTGTGAATGGATTGTTTAGACGTTGTTACGAGGTTTGTGATTGGATAGTTTAGACGTTGCTATGAGGCTTGTGAATGGATTGTTTAGACGTTGTTACGAGGTTTGTGAATGGATTGTTTAGACGTTGTTACGAGGCTTGTGAATGGATTGTTTAGACGTTGTTACGAGGCTTGTGAATGGATTGTTTAGACGTTGTTACGAGGTTTGTGAATGGATTGTTTAGACGTTGTTACGAGGCTTGTGAATGGATTGTTTAGATGTTGTTACGAGGTTTGTGAATGGATTGTTTAGACGTTGTTACGAGGCATGTGTATGGATAGTTTAGACGTTGCTACGAGGCTTGTGAATGGATTGTTTAGACGTTGTTACGAGGCTTGTGAATGGATTGTTTAGACGTTGCTACGAGGTTTGTGAATGGATTGTTTAGACGTTGCTACGAGGCTTGTGAATGGATTGTTTAGACGTTGTTACGAGGTTTGTGAATGGATTGTTTAGACGTTGTTACGAGGCTTGTGAATGGATTGTTTAGACGTTGTTACGAGGCTTGTGAATGGATTGTTTAGACGTTGTTACGAGGTTTGTGAATGGATTGTTTAGACGTTGTTACGAGGCTTGTGAATGGATTGTTTAGATGTTGTTACGAGGTTTGTGAATGGATTGTTTAGACGTTGTTACGAGGCATGTGTATGGATAGTTTAGACGTTGCTACGAGGCTTGTGAATGGATTGTTTAGACGTTGTTACGAGGCATGTGTATGAATAGTTTAGACGTTGCTACGAGGCTTGTGAATGGATTGTTTAGATGTTGCTACGAGGCTTGTGAATGGATTGTTTAGACGTTGTTACGAGGCTTGTGAATGGATTGTTTAGACGTTGCTACGAGGCTTGTGAATGGATTGTTTAGACGTTGTTACGAGGCTTGTGAATGGATTGTTTAGACGTTGTTACGAGGTTTGTGAATGGATTGTTTAGACGTTGTTACGAGCTTGTGAATGGATTGTTTAGATTTGTTAGAGGTTGTGAATGGATTGTTTGACGTTGTTACGAGGCTGTGATGGATAGTTTAGACGTTGCTACGAGGCTTGTGAATGGATTGTTTAGACGTTGTTACGAGGCATGTGTATGATAGTTTAGACGTTGCTACGAGGCTTGTGAATGGATTGTTTAGATGTTGCTACGAGGCTTGTGAATGGATGTTTAGACGTTGCTACGAGGCTTGTGAATGGCTTGTTTAGACGTTGCTACGAGGCTTGTGAATGGATAGTTTAGATGTTGCTACGAGGCTTGTGAATGGATTATTTAGACGTTGCTACGAGGCTTGTGAATGGAATGCTTAGACGTTGCTACGAGGCTTGTGAATGGATTGTTTAGACGTTGCTACGAGGCTTGTGAATGGATTGTTTAGACGTTGTTACGAGGCTTGTGAATGGATTGTTTAGAAGTTGCTATGAGGCTTGTGAATGGATTGTTTAGACGTTGATACGAGGCCTGTGAATGGATAGTTTAGACGTTGCTACGAGGCTTGTGAATGGATTGTGTAGATGTTGCTACGAGGCTTGTGAATGGATTGCTTAGACGTTGTTACGAGGCTTGTGAATGGATTGTTTAGACGTTGTTACGAGGCATGTGTATGGATAGTTTAGACGTTGCTACGAGGTTTGTGAATGGATTGTTTAGATGTTGCTACGAGGCTTGTGAATGGATTGTTTCGACGTTGCTACGAGGCTTGTGAATGGAATGCTTAGACGTTGCTACGAGGCTTGTGAATGGATTGTTTAGACGTTGCTACGAGGCTTGTGAATGGATTGCTTAGACGTTGTTACGAGGCTTGTGAATGGATTGTTTAGACGTTGCTACGAGGCTTGTGAATGGATTGTTTAGACGTTGATACGAGGCCTGTGAATGGATAGTTTAGACGTTGCTACGAGGCTTGTGATTGGATTGTTTAGAGGTTGTTACGAGGCTTGTGAATGGATTGTTTAGACGTTGCTACGAGGCTTGTGAATGGATTGTTTAGACGTTGCTACGAGGCTTGTGAATGGATTGTTTAGACGTTGCTACGAGGCTTGTGAATGGATAGTTTAGACGTTGCTACGAGGCTTGTGAATGGATTGTTTAGACGTTGTTACGAGGCTTGTGAATGGATAGCTTAGACGTTGCTACGAGGCTTGTGAATGGATTGTTTAGACGTTGCTACGAGGCTTGGGAATGGATTGTTTAGACGTTGCTACGAGGCTTGTGAATGGATTATTTAGATGTTGCTACGAGGCTTGTGAATGGATTGTTTAGACGTTGCTACGAGGCTTGTGAATGGATAGTTTAGACGTTGTTACGAGGCTTGTGAATGGATTGCTTAGATGTTGTTACTAGGCTTGTGAATGGACTGTTTAGACGTTGCTACGAGGCTTGTGAATGGATAGCTTAGATGTTGCTACGAGGCCTGTGAATGGATAGTTTAGACGTTGCTACGAGTCTTGTGAATGGATAGTTTAGATGTTGCTACGAGTCATGTGAATGGATTGTTTAGACGTTGCTACGAGGCTTGTGAATGGATAGTTTAGACGTTGCTACGAGGCTTGTGAATGGATTGTTTAGACGTTTTTACGAGGCTTGTGAATGGATTGTTTAGACGTTGTTACGAGGCTTGTGAATGGATTGTTTAGACGTTGCTACGAGGCTTGTGAATGGATAGCTTAGATGTTGCTACGAGGCTTGTGAATGGATTGTTTAGACGTTTTTACGAGGCTTGTGAATGGATTGTTTAGACGTTGTTACGAGGCTTGTGAATGGATTGTTTAGATGTTGCTACGAGGCTTGCGAATGGATAGTTTAGATGTTGCTACGAGGCTTGTGAATGGATTATTTAGACGTTGTTACGATGCTTGTGAATGGATTGTTTAGACGTTGCTACGAATCATGTGAGTGGATTGTTTAGACGTTGCTATGAAGCTTGTGAATGGATTGTTAAGACGTTGCTACGAGGCTTGTGAATGGATTGTTTAGATGTTGCTACGAGGCTTGTGAATGGATTGTTTAGATGTTGCTACGAGGCTTGTGAATGGATAGTTTAGATGTTGCTACGAGTCTTGTGAATGGATAGTTTCGATGTTGCTACGAGTCATGTGAATGGATTGTTTAGATGTTGCTACGAGACATGTGAATGGATTATTTAGATGTTGCTACGAGTCTTGTGAATGGATTGTTTCGATGTTGCTATGAGGCTTGTGAATGGATTGTTTAGATGTTGCTATGAGACATGTGAATGGATTGTTTAGATGTTGCTAGGAGTCTTGTGAATGGATAGCTTAGATGTTGCTACGAGACATGTGGATGGGTAGTTTAGACATTGCTACGATGCCGGTCAATGGAAGGTTTAGACGTTGCTACGAGGCGAGTGAATGGCTAGTTTAGACGTTTTGCTCGAGACCTGTGAATGGATAGTTTGGACGTTGCTACAAGGCATGTGAATGGATATATTAGACGTTGCTACGAGACATATGAATGGATATATTAGACGTTGCTACGAGACATATATGTATGCGAAATATACATGTTTTTATAATTATGGCTCTTATGTTGTAATTTGTCAATTGTTTTATGGATAGTTTAGACGTTGTTACGAGGCTTGTGAGTGGATTGTTTAGACATTGCTACGAGGCTTGTGAATGGATTGTTTAGATGTTGCTACGAGGCTTGTGAATGGATTATTTAGACGTTGTTACGAGGCTTGTGAATGGATTGTTTAGACGTTGCTACGAGGCTTGTGAATGGATTGTTTAGACGTTGCTACGAGTCTTGTGAATGGATTGTTTAGATGTTGCTACGAGGCTTGTGAATGGATTGCTTAGACGTTGCTACGAGGCTTGTGAATGGATTGTTTAGACGTTGCTACGAGGCTTGTGAATGGATTGTTTAGATGTTGCTACGAGTCGTCTTGTGAATGGATTGTTCAGATGTTGCTACGAGTCGTCTTGTGAATGGATTGTTTAGATGTTGCTACGAGTCTTGTGAATGGATTGTTTAGACGTTGCTACGAGGCTTGGGAATGGATTGTTTAGATGTTGCTACCAGGCTTGTGAATGGATTGTTTAGATGTTGCTACGAGTCTTGTGAATGGATAGTTTCGATGTTGCTACGAATCATGTGAATGGATTGTTTAGATGTTGCTATGAGACATGTGAATGGATTGGTTAGATGTTGCTACGAGTCTTGTGAATGGATTGTTTAGATGTTGCTACGAGACATGTGAATGGATTGTTTAGATGTTGCTACGAGTCTTGTGAATGGATAGTTTAGATGTTGCTACGAGTCATGTGAATGGATATTTTATTCACTGCTACAAGGCTTGTGAATGGATAGTTTAGATGTTGCTACGAGACATGTGGATGGGTAGTTTAGACATTGCTACGGTGCCGGTCAATGGAAAGTTTAGACGTTGCTACGAGGCGAGTGAATGGCTAGTTTATACGTTTTGCTCGAGACCTGTGAATGGATAGTTTGGACGTTGCTACAAGGCATGTGAATGGATATATTAGACGTTCCTACGAGACATATGAATGGATATACTAGACGTTGCTACGAGGCATATATGTATGCGAAATATACATGTTTTTATAATTATGGCTCTTATGTAGTAATTTGTCAATTGTTTTATGGATAGTTTAGATGTTGTTACGAGGCTTGTGAATGGATTATTTAGACATTGTTACGAGGCTTGTGATTGGATTGTGTAGACGTTGCTACGAGGCTTGTGAGTGGATTGTTTAGACGTTGCTACGAGGCATGTGAGTGGATTGTTTACATGTTGCTACGAAGCTTGTGAATGGATTGTTTAGACGTTGCTACGAGGCATGTGAGTGGATTGTTTAGACGTTGCTACGAGGCTTGTGAATGGATTGTTTAGATGTTGCTACGAGGAATGTGAATGGATATATTAGACGTTGCTACGAGACATATCAATGGACATATTAGACGTTGCTACGAGGAATGTGAATGAATAGTTTAGAAGTTGATATATTAGACATTGCTACGAGATATATGAATGGATATATTATACTTTGCTACGAGGAATGTGAATGAATAGTTTAGAAGTTGATATATTAGACGTTGCTATTAGGTTTGTGAAATATTGATGTTTATAGTCTCTGTGGCATCATTCTACATTAAATGAATTCTGAATACAATTCACGAATATCATCGATCTATTCATTCTCATCGTAGTTGCTTTGTTATATATGAACGGCCTAATTTGCGATACATAATCAAAGGTTATTACTATATATAGCTGCATATATGAATTGAAATGATTGACGCTAAATGTTAATCTTTCTTTACTTGGTGAAATAAACAGCTCTGTTAGAAGAGGAATACTTTGTGAAGAGTATTAGAGTTTACATTTACGGATTATCAACATCTTCAGTGTCGTAGCAAGAAGCAGAAAAAAGGAAATGTGAAATTCGTGATGTTGAAATCGTGAAATTCGTGATGTTGAAATCGTGAATTCGTGAAGTTGAAATCGCGAAATTATGAAATAGTGAATATTTCGTGCTATATGGTTGTGTCCCGGTGAAGCATGGGATCGATCGTATAGTATTTGACGTCTGTACAATAATGGCAGAATCGTAATGTATTTGACGACTGTACAATAATGGCAACATCGTAATGTATTTGACGCCTGTACAATAATGGCAAAATCGTAATGTAGTTGACGCCTGTACAATAATGGCAGAATCGTAATGTATTTGACACCTGTACAATAATGGCAAAATCGTAATGTATTTGACACCTGTACAATAATGGCAAAATCGTAATGTATTTGCCATCTGTACAATAATGGCAAAATCGTAATGTATTTGCCACCTGTACAATAATGACATAATTGTAATGTATTTGACGCCTGTACAATAATGGCAAAATAGTAATGTATTTGACGTCTGTACAATAATGGCAAAATCGTAATGTATTTGACGCCTGTACAATAATGGCAAAATCGTAATGTATTTGACACCTGTACAATAATGGCAAAATCGTAATGTATTTGACACCTGTACAATAATGGCAAAATCGTAATGTATTTGACACCTGTACAATAATGGCAGAATCGTAATGTATTTGACGCCTGTACAATAATGGCAAAATCGTAATGTATTTGACGCCTGTACAATAATGGCAAAATCGTAGTGTATTTGACACCTGTACAATAATGGCAAAATCGTAATGTATTTGACACCTGTACAATAATGGCAGAATCGTAATGTATTTGACGCCTGTACAATAATGGCAACATCGTAATGTATTTGACGCCTGTACAATAATTGCAAAATCGTAATGTATTTAACGCCTGTACAATAATGGCAAAATCGTAATGTAGTTGACGCCTGTACAATAATGGCAAAATCGTAATGTAGTTGACGACTGTACAATAATAGCAAAATCGTAAATGTATTTGACGCCTGTACAATAATGGCAACATCGTAATGTATTTGATGCCTGTACAATAATGGCAAAATCGTAATGTAGTTGACGCCTGTACAATAATGGCAAATTAGGATTAGAAACATATTGAAAGCTTCCAACATGCATGTACGAGGTATTTTTTGAAGTTTATTTAACGTCGCTACCGGTTGCCCATTTGAGCGACGGGCAGTTTAAGCATCAACACCTTTCCTGGACAGACTCCAGCGGTTAACCAGTACTTGGTGTACTGTAAGAAACTGCCAATTTTTTCATATAAATAGACACGGTTTGAGTGGGGCTTGAACCCGTGACCATCAGTGATGATAGGTTACAGTGGAATACAAGTCAGCGACCACGAAGGCGGCCATACTAGGTACAATTCAGTATCGCTTTTATTATCGGGAAAACTCAAAATAGCGTCATAGGTCTGTGTACGTAATCTCCCAATGACAAGCACAATTTACACCTGAATTGAACTGAACCTGAATTGAACTGAACTGAACTGAATCTTTATTTCCTCCTCTCGGGAGTTCACATATACATTGCCAATTACATTTACAACACATTGCATATAAAACAATAATCATAAGATTATGAAAACAATAAATAGCCTACATAATTATTTAACTTAACTT
>CM026404.1:77788884-77805425 GCA_014843695.1 Archivesica marissinica
CCACACTACCTGGCAGCCCATGTGTTTGTATACTACGTGTGTACCACACTACCTGGCAGCCCATGTGTATGTATACTACGTGTGTACCACACTACCTGGCAGCCCATGTGTTTGTATACTACGTGTGTACCACACTACCTGGCAGCCCATGTGTTTGTATACTACGTGTGTACCACACTACCTGGCAGCCCATGTGTTTGTATACTACGTGTGTACCACACTACCTGGCAGCCCATGTGTTTGTATACTACGTGTGTACCACACTACCTGGCAGCCCATGTGTTTGTATACTACGTGTGTACCACACTACCTGGCAGCCCATGTGTTTGTATACTACGTGTGTACCACACTACCTGGCAGCCCATGTGTTTGTATACTACGTGTGTACCACACTACCTGGCAGCCCATGTGTTTGTATACTACGTGTGTACCACACTACCTGGCAGCCCATGTGTTTGTATACTACGTGTGTACCACACTACCTGGCAGCCCATGTGTTTGTATACTACGTGTGTACCACACTACCTGGCAGCCCATGTGTTTGTATACTACGTGTGTACCACACTACCTGGCAGCCCATGTGTTTGTATACTACGTGTGTACCACACTACCTGGCAGCCCATGTGTTTGTATACTACGTGTGTACCACACTACCTGGCAGCCCATGTGTTTGTATACTACGTGTGTACCACACTACCTGGCAGCCCATGTGTTTGTATACTACGTGTGTACCACACTACCTGGCAGCCCATGTGTTTGTATACTACGTGTGTACCACACTACCTGGCAGCCCATGTGTTTGTATACTACGTGTGTACCACACTACCTGGCAGCCCATGTGTTTGTATACTACGTGTGTACCACACTACCTGGCAGCCCATGTGTTTGTATACTACGTGTGTACCACACTACCTGGCAGCCCATGTGTTTGTATACTACGTGTGTACCACACTACCTGGCAGCCCATGTGTTTGTATACTACGTGTGTACCACACTACCTGGCAGCCCATGTGTTTGTATACTACGTGTGTACCACACTACCTGGCAGCCCATGTGTTTGTATACTACGTGTGTACCACACTACCTGGCAGCCCATGTGTTTGTATACTACGTGTGTACCACACTACCTGGCAGCCCATGTGTTTGTATACTACGTGTGTACCACACTACCTGGCAGCCCATGTGTTTGTATACTACGTGTGTACCACACTACCTGGCAGCCCATGTGTTTGTATACTACGTGTGTACCACACTACCTGGCAGCCCATGTGTTTGTATACTACGTGTGTACCACACTACCTGGCAGCCCATGTGTATGTATACTACGTGTGTACCACACTACCTGGCAGCCCATGTGTTTGTATACTACGTGTGTACCACACTACCTGGCAGCCCATGTGTTTGTATACTACGTGTGTACCACACTACCTGGCAGCCCATGTGTTTGTATACTACGTGTGTACCACACTACCTGGCAGCCCATGTGTTTGTATACTACGTGTGTACCACACTACCTGGCAGCCCATGTGTTTGTATACTACGTGTGTACCACACTACCTGGCAGCCCATGTGTTTGTATACTACGTGTGTACCACACTACCTGGCAGCCCATGTGTTTGTATACTACGTGTGTACCACACTACCTGGCAGCCCATGTGTTTGTATACTACGTGTGTACCACACTACCTGGCAGCCCATGTGTTTGTATACTACGTGTGTACCACACTACCTGGCAGCCCATGTGTTTGTATACTACGTGTGTACCACACTACCTGGCAGCCCATGTGTTTGTATACTACGTGTGTACCACACTACCTGGCAGCCCATGTGTTTGTATACTACGTGTGTACCACACTACCTGGCAGCCCATGTGTTTGTATACTACGTGTGTACCACACTACCTGGCAGCCCATGTGTTTGTATACTACGTGTGTACCACACTACCTGGCAGCCCATGTGTTTGTATACTACGTGTGTACCACACTACCTGGCAGCCCATGTGTTTGTATACTACGTGTGTACCACACTACCTGGCAGCCCATGTGTTTGTATACTACGTGTGTACCACACTACCTGGCAGCCCATGTGTTTGTATACTACGTGTGTACCACACTACCTGGCAGCCCATGTGTATACTACGTGTGTACCACACTACCTGGCAGCCCATGTGTTTGTATACTACGTGTGTACCACACTACCTGGCAGCCCATGTGTTTGTATACTACGTGTGTACCACACTACCTGGCAGCCCATGTGTTTGTATACTACGTGTGTACCACACTACCTGGCAGCCCATGTGTTTGTATACTACGTGTGTACCACACTACCTGGCAGCCCATGTGTTTGTATACTACGTGTGTACCACACTACCTGGCAGCCCATGTGTTTGTATACTACGTGTGTACCACACTACCTGGCAGCCCATGTGTATGTATACTACGTGTGTACCACACTACCTGGCAGCCCATGTGTATGTATACTACGTGTGTACCACACTACCTGGCAGCCCATGTGTTTGTATACTACGTGTGTACCACACTACCTGGCAGCCCATGTGTTTGTATACTACGTGTGTACCACACTACCTGGCAGCCCATGTGTTTGTATACTACGTGTGTACCACACTACCTGGCAGCCCATGTGTTTGTATACTACGTGTGTACCACACTACCTGGCAGCCCATGTGTTTGTATACTACGTGTGTACCACACTACCTGGCAGCCCATGTGTTTGTATACTACGTGTGTACCACACTACCTGGCAGCCCATGTGTTTGTATACTACGTGTGTACCACACTACCTGGCAGCCCATGTGTTTGTATACTACGTGTGTACCACACTACCTGGCAGCCCATGTGTTTGTATACTACGTGTGTACCACACTACCTGGCAGCCCATGTGTTTGTATACTACGTGTGTACCACACTACCTGGCAGCCCATGTGTTTGTATACTACGTGTGTACCACACTACCTGGCAGCCCATGTGTTTGTATACTACGTGTGTACCACACTACCTGGCAGCCCATGTGTTTGTATACTACGTGTGTACCACACTACCTGGCAGCCCATGTGTTTGTATACTACGTGTGTACCACACTACCTGGCAGCCCATGTGTTTGTATACTACGTGTGTACCACACTACCTGGCAGCCCATGTGTTTGTATACTACGTGTGTACCACACTACCTGGCAGCCCATGTGTTTGTATACTACGTGTGTACCACACTACCTGGCAGCCCATGTTTTGTATACTACGTGTGTACCACACTACCTGGCAGCCCATGTGTTTGTATACTACGTGTGTACCACACTACCTGGCAGCCCATGTGTTTGTATACTACGTGTGTACCACACTACCTGGCAGCCCATGTGTTTGTATACTACGTGTGTACCACACTACCTGGCAGCCCATGTGTTTGTATACTACGTGTGTACCACACTACCTGGCAGCCCATGTGTTTGTATACTACGTGTGTACCACACTACCTGGCAGCCCATGTTTGTATACTACGTGTGTACCACACTACCTGGCAGCCCATGTGTTTGTATACTACGTGTGTACCACACTACCTGGCAGCCCATGTGTTTGTATACTACGTGTGTACCACACTACCTGGCAGCCCATGTGTTTGTATACTACGTGTGTACCACACTACCTGGCAGCCCATGTGTTTGTATACTACGTGTGTACCACACTACCTGGCAGCCCATGTGTTTGTATACTACGTGTGTACCACACTACCTGGCAGCCCATGTGTTTGTATACTACGTGTGTACCACACTACCTGGCAGCCCATGTGTTTGTATACTACGTGTGTACCACACTACCTGGCAGCCCATGTGTTTGTATACTACGTGTGTACCACACTACCTGGCAGCCCATGTGTTTGTATACTACGTGTGTACCACACTACCTGGCAGCCCATGTGTTTGTATACTACGTGTGTACCACACTACCTGGCAGCCCATGTGTTTGTATACTACGTGTGTACCACACTACCTGGCAGCCCATGTGTTTGTATACTACGTGTGTACCACACTACCTGGCAGCCCATGTGTTTGTATACTACGTGTGTACCACACTACCTGGCAGCCCATGTGTTTGTATACTACGTGTGTACCACACTACCTGGCAGCCCATGTGTTTGTATACTACGTGTGTACCACACTACCTGGCAGCCCATGTGTATGTATACTACGTGTGTACCACACTACCTGGCAGCCCATGTGTTTGTATACTACGTGTGTACCACACTACCTGGCAGCCCATGTGTTTGTATACTGCGTGTGTACCACACTAACTGGCAGCCCATGTGTTTGTATACTACGTGTGTACCACACTACCTGGCAGCCCATGTGTTTGTATACTGCGTGTGTACCACACTACCTGGCAGCCCATGTGTTTGTATACTACGTGTGTACCACACTACCTGGCAGCCCATGTGTTTGTATACTACGTGTGTACCACACTACCTGGCAGCCCATGTGTATGTATACTACGTGTGTACCACACTAGCTGGCAGCCCATGTGTTTGTATACTACGTGTGTACCACACTACCTGGCAGCCCATGTGTTTGTATACTGCGTGTGTACCACACTACCTGGCAGCCCATGTGTTTGTATACACGTGTGTACCACACTACCTGGCAGCCCATGTGTTTGTATCCTACCTGTGAACCACACTAACTGGCAGCCCATGTGTTTGTATACTGCGTGTGTACCACACTAACTGGCAGCCCATGAGTTTGTATACTACTTGTGTACCACACTAACTGGCAGCCCATGTGTTTGTATACTACGTGTGTACCACACTAACTGGCAGCCCGTGTGTTTGTATACTACGTGTGTACCACACTACCTGGCAGCCCATGTGTTTGTATACTACGTGTGTACCACGCTACCTGGCAGCCCATGTGTTTGTATACTATGTGTGTACCACACTAACTGGCAGCCCATGTGTTTGTATACTACGTGTGTACCACACTAACTGGCAGCCCATGTGTTTGTATACTGCGTGTGTACCACACTAACTGGCAGCCCATGTGTTTGTATACTACGTGTGTACCACACTACCTGGCAGACCATGTGTTTGTATACTACGTGTGAACCACACTAACTGGCATCCCATGTGTTTGTATACTGCGTGTGTATAGTACTAACTGGCAGCCCATGTGTTTGTATCCTACCTGTGAACCACACTAGCTGGCAGCACATGTGTTTGTATCCTACCTGTGAACCACACTAACTGGCAGCCCATGTGTTTGTATCCTACCTGTGAACCACACTAGCTGGCAGCCCATGTGTTTGTATCCTACCTGTGAACCACACTAACTGGCAGCCCATGTGTTTGTATCCTACCTGTGAACCACACTAGCTGGCAGCCCATGTGTTTGTATACTACCTGTGAACCACACTAGCTGGCAGCCCATGTGTTTGTATACTACCTGTGAACCACACTAGCTGGCAGCCCATGTGTTTGTATACTACCTGTGAACCACACTAGCTGGCAGCCCATGTGTTTGTATACTACCTGTGAACCACACTAGCTGGCAGCCCATGTGTTTGTATCCTACCTGTGAACCACACTAGCTGGCAGCCCATGTGTTTGTATCCTACCTGTGAACCACACTAGCTGGCAGCCCATGTGTTTGTATCCTACCTGTGAACCACACTAGCTGGCAGCCCATGTGTTTGTATCCTACCTGTGAACCACACTAGCTGGCAGCCCATGTGTTTGTATACTACCTGTGAACCACACTACCTGGCAGCCCATGTGTTTGTATACTACCTGTGAACCACACTAGCTGGCAGCCCATGTGTTTGTACCTACCTGTGTACCACACTAGCTGGCAGCCCATGTGTTTGTATACTACCTGTGAACCACACTAGCTGGCAGCCCATGTGTTTGTATACTACCTGTGTACCACACTAGCTGGCAGCCCATGTGTTTGTATACTACCTGTGAACCACACTAGCTGGCAGCCCATGTGTTTGTATACTACCTGTGTACCACACTAGCTGGCAGCCCATGTGTTTGTATCCTACCTGTGTACCACACTAGCTGGCAGCCCATGTGTTTGTATCCTACCTGTGAACCACACTAGCTGGCAGCCCATGTGTTTGTATACTACCTGTGAACCACACTAGCTGGCAGCCCATGTGTTTGTATACTACCTGTGAACCACACTAGCTGGCAGCCCATGTGTTTGTATACTACCTGTGAACCACACTACCTGGCAGCCCATGTGTTTGTATACTACGTGTGTACCACACTAGCTGGCAGCCCATGTGTTTGTATACTACGTGTGTACCACACTAGCTGGCAGCCCATGTGTTTGTATACTACCTGTGAACCACACTAGCTGGCAGCCCATGTGTTTGTATACTACCTGTGTACCACACTAGCTGGCAGCCCATGTGTTTGTATCCTACCTGTGTACCACACTAGCTGGCAGCCCATGTGTTTGTATCCTACCTGTGAACCACACTAGCTGGCAGCCCATGTGTTTGTATACTACCTGTGAACCACACTAGCTGGCAGCCCATGTGTTTGTATACTACCTGTGAACCACACTAGCTGGCAGCCCATGTGTTTGTATACTACCTGTGAACCACACTAGCTGGCAGCCCATGTGTTTGTATCCTACCTGTGTACCACACTAGCTGGCAGCCCATGTGTTTGTATACTACCTGTGAACCACACTAGCTGGCAGCCCATGTGTTTGTATACTGCCTGTGAACCACACTAGCTGGCAGCCCATGTGTTTGTATACTATGTGTGTACCACACTACCTGGCAGCCCATGTGTTTGTATACTATGTGTGTACCACACTACCTGGCAGCCCATGTGTTTGTATACTATGTGTGTACCACACTAGCTGGCAGCCCATGTGTTTGTATACTGCCTGTGAACCACACTAGCTGGCAGCCCATGTGTTTGTATACTATGTGTGTACCACACTACCTGGCAGCCCATGTGTTTGTATACTACGTGTGTACCACACTAGCTGGCAGCCCATGTGTATGTATACTGCCTGTGAACCACACTAGCTGGCAGCCCATGTGTTTGTATACTATGTGTGTACCACACTACCTGGCAGCCCATGTGTATGTATCCTACCTGTGTACCACACTAGCTGGCAGCCCATGTGTTTGTATACTACCTGTGAACCACACTAGCTGGCAGCCCATGTGTTTGTATACTATGTGTGTACCACACTACCTGGCAGCCCATGTGTTTGTATACTACCTGTGAACCACACTAGCTGGCAGCCCATGTGTTTGTATACTACGTGTGTACCACACTAGCTGGCAGCCCATGTGTTTGTATACTACCTGTGAACCACACTAGCTGGCAGCCCATGTGTTTGTATACTACCTGTGTACCACACTAGCTGGCAGCCCATGTGTTTGTATCCTACCTGTGTACCACACTAGCTGGCAGCCCATGTGTTTGTATCCTACCTGTGAACCACACTAGCTGGCAGCCCATGTGTTTGTATACTACCTGTGAACCACACTAGCTGGCAGCCCATGTGTTTGTATACTACCTGTGAACCACACTAGCTGGCAGCCCATGTGTTTGTATACTACCTGTGAACCACACTAGCTGGCAGCCCATGTGTTTGTATCCTACCTGTGTACCACACTAGCTGGCAGCCCATGTGTTTGTATACTACCTGTGAACCACACTAGCTGGCAGCCCATGTGTTTGTATACTGCCTGTGAACCACACTAGCTGGCAGCCCATGTGTTTGTATACTATGTGTGTACCACACTACCTGGCAGCCCATGTGTTTGTATACTATGTGTGTACCACACTACCTGGCAGCCCATGTGTTTGTATACTATGTGTGTACCACACTAGCTGGCAGCCCATGTGTTTGTATACTGCCTGTGAACCACACTAGCTGGCAGCCCATGTGTTTGTATACTATGTGTGTACCACACTACCTGGCAGCCCATGTGTTTGTATACTACGTGTGTACCACACTAGCTGGCAGCCCATGTGTATGTATACTGCCTGTGAACCACACTAGCTGGCAGCCCATGTGTTTGTATACTATGTGTGTACCACACTACCTGGCAGCCCATGTGTATGTATCCTACCTGTGTACCACACTAGCTGGCAGCCCATGTGTTTGTATACTACCTGTGAACCACACTAGCTGGCAGCCCATGTGTTTGTATACTATGTGTGTACCACACTACCTGGCAGCCCATGTGTATGTATCCTACCTGTGAACCACACTAGCTGGCAGCCCATGTGTTTGTATACTATGTGTGTACCACACTACCTGGCAGCCCATGTGTATGTATCCTACCTGTGTACCACACTAGCTGGCAGCCCATGTGTTTGTATACTACCTGTGAACCACACTAGCTGGCAGCCCATGTGTTTGTATACTACGTGTGTACCACACTACCTGGCAGCCCATGTGTATGTATCCTACCTGTGAACCACACTAGCTGGCAGCCCATGTGTTTGTATACTATGTGTGTACCACACTACCTGGCAGCCCATGTGTATGTATCCTACCTGTGAACCACACTAGCTGGCAGCCCATGTGTTTGTATACTATGTGTGTACCACACTACCTGGCAGCCCATGTGTTTGTATACTGCGTGTGTACCACACTAGCTGGCAGCCCGTGTGTTTGTATACTACGTGTGTACCACACTACCTGGCAGCCCATGTGTTTGTATCCTACCTGTGAACCACACTACCTGGCAGCCCATGTGTATGTATCCTACCTGTGAACCACACTAGCTGGCAGCCCATGTGTTTGTATACTATGTGTGTACCACACTAGCTGGCAGCCCATGTGTTTGTATACTGCGTGTGTACCACACTAGCTGGCAGCCCGTGTGTTTGTATACTACGTGTGTACCACACTACCTGGCAGCCCATGTGTTTGTATCCTACCTGTGTACCACACTAGCTGGCAGCCCATGTGTTTGTATCCTACCTGTGTACCACACTAGCTGGCAGCCCATGTGTTTGTATACTACGTGTGTACCACACTAGCTGGCAGCCCATGTGTTTGTATACTACCTGTGAACCACACTAGCTGGCAGCCCATGTGTTTGTATACTACGTGTGTACCACACTACCTGGCAGCCCATGTGTTTGTATACTACGTGTGTACCACACTACCTGGCAGCCCATGTGTTTGTATACTATGTGTGTACCACACTAGCTGGCAGCCCATGTGTTTGTATACTACCTGTGTACCACACTAGCTGGCAGCCCATGTGTTTGTATACTACGTGTGTACCACACTAGCTGGCAGCCCATGTGTTTGTATACTACGTGTGTACCACACTAGCTGGCAGCCCATGTGTTTGTATACTACCTGTGAACCACACTAGCTGGCAGCCCATGTGTTTGTATACTATGTGTGTACCACACTACCTGGCAGCCCATGTGTATGTATCCTACCTGTGTACCACACTAGCTGGCAGCCCATGTGTTTGTATACTACCTGTGAACCACACTAGCTGGCAGCCCATGTGTTTGTATACTACGTGTGTACCACACTACCTGGCAGCCCATGTGTATGTATCCTACCTGTGAACCACACTAGCTGGCAGCCCATGTGTTTGTATACTATGTGTGTACCACACTACCTGGCAGCCCATGTGTATGTATCCTACCTGTGTACCACACTAGCTGGCAGCCCATGTGTTTGTATACTACCTGTGAACCACACTAGCTGGCAGCCCATGTGTTTGTATACTACGTGTGTACCACACTACCTGGCAGCCCATGTGTATGTATCCTACCTGTGAACCACACTAGCTGGCAGCCCATGTGTTTGTATACTATGTGTGTACCACACTACCTGGCAGCCCATGTGTATGTATCCTACCTGTGAACCACACTAGCTGGCAGCCCATGTGTTTGTATACTATGTGTGTACCACACTACCTGGCAGCCCATGTGTTTGTATACTGCGTGTGTACCACACTAGCTGGCAGCCCGTGTGTTTGTATACTACGTGTGTACCACACTACCTGGCAGCCCATGTGTTTGTATCCTACCTGTGAACCACACTAGCTGGCAGCCCATGTGTTTGTATACTATGTGTGTACCACACTACCTGGCAGCCCATGTGTATGTATCCTACCTGTGAACCACACTAGCTGGCAGCCCATGTGTTTGTATACTATGTGTGTACCACACTAGCTGGCAGCCCATGTGTTTGTATACTGCGTGTGTACCACACTAGCTGGCAGCCCGTGTGTTTGTATACTACGTGTGTACCACACTACCTGGCAGCCCATGTGTTTGTATCCTACCTGTGAACCACACTACCTGGCAGCCCATGTGTTTGTATCCTACCTGTGAACCACACTAGCTGGCAGCCCATGTGTTTGTATACTACGTGTGTACCACACTAGCTGGCAGCCCATGTGTTTGTATACTACGTGTGTACCACACTAGCTGGCAGCCCATGTGTTTGTATACTACGTGTGTACCACACTACCTGGCAGCCCATGTGTTTGTATACTACGTGTGTACCACACTACCTGGCAGCCCATGTGTTTGTATACTACGTGTGTACCACACTACCTGGCAGCCCATGTGTTTGTATACTACGTGTGTACCACACTAGCTGGCAGCCCATGTGTTTGTATACTACGTGTGTACCACACTACCTGGCAGCCCATGTGTTTGTATACTACGTGTGTACCACACTAGCTGGCAGCCCATGTGTTTGTATACTACCTGTGTACCACACTAGCTGGCAGCCCATGTGTTTGTATACTATGTGTGTACCACACTAGCTGGCAGCCCATGTGTTTGTATACTGCGTGTGTACCACACTAGCTGGCAGCCCATGTGTTTGTATACTACGTGTGTACCACACTACCTGGCAGCCCATGTGTTTGTATCCTACCTGTGAACCACACTAGCTGGCAGCCCATGTGTTTGTATCCTACCTGTGAACCACACTACCTGGCAGCCCATGTGTTTGTATACTATGTGTGTACCACACTAGCTGGCAGCCCATGTGTTTGTATCCTACCTGTGAACCACACTACCTGGCAGCCCATGTGTTTGTATACTATGTGTGTACCACACTAGCTGGCAGCCCATGTGTTTGTATACTATGTGTGTACCACACTAGCTGGCAGCCCATGTGTTTGTATCCTACCTGTGAACCACACTACCTGGCAGCCCATGTGTTTGTATCCTACCTGTGTACCACACTAGCTGGCAGCCCATGTGTTTGTATCCTACCTGTGAACCACACTACCTGGCAGCCCATGTGTTTGTATCCTACCTGTGTACCACACTAGCTGGCAGCCCATGTGTTTGTATACTACCTGTGTACCACACTACCTGGCAGCCCATGTGTTTGTATACTACCTGTGTACCACACTACCTGGCAGCCCATGTGTTTGTATACTACCTGTGTACCACACTACCTGGCAGCCCATGTGTTTGTATACTACCTGTGTACCACACTACCTGGCAGCCCATGTGTTTGTATACTACCTGTGTACCACACTACCTGGCAGCCCATGTGTTTGTATACTACGTGTGTACCACACTACCTGGCAGCCCATGTGTTTGTATACTACGTGTGTACCACACTACCTGGCAGCCCATGTGTTTGTATACTAGTGTGTACCACACTACCTGGCAGCCCATGTGTTTGTATACTACGTGTGTACCACACTACCTGGCAGCCCATGTGTTTGTATACTACGTGTGTACCACACTACCTGGCAGCCCATGTGTTTGTATACTACGTGTGTACCACACTACCTGGCAGCCCATGTGTATGTATACTACGTGTGTACCACACTACCTGGCAGCCCATGTGTTTGTATACTACGTGTGTACCACACTACCTGGCAGCCCATGTGTTTGTATACTACGTGTGTACCACACTACCTGGCAGCCCATGTGTATGTATACTACGTGTGTACCACACTACCTGGCAGCCCATGTGTTTGTATACTACGTGTGTACCACACTACCTGGCAGCCCATACTACGTGTATACCACACTAACTGGCAGCCCATGTGTATACTACGTGTGTACCACACTACCTGGCAGCCCATGTGTTTGTATACTACGTGTGTACCACACTACCTGGCAGCCCATGTGTATGTATACTACGTGTGTACCACACTACCTGGCAGCCCATGTGTTTGTATACTACGTGTGTACCACACTACCTGGCAGCCCATGTGTTTGTATACTACGTGTGTACCACACTACCTGGCAGCCCATGTGTATGTATACTACGTGTGTACCACACTACCTGGCAGCCCATGTGTTTGTATACTACGTGTGTACCACACTACCTGGCAGCCCATGTGTTTGTATACTACGTGTGTACCACACTACCTGGCAGCCCATGTGTATGTATACTACGTGTGTACCACACTACCTGGCAGCCCATGTGTATGTATACTGCGTGTGTACCACACTACCTGGCAGCCCATGTGTATGTATACTACGTGTGTACCACACTACCTGGCAGCCCATGTGTATGTATACTACGTGTGTACCACACTACCTGGCAGCCCATGTGTTTGTATACTACGTGTGTACCACACTACCTGGCAGCCCATGTGTATGTATACTACGTGTGTACCACACTACCTGGCAGCCCATGTGTATGTATACTACGTGTGTACCACACTACCTGGCAGCCCATGTGTATGTATACTACGTGTGTACCACACTACCTGGCAGCCCATGTGTATGTATACTACCTGTGTACCACACTACCTGGCAGCCCATGTGTATGTATACTACGTGTGTACCACACTACCTGGCAGCCCATGTGTATGTATACTACCTGTGTACCACACTACCTGGCAGCCCATGTGTATGTATGTGTTTGGAATGTCGCAGTTTCTGTTGATTGCTATGTTATATTTATATATTATATTATGATTCGGGCAGGCTCCAGCGGTTAACCAGTACTTGGGTGCACCAACCTCCGTAAGAAACTGCCAACTTTTTCATTGATTGTTATGTTATATTTCGGGTTTTACGCCTGCATCAGCACCATTTTGGGCTATATCGCCGGCGGGCAGTTTACCTGTAACAACACCTTTCCTGGGCAGGCTCCAACGGTTAACCAGTACCTGGGTGCACCAACCTCCGTAAGAAACTGCCAACTTTTTCATATAAATGAGACATGGTCTGAGCGGGGCTCGAATCCGAGTTTCTGTTGAACACACGGTAGTTGATATTGTATTGTCACATACAAACAAGCAAGGTCAAATATCATATTAATCTTTATTATGTTCCTTGTTCGCGGACTGAAGGTCCCATTGCTTATAGCTAAGTAGGAGCATGTTATACAGTGCCTGTGTAACCAGGTTGATTTTGTTCCACTTGACTGATTGTTAAATCTAGTGTGACCAAATGAATCTTGGGAATATCTCGTACTTCCTGACAGTTTTGAATATTACCCAGGCAGACATCTTTACTTTATAATTCTGGTCTTCTATTTAGTTTTATGTGTTTATCAAGGTGAGCTTTTGTTTGAGTTGTGGTGCAATGTTTTAGCTAGCATATTGTATTACTGATAATGTTTTCCTTTATAAATGGAGTACAATTTACATATTTACATGGTTTCAAAACATGGCAGCATATTGACTTTACTGTTACAGCAATATTTAAGTCACCTTTCATTCTATTGCACAATCTAATATATTATCTGCAGAGTCTAACCAGCATGGACTGCACAGTCACAGTGAGAAAACGGATGGGAGTGAGTGAGTGGACAGCCTGAACCATCAATCGGTAGGTTATTTATGTAACAAATCAGTCTGTGATATCTCTGTGTACAAGTAATATGTTTTACCGTTATATGTTAAAGTGGGTCTTGTCACTTGACAAACATGATAGACATGATACGTCATTTATTAGGGATATGGTAACAGCCAGGTAACGTAGAAGTCATGAATATATCATTTATATGTACGTTTGATAAATTGTATCATTTACAATGTCATATATGTAGTGTGCTTCACGTTGTGTATTTTCAGGGCTCGTTATATCCACGATATCCAATATAACCACTATATCCACTATAACCACTATATCCACTATATCTACATATCTACAATGTACAGCTGTACGCATCATCTTATCTACAGCGTTAATTGTCATATATATATCATGCTATAAAGACTGCGTGTCTTACTAGATGTGGTAAATAAAGGACCCTACTAGAACTTATCTATGGACTTACGTGTTGTTACTTCCACCATAGTCTAAATGGGAGGGGTAAATACGCCATGGGTAACACCTGTATGCATATATATATATATATATATATATATTATAGGCATTAGGGAGACCGTCCTTTATTATAGGCATTAGGGAGACAATTTGTATATATTTATTTTCCAATGTTATTTTGTTAAAAATAGCATTTTCTAAAACAAACAGATCACTTCAACACTGTGTTCTATTCATTTTCTTAAATTTGTTAGTATATAAAAATATACAAAAATGTTGGTCTCCTTAATATTTTGTAAGTATAAATACAGCATTAGGGAGACCGTCCTTTATTATAGGCATTAGGGAGACAATTTGTATATATTTATTTTCCAATGTTATTTGGTTAAAAATAGCATTTTCTAAAACAAATAATTCACTTTAACACTGTGTTCTGTTCATTTTCTTAAATTTGTTAGTATATAAAAATATACAAAAAGGATGAATACAGCATTAGGGAGACCAGTGTATATATATATATATGTAATCTCTAATATCATCATTAGGGAGACTGTCCTTTATTTACTGCATTAGGGAGACCAGTTTATATATAAAACCTAATACCAGCAATAGGGAGACGACCATAAATTTACTGCATTACGGGGACGTCCATCCATTATTATAGGCATTAGGGGGACGTCCATCCATTATTATAGGCATTAGGGGGACGACCGTCCATTATTATAGGCATTAGGGGGACGACCGTCCATTATTATAGGCATTAGGGGGACGACCGTCCATTATTATAGGCATTAGGGGGACGACCGTCCATTATTATAGGCATTAGGGGGACGACCGTCCATTATTATAGGCATTAGGGGGACGACCGTCCATTATTATAGGCATAGGGGGACGACCATCCATTATTATAGGCATTAGGGGGACGACCGTCCATTATTATAGGCATTAGGGGGACGACCGTCCATTATTATAGGCATTAGGGAGACGACCGTCCATTATTATTGGCATTAGGGAGACGACCGTCCATTATTATAGGCATTAGGGAGACGACTGTCCATTATTATAGGCATTAGGGAGACGACCGTCCATTATTATAGGCATTAGGGAGACGACTGTCCATTATTATAGGCATTAGGGAGATGACTGTCCATTATCATAGGCATTAGGGGGACGACCATCCATTATTATAGGTATTAGGGAGACGACCGTCCATTATTATAGGCATTAGGGAGACGACCGTCCATTATTATAGGCATTAGGGAGACGACCGTCCATTATTATAGGCATTAGGGAGACGACCGTCCATTATTATAGGCATTAGGGAGACGACCGTCCATTATTATAGGCATTAGGGAGACGACTGTCCATTATTATAGGCATTAGGGAGACGACCGTCCATTATTATAGGCATTAGGGAGACGACCGTCCATTATTATAGGCATTAGGGAGACGACCGTCCATTATTATAGGCATTAGGGAGACGACCGTCCATTATCATAGGCATTAGGGGGACGACCATCCATTATTATAGGCATTAGGGAGACGACCGTCCATTATCATAGGCATTAGGGAGACGACCGTCCATTATTATAGGCATTAGGGAGACGACCGTCCATTATTATAGGCATTAGGGGGACGACCGTCCATTATTATAGGCATTAGGGGGACGACCGTCCATTATTATAGGCATTAGGGGGACGACCGTCCATTATTATAGGCATTAGGGGGACGACCATCCATTATTATAGGCATTAGGGGGACGACCATCCATTAATAGGCATTAGGGGGACGACCGTCCATTATATAGGTATTAGGGGGACGACCGTCCATTATTATAGGTATTAGGGGGACGACCGTCCATTATTATAGGCATTAGGGGGACGACCGTCCATTATTATAGGCATTAGGGGGACGACCATCCATTATTATAGGCATAGGGGGACGACATCCATTATTATAGGCATTAGGGGGACGACCGTCCATTATTATAGGCATTAGGGGGACGACCGTCCATTATTATAGGCATTAGGGGGACGACCGTCCATTATTATAGGCATTAGGGGGACGACCGTCCATTATTATAGGCATTAGGGGGACGACCGTCCATTATTATAGGCATTAGGGGGACGACCGTCCATTATTATAGGCATTAGGGGGACGACCGTCCATTATTATAGGCATTAGGGGGACGACCATCCATTATTATAGGCATTAGGGGGACGACCATCCATTATTATAGGCATTAGGGAGACGACCATCCATTATTATAGGCATTAGGGGGACGACCGTCCATTATTATAGGCATTAGGGGGACGACC
>CM026404.1:77806425-77833408 GCA_014843695.1 Archivesica marissinica
TGCGGAAATCGTTACGATGATCTATTAGCTGAGGTAAAATTATCTAATTTTAATATGATTCATATTAGATCATCGTTAGATATTTTGGTAGCCAATTCTAGAGATATGGCTAAAGTTATGAACGAAAAACGTTTAATATTTGTACCCGAAGAAATTAGGGTACCAGTTAAATTTACTAACGTTAATAATAATTTAGAATTACCGTATGAATCTGTACCGGTTCCTAAACTTACTATAGGTAAAAAACCATCTACTAGAAGTAGTAATAAAGATACAAAGGAAAAGTATTCTAGGAAACGTAAATATTCTAGAAAACATAAACATAGTTCATCTAGCGATGATGATGTTATTGTTGTATCTAAACCAGATACATCAATAAATGTTGATGAAGCTCAGAAAATCTCAAAAGGTCTAAAACATCAACCAATTGGTGAAAAGAAGATCAAGTATAATGCTGCACCAACTAAGCATTAAATATGCTGGGATAACACTTGTCTAACACAGTACGTATTGTACGTATTTTATTCATTATTTGTTTTATATTATCTTCATAATGTAATATTGTTATTGGTATTTCTTCTTTCGATAGCCATTCTTGATGATATTTATGTAGCACTGACACATAGTCTATATCTAATTGTTCTTCTTCACTTCTATTACGTTTACGTATTCTTTGTAAACATATTTCTGGTGGTGTATTCAAATATAAAATATGATCTGGACTTTTCATATTAGATATCATATTATCGTATACGGCTATTTCACAATCGTTTATATTGTTTTTTTCTATACAAAATCTTGTAAACACTTTCTGACAACTTTTTTGTGATCTTTCACAAAAATGATAACCAGGTTTATCACCTATAATTTTTATTGTTTGTCTATGACTTTCTAAAGTCGTTAATTGTAAAGGAAAACAATAGTTTATTGGATCCTTTATACCTAGATACAATAAATTGTAGTCTGTTTTACGACCACGTACACACGTCCATTCGTTTATTCTTTCAGGATATATATAACTGTCTTCAATAGTTGCAACAATATGTTTTAATAACGTACTTTTACCAGCACCTATATTTCCTTCCATACTAAGCAACATGTTGGATAGTTATAATCGTGTATTTTTATATACACTGTTTGTTGTTGTATACACTTATTACAATAATCTTTATTACCATATAGTTTATAGTTACATATTATACACCTTACACGTTGTAGTCTTTTATTATAATGATACATTTCAACATCTTTATATACTGTATAACCGTTATTATGCTGCTGATGTTGTTGTTGCTCTGTTGATGCTGTAATTATACGTTTGTATAAGGCTTCTTATTCTTGACAAAAGCATCCAATACAGCATTGTATTTACGTTTTCTTGTATCTTTATTATTCCTCTTCAATTTCTTCAATTCTTTAATTGTATCCGTAGCTGTTTCAACTTTTAGTAGAGATTTTCCTAACCAATTATCGTCTTCATCATCTTCATCGCTCAATATTACTGTACTATCTGTTGTATCGCCACCATTACCAAGATTTAACATAGCCTCTTGGTTAGGCGTTATTTCTTCGTCTATAACCGTTATCTCACATTTCGACGCATAATGTCCTGGCATATGACATTTATAACATAAACGTTCTTCAGGGCATACTTTACTTAAATGATCTGTACCTCCACAATTAGTACATATCATAGTAGTACAGTTATTAGCGTAATGACCCAAACGTTTACACTTGTAACATGTAATATTTTTTAATTTATCGTCATTTGGACATTTTGAAGGATAATGACCTATGTTATGACATTTATAACATTCACATTTATCCTCTTTACAATTAGCTGTAATATGTCCTGTTTTATAACATAAACTACATTTTGGTGTATCACATTCTGTTACATAATGTCCTAATTGTAGACATTTTGTACATTTAGCAGCTTTCTTATATTGTATTTTTACACTTTGTATTACAGCTTTTGAAGCTTTACAATTAGCCGAACAATGACCTAATGTATTACATTTGTAACACCTATATGTAGAGTAGTCTCGAGTATCCATGTTTAACGGTATTAACTCTGACAATGTAACTAATAACTATTATGTATCTTCTTTTATAGATATTTCAAGTGATTATGACTATATAAGAAGTTACAATATCGTAGACCTATAAACAACATCAACTATGCCTCTTGTCGATTACTCACAATCTACGGACGAAGAAACATCTGATGATGAAGTTGAAATTGATAATAACGATTCTACATATGACATATGCGAAAGAGATGTTAGAATTTCGCGTAAATTTAAAACATCTAGCAGAGTTTATGATCTTGTTATTGATGGTGGTAAACGTTATACACCTGATATATTTAACTCTATAGTAAATGATTTAAAGAAATACGGTAATGTTGATGACAATGATAAAATCAGAATTTCTGTTACACACCCTACATTAGGTTTTGGTATACATATACCATTTGCTACATCATCTACAGTTAGTGGAGCTAACATTTTAAATGAGATACAAAAAGTTGCACAAAGTAATAAAACTTTTAAGATGGAGGATAAAGGTTTAAGACTTGAAATGACACATACTGTAATACCTGGAGGTCGTGGACGTTTACCAATGTCACATGGTAGTCATATTAGTATAGACAATATGTTAAAAAATAAAAGATCTATTGTTAGAATTGTTAATTATAATGATAGTATTTGTTTTGCAAGAGCTATATGTGTATGTATAGCTCATGCTAACAAAAATGATACTCCCGAATGGAAAATTTATTGGAATAATATTAGATATTCTAATCGTATAACGCAAACTAAAGAAGCTAACAATTTATTAGCAGCTTGCGATATACCTACACATATTGAATGTGGTCTTAAACAATTTAAAATAATGAGTGAACATTTAAAACCATTTTATACTTTAAAGATTTGGGGTCAGCATGGACAATTGTTATATACATCTCAAGGTAATGGTGGTACAACGTTACATCTTTATAATCACAATCATCATTTTGATTCTATAACAAGTATATGCGGTTTTAAAGGACGTAGTTATTATTGTGATTCTTGTAATGTATTCTATAGTTGTATTAGTAAACATAAATGTGCTGCTATATGTGTTTGTTATGCATCATCCATATGTCCATACGTAACTTCCAAACATTGTAACGATTGTAAACGTGTATTTCGTAGCGATAAATGTTACGAAAATCATAAATATACAAGACGATCAACAAACTTTTGTTCTCAGGTTTATAAGTGTAAAGATTGTGGTTGTAATGTTATAGCTACAAATAAAAATCATATATGTACAAATTCTAGAAAATGTAAATACTGTAAACAAATAGTTGGCGAAAATCATGATTGTTTTATACCTCAATATAATAAGGATACAACTATAGAGCAAATATATATTTTCTACGATTTTGAATGTATGTTTCTTTCATCGGGTGAATATTCACCTAATTATTGTGTAGCTCATAAAGTCTGTAATATTTGTATATCAAAACCTATAGAGGATCCTTGTAAATGTTCTAAAGAATCTAGACAAAGGATCTTCTCTGGTTCATCAACTTTAAAAAAAATTTGTTCATGGTTATTTCAACCCAAACATAAAAAAGTTTGTGCAGTAGCTCATAATTCTAAAGGTTATGATGCACAGTTTATATTAAGACATTTAATACAAGAAGGTGTTACTAAACCATCTGTTATTATGAGAGGTAATAATATAATTTCTTTGAAATGTTTAGGTGTTACACTTATTGATTCTTTAAGTTATCTACAAATGCCTTTAGCCGCATTTCCTAAAACTTTTGCTATTGAAGAATTATCTAAAGGTTATTTTCCTTATTGGATAAACACTGGAGAATATGATAATTACGTAGGTCCTTATTTACCATTACATTTATATAAACCAGGTATGATGAATCCTGAGGCTAGATCTACTTTTTTAAAATGGTATGATCTTAAAGTATCTGAAAAATGTATTTTTGACTTTAGATTAGAAATGCGTTTATATTGTATATCAGATGTTGATATATTAAGACGTGGTTGCGGTTTATTTATTAAACTTTTTATCAATAGCGAAGGTCTTAATCCTTTTACAGAAGCTCTAACATTACCTGGAGCTTGTAATAAAACTTGGAGAAAAACTATTTACCCGAAAAATCTTTAGCCATTATATCAGATGCGTGCTATCCTAATAAATGTAGATATTCTATTAAAGCTATTAGATGGTTACAGGGGGAATGTTATATACATACAATTAAAATTAAACATGCTCTTAATGGTGGTGAACATAAAATTGACACTTTCTACGTTGATGGTTTCTGTGAAAAAACAAATACTGTTTATGAATTTAATGGCTGCTTTTTTCATGGATGTATTAAATGTTATAAAAAACGTACTATTATCAATCCTTATTCGGCTAAAACAATGGATTATTTATATAAAACAACCATTGCAAGAACAAATATACTATTTAAATTAGGTTATAACGTTATTACTATGTGGGAATGTGATTTTGATAATCTTTGTAAATCTGATATAGATTATAGATCTTTTATAGAGAAATTTTCACAACATTTAGATCCTATTAGACCTAGAGATGCTCTATTTGGTGGTAGAACTAATTCTGTGAAAATATATTATAAGGCTGAACAAGATGAGGAAATAAAATATGTAGATGTTTGTAGTTTATATCCTTATGTTAATAAATATAGAGAATATCCTGTTGGACATCCCGATATGCTTACAGCTGAGGATGTAGATATTGATAATATTACTAAATATAGAGGTATTATTAAATGTAAAATATTACCACCACAATCTTTATGGTTACCACTTTTACCCGTTCATTGTAATAAAAAGATGGTATTTCCTCTATGTATGAAATGTGCAACGGATGATATAGCAGATTGTAATCTTGATATTAATGATAGATGTTTAATAGGTACTTGGACAATGGTTGAAATCACAGCTGCTATAGAATTAGGATATAAAATTATTACGATCTATCAATTATGGTCTTGGGATAATTGGTCCGATAATGTATATTCTGAGTATATCAATACATTCTTAAAAATTAAACAAGAGGCTAGTGGTTATCCATCATGGGTTAAAAATGTAGATGATGAGATAAAATTTAAAGATGATTATTTTAAAATTGAAGGTATACTATTAGATCTAGTAGTTAAAAATCCTGGTTTAAGAGCTTTTGCTAAAGCTATGTTAAATTGTTTATGGGGTAAAAATGCTCAAAATAATACTATGACCGAAACAGAATATATCAGCGATGTTAGTTATTTTTTTGAATTAATGCAAAATCCTGATATTACTATACACTCTCTAGAACTGTTTAATAATTGTCAGTTTTTATTAGCTGCATATACAGATAAAAATAAATAGTATTTACCGCACGAATCAGCTAATGTACCGGTAGCTGCACATGTTACGGCATATGCTAGATTAGTACTTTATAATGAACTTAAGAAATTAGGTAATAGAGTTCTATATTGCGATACAGATAGCTGCCTTTATATTAAAAGACCAAATACTTATGATATACCTATCATTAATGGTCGTTTGTGGAAGTCGTGATAGCGCTGTGGATGCGCGTTCGCTTCAGGTGCGAAAGGTCCGGAGTTCGAGCCCCACTGGAGCCGTTACGATTATGCCCTTAGGCAAAGCATTTAAATTCCACGTTGCCTCTTCTCTCCCTCGTGGCGATGGATTCCATCAGGAATGAGGTCTCGAGAGTGATTTATATAAGTTGAAATAACTTGTTTCGCAATCGAGCTAAAATAAATTTGTATAAACTAAACTAATGGTCGTTTAGGTTGTTGGGCTGATGAAGTACCATCAGGTAAAATTATCGAATATGTTGGTTTAGGACCTAAAAATTATGGTTATAAATATATTGATTCTGAGGTTTTAACTATTACTAAGTGTAAAGTTAAAGGTTTAACGTTAGATTATAACACATCTGAATTGGTAAATTTTAAAACTATGGTAGATTGCGCTAATGATCGTGAAAATTATGCAACTACAATACATTACGATTCAAAAATTAAAAAGAATCGTGATAGAACTGTAACTAGTGAACATCGTACAAAATTATTTCGTTCTGTTTATACAAAACGTGTAATTGTTAATCGTTTTGATACCATACCTTTTGGATATAAACGATCTAAAACCTCTATAGTCACTCATTAATCATGCCTATCAGAACGCAAGATAACGTTGTGATATTCTATAATAGTGACGCATTGTTTAGTAATATGTATAAATGTACATTTAAAGATAATTCTGATATATTATTTAATTGTGTAGAACAATATTATCAATATAATAAATGTATAACTTTTGGTAAACATTTACTAGCTGAACAAATATTAAAGGAAGTATCACCGTATCAACAAAAGAAATTAGGTGGTACTTATTTTAATACTTTTGATTCTGATATTTGGAATAAAAAACGTTTTGAAGTTATGTTTCAAGGCAATATGTATAAATATCTACAGAATAAAGAACTGTTACAAACACTTTTAGATACTAAACATTCTAGATTTGGTGAAGCGAGCAGTCATGATCTGTATTGGGGTATTGGTTTAGATATAAATGATCCTAATGCTCTTTTACAATCTAACTGGCACGGTGAAAACCAGATGGGTTTAATTTTAAATAACATTAAGTATTGGTTAAGACAATCTATAACAACTATACATCTTAGAAAATAAAATTATGTCTAATCATTGTGTATCTACAAAATATGGCTTTGGTTTACAATCTTCTAAGATACATTTATCTATTGACACTGATATTTTTACCATTATGGTTAATGATGAAATCATTAAACGTATTGGTACTAGTGTTGATATAAATACTATAAGACCTGAATTTATTTTAACAATAGATGGTTTACCATATAATAATTATTATGGTATGATGTGTGATAACACTGAAATGTATTTAGGACAAACTATAGATATAGAATGTATATTGAGAAATTTTCTATCTAAACACGATTTAATTATTATACATAAAACAAACAAAAATATAAGGTATATGTGTACAATCGTTGGTGTTAACTACGAGTATTGGATGTCTATGTATAATAACTATACAGTTTATAGAGATGAATACAATTTACCATATGATAAAAAATTTATTAACGTACTTGAAGTTTTCCTCTATAAACATTCCTCTAGACCTTAAGTGTTTTTCTCAAGTATCTTATATACTATATAAGACCATCAACTCTATAGGCTTTAGTATGTTTAACTACGATGGATAAACATGTTATTTATCCTTCATCAGTTAATTTAGACATTGTTAACGATTATTACGAGTATTTAACTTCTAGAAATAAATTACTTGTTCTACGAGATAATAAACATTGTGTTAGTTGTACAGATTGTTTAACAGCTATTAATACGAAATTACAAGAGTGTGAAGATAATCATTATGAACTTAATCTAGATTCTTATCACGAGAATCCTTTTTTTCTAGGTTATAAAAACAAACATCGTAAAGGTACACTCATTCATGGTACATTACTTACGGATGAACAAATACAAAATACAGAACGTACTATATTTAATTTTACGGTTACAGCTATAGATGGTTCATTAAAATGTCAAATGTTATAAGATCTGATTTGAGTTTATATGAAAGTGATCCTGAATGTAATATAGATAACTTTATATACAGAGCAGCATTAATACATGCTTTTTTTATCATCTGTGGACAATTACGATGTAATGTCTTATGACATTATCTACAACGAACTACATTCAAATTATTTCTATGGAACTTTTTTAAACAGTGTTGAACATATGAGTTATTTATTTCTTGAACATGTTGTACGTTGGTCATACATAGAATTCACAGACAATATTCTACTAAACGAAGTTGTTCCAGATTTATTGTTTAATTGTTGGAAGAAATATGTACATTTAGTGAAACTAGACAACGGTGAAGTTGATGAAGATCTACAATTGGAGAAATTCATTGAAGATATTCAAGCTTTAAATATAACTTCATAATGGTGAAATACTACGAGATGTGGGGTGAACAGTGCTCTATATGTTTTCATCATACTGACGACTACTATTTAATTAACGAGTGTTTATGTAAACAACTTATTTGTTTAACATGTATTGCTGAACATAACAAGTGTCCTTATTGTCATAAACTATTTACTAGTGATACTCTAATGTTTACCGATGAATATCGATGATGTATTATTAACACAGACAGTACAACATTGGACTTTTGATATTTCATTACCTTATACTATGTATACTGAGTTGAAAATGTTTAAAATTATATGACCTAACTGATAATTATGTGTTACTACTACGAACTATGGGGTGAAGAATGTAGTATATGTTTACGAACAGACAATGATTTTTATTTTATTAATGAATGTAATTGTACTCATCTTATTTGTTTAACTTGTATATCAAAAATTAATAAATGTCCTTTTTGCAGACATTTATTTAGTTCTGATATTCTAATGTTAACATATGTTTATCGTATACACGATTTAAACTATCCATATAGTACACGGTTAGTTACTGCCGATCAATATTGGCATTTAACAGCCACTAATTTTGATGAATTATCTCTTGTTACCTATGAATTACAAGAAATGTATACTAATATTATTGATGCTGAACTTGTAAATATGTATAATAATCTGCGTTAGAATATATATATTCTGTGTTAGACTATAGCTTCATGAAAATAAAATCATTATGTAAAATTTATACTGTGTTTTTTATATGTTAACAAATATATATTGTGAAGAACTTTAGACTGTGAAGAGACTAGACTTATAGACTATGAAGATTTTAAGACATTAGACTGAATTTTTTTTTTAAAAATATATTTAATTTATATATATTTTTATATATATAAAATAAATATTTATTTTTTTATTACACACAATTTTAATATATTAAATAAATATTTAATTTTAATAAATTAAAACTTATAGAGCAAATTTTATTTTATTTATTTTGCTCTATAAGTTTTTGCTCTAAACTATCCTGCCTCCCAATACTATCTGGTGCATCTCTATTAATAAGGAGAAGTCGTCAACCACACTCTTCACACTTTCCACCAAATAGAAAGCTGGAACCATCAAAGTCGGTGGAACTGCCTTGAAGAAGGACAACGAGCCAACATACTTGGGGGGTGACATTTGACAGACGGCAGACATGGAAGCCACATATCCAGAAAGCAGAGGCCAAAGCCAAGCGCAAGCTTGCAATCCTTCGGAAGCTTGCTGGTACCACATGGGGTGCCAATGATCACATCCTGAAGACTATATACCAATGTGTGGTCAGGCCTCACCTGGAATATGGATCCACCGCCTGGACATCATCAGCCAAGACCAACCAACAGACACTCGACAAGGTTCAGAACAAGGCTCTCAGGTCGATCACATGTGCAATGAAGAGCACTCCAAGCAAGGCCATGGAGAAAATTACTTCCATCCAGCCACTGCAAGAACGTCGCGACACAAGAATTCTTCTACAGACAGAGAAGTTTCGATGTCAGGAAGAACAACCGATGAAGCAGAGAGTTGAGCCACTAACAAAGAATCGTCTAAAGCGAAGCAGTTTCATCCACCAGTCTAAGAAGCTTGCTCGAAAGCACACCAGCCATCTCCCAGCCAAGACATTGCCTCCAACGCCATTTCTATCCAAGCCATGGTTGACTAGCGATGAATCCAAGGTTACCATCTGCAGTACAATCCCATACATGACATCCAGAGATAGACAACATGATGACGTCAAACGTGCCCACACACTAGCACACATCGACAAGAGTTATCCTGGGGGAAGCATGGCTACAAGTCTACACAGATGGTTCAGCCACAAGAGCAGTAGCAAACGGAGGAGAAGGCGTGTATATCCGACACCTAGATGGACACACACAGTCAGTTGCTCTACCTACTGGAGTATACTGCAGCAACTATGGGGCAGTAGTACAGGCCCTTAAAACAGCAGCATCTCCAGTACACAACACTGTGGAGTGTGCCCAGGTTGTCTTCCTGACTGATGCGCTCTCAGTTCTGGATGCCATGCCTAACAATAAAGAACCCCACCTGATGGAAGCCCTTCGAACAGTCAGCGTAACTAAAAGAACTGTCCTCCAGTGGGTACCTGCACACATAGGCATTCCTGGCAATGAAGCCGCTGACCAGCTTGCCAAGCAAGGTTCTACCGTGAGGCAACAAGACAAAGATTTGACTTACAAGGAGAAATGCACCATAATCAAATCTGCATCAAAGCCAACAGTCGAGAAGGATGACTACAACCTTCTCACCAGACAGGAGCAAGTCACGATATTCCGGCTTAGAACAGGGCATAACCGCCTGAACTTCCATATGTGTCGGAAGCTTGGACTAGCTCCATCAACTGCCTGCAGCTGCAAAATAGGGGACCAGACTGCAGAACACACCCCCCAGGAGCGTCCCAATCTTCATGGGCTGAGGAAAACAACCTGGGCAACAGATACTTCTCTCCAGACGAAGCTACATGGCTGCCGGGAGGATCTGAGGAGGACGGCCCATTTCGTGTTTGCTGCCGGCTTGTCCATGTGATTCGCGAACGACAAGAAGAAGACGACGATATATTACTTGTACTCTAATAATTAAAGTGATGTAAATATATGTTGGCCTCCATACACATCCGCTTCAGCCAACCCAATCCACCATTGTCTTCGTTAGTTTTGATTTTATTATTTGAATGAACAATAATTGCTGGATGTGGTGTTGTGCTAACACAGAAACAGTAAGTTATTATAATACATGCAGCAACGTGAAGCAATTATAACCACTAATTGAACATTGTATTAGCTGTTATACAAACTGACAAGCTGGTTATAGCTGCAAGGCAGTAAAATACTAGCAATGTTTGCTTATAGCCACATAAAATGGACCGCATATCATAATAGTGAGATTGCAATTCCAAATTTGTAATGGGAATGCGTATGTGTAGCTAATAAAGTTGTCGACATTAATTGTCATGTCTACACTGATCCCATAAAGTTTAACATATTTTTTATAGTCCCCCCACGACATATATAAAAACCTCATTTGTTTATAATAATGACTATGCACATACTATATTAAGTAATGCATAACGTTGATACTGTCATGCTATGTACTTATCTGTATACCGGTATATATTATGTTAATAATACTATGAAATTATGAGGAATAAAAAAAAACACAAAAACAAAAACAAGAAAGTTTTGAATGTTACATCAGTTTAAGGGAAACAAATATGTATCAATTTACTAACTACACGTATGCATTTCCATTACAAGTTTGAAATCACAACCTCCGTATTGATTGCATATTGGTGTTTCTAGTACGAACAGCTGTTCCAAAACCAAACAAATCAATCCACGGGATACATTTCCTGGAAGCGTAAACCAGTTTCCTCATATTACCGGTAGACTGTTACGGTAATAAAATAATAAAGAGGAATTTATATGAGATTGTAGTTATCTTGTATTCCAATCCTTTGTTATCTTCCTGCAACATGTGTGTTTACAATGTCCATGCATATATGCTCTTTGTACAAAAGAAGAACAATAAATAAAGCTTAAACTAAAATAATATTAAATAACACGTGTCGTAATTATCGGTCATTTTGCGGTTATAATCTTCCGCGGGATGTAAATATGAACTAGCCGGTGTTTATTTTTAATATTTGCCTTTTAGGGCTTAAAGTCGCACCGACAGCTTAGGTCATATGGTGACTCTTTTGCTATTATTGGTGGGGGAAGACCCCTGATGTCCATAGCTTGTTAACCATTTCTGAATAGTGTAACAAGTATTTGTCTTGCAGTACGGAATATGTATTGTTTTCTGGTACAGCGAAACCACGAATTAATTAATACAATCCTCTTCTTGCCACAGTCAATTCCACCACAAATGGAACAACGGGTTTCAGAAATATATATGATATGGGGGCCATGGCTAAATTCATTCAAGAATGTAGATCTCCAGGGATGTACAACGTATTCACACTTCTGCAATGAGAACGGTGGTCTGCTCAAGCACCTCTGCTCATATGTTCGCCAAGAACGAGGCCAATGACATTAATCTAAGAGAACACATGTAACCATTAAATGGCAAGCCCAGTTGGCTGGATTGCAGGAAATACTTCTTTTCGCAAAGAACGGTTCAATCTTGGAGTGAGCTTCCAGAAGACGTAGTATCAGCGCTTGCCTATCATCAACAACTTCAAGAGCCGATAAAGAGATCACGCGCCGGCGGGATGGTTATGGATACCAAACCGTTCACCCGAACCAGCGGCGATGGAAACAGTGGGTGGTGGTACAGATAAATAGTACTAAATCCACTGCTCATGTTTCATGTTCGTACAATATGGTTGGTCACGGAAATTCTGCTCTTGAGAACTAGCTCCCACATACAGTAATACAGAGCATGCATGATTCTATCAGCACGTATTATGTTCAGTAATCGTCTACATTTTTAAATCAACATAAACACACGAACGAAAGGTATGTCTCATGTTGTGTTTTATCTCTTGTTCTAGATGCAGGCGATTGTGTAGAATTTGAAATTGTTTCTCGAGATTAGAAGCAAGACACGTCGATCACCTGTCTTCAACACTAAACTTGAAAAGAACGTTTCCAAAAACGAAACACATACGTAGAATAAAAGCAACAAACTGTTTGGTAACATTTATGAACATGTCGAAGTTTATCATATTGATTCTAGTGTGTGCTTCCGTCTCTGTCGAAGGACTCACGATAGAGCCTGAGCCGGAAATGGAATGTTCAAGATTTTCGTACGAGTATCGTGTGTTAGAGAAATTGATCAATCTCCGGAACGAACTCGCAAAATTCGATGAAAGAATTACCGATATTGAACTTACAGAAAAGAAGCAGCCGGCAGTCTCTACTCACGTCAGACTGTCGGGAACTACTTCTGTTAGTGGAACAGAAAGAGTTATGTATGATGTTGCAGTATCGAATGTTCACGAAGATTATGATTTCCAGACTGGACAGTTTATCGTATCCGTACCCGGCATTTATTTGATCCACGTCACTGCTTGTTTGGGGACTGGTGCAAAGTGGATGGATCTTAACATTGTAAGGGATGGGTTTGTTATTGAAAGAGTATTCGCCGGAGATAGTGCATACCATACATGCGGATCGAAAGCATTGAGCATGCACTTTGAAGTCCGCGATAAGATTTGGGTGGAGCGTGTGGCAGGGGTATCTTCAAGCTTAAACGAGGACCATGGGTGGAATTCATTCACCGCGACGCTCATACAGGCAGATTGATACGTGATGCAAACTGGAAAACATTGTTATAACATTATCTTAAATTGCTTTAGGCAAACTGCTTTAGTATATTGTGTTTTACGTTTATTTATCGTCGCTACCGGTTGCTCATATGAGTTACGCCTCCTGAAGAGATTATTCATTTTAGATTTTTGGAGGATAGTGCAATGGTACAGAGGCTACTCTGGTTATTTTACGTGCACGGTGTAAAGCACCGACACGAGACCTTGGTTTATCGTCCCATCTGAAAGACTTAATTTTATTATGGTCAGACGGGGGATCGAACCTGCGATCCCTGGATTATCAGTCCGGCTTTAGTATATCAATATGTGACTTATTTTAGACAAATTTAATTAAACTCGATTGCGAAACAAGTTCTTACAACTTGAATTAATATGTGACTTTCGACAGGAACTCTACACATATAGTTTTCACTTATATGGATTATTAATTATGTGGTGAGGAACTCTACAAACTTAGTTTTCAGTTATATAGACTATTATTTGTGTAGTGAGGAACTCTACAAACTTAGTTTTCAGTTATATAGACTATTAATTGTGTGGTGAGGAACTCTACAAACTTAGTTTTCAGTTATATAGACTATTAATTATGTGGTGAGGAACTCTGCAAACTTAGTTTTCAATTATATAGACTATTAATTATGTGGTGAGGAACTCTACAAACTTAGTTTTCAATTATATAAACTATTAATTATGTAGTGAGGAACTCTACAAACTTAGTTTTCAATTATATAGACTATTAATTGTGTAGTGAGGAACTCTACAAACTTAGTTTTCAATTATATAGACTATTAATTGTGTAGTGAGGAACTCTACAAACTTAGTTTTCAATTATATAGACTATTAATTATGTGGTGAGGAACTCTACACACTTAGTTTTCAATTATATAGACTATTAATTATGTGGTGAGGAACTCTACAAACTTAGTTTTCAATTATATAGACTATTAATTGTGTAGTGAGGAACTCTACAAACATAGTTTTCAATTATATAGACTATTAATTGTGTAGTGAGGAACTCTACAAACTTAGTTTTCAATTATATAGACTATTAATTGTGTAGTGAGGAACACTACAAACTTAGTTTTCAATTATATACACTATTAATTGTTTAGTGAGGAACTCTACAAACTTAGTTTTCAATTATATAGACTATTATTTGTGTAGTGAGGAACTCTACAAACTTAGTTTTCAATTATATAGACTATTAATTGTGTAGTGAGGAACACTACAAACTTAGTTTTCAATTATATACACTATTAATTGTTTAGTGAGGAACTCTACAAACTTAGTTTTCAATTATATAGACTATTATTTGTGTAGTGAGGAACTCTACAAACTTAGTTTTCAATTATATAGACTATTAATTGTGTAGTGAGGAACTCTACAAACTTAGTTTTCAATTATATAGACTATTAATTGTGTAGTGAGGAACTCTACAAACTTAGTTTTCAATTATATAGACTATTAATTGTGTAGTGAGGAAGTCTACAAACTTAGTTTTCAGTTATATGGACTATTAATTGTGTAGTGAGGAACTCTACAAACTTAGATTTCAATTATATAGACTATTAATTGTGTAGTGAGGAACTCTACAAACTTAGTTTTCAGTTATATGAACTATTAATTATGTGGTGAGGAACTCGACAAACTTAGTTTTCAGTTATATGAACTATTAATTATGTGGACATGAACTCTACAAACTTAGTTTTCAGTTATATGAACTATTAATTATGTGGTGAGGAACTCTACAAACTTAGTTTTCAGTTATATAGACTATTAATTATGTGGTGAGGAACTCTACAAACTTAGTTTTCAGTTATATAGACTATTAATTATGTGGTGAGGAACTCTACAAACTTAGTTTTCAGTTATATAGACTATTAATTATGTGGTGAGGAACTCTACGAACTTAGTTTTCAGTTATATAGACTATTAATTATGTGGTGAGGAACTCTACAAACTTAGTTTTCAGTTATATAGACTATTAATTATGTGGTGAGGAACTCTACAAACTTAGTTTTCAGTTATATAGACTATTAATTATGTGGTGAGGAACTCTACATTAGTATGTGTGGGTGCACCACAATTAATTTTAGGTGTTTGCATAATGTTTGTGCACTCACATTTATATTTCGTTTAGGTATTTACATACAATTTGTGGGTGCACCAACCAATTGTGGTGGGGCAAGTACACAACCTTATATAATAAGCATCTACAAATGGACGCACCCTTAAAAATATACATGTACCTAAAGATACGTGTTGGTTCATCCACAAATCTATGTCGTGCATATTGGGGATTTATTCAAGCACCATATTGTTATCTTATTTCTTCTACCAATACAGTCAAACCTGTCAGCGGTCACATTCATTAAGCAACCAACCGTATCTACAGTCAAACCTCTGTTAGTGGCCACCTCCACTAAGCAGCCAACATGTATCTACAGTCAAACCTCTGTTAGTGGTTACCTCCATTAAGCAGCCAACCTGTATCTACAGTCAAACATGTGTTAGTTGTCACCTCCATTAAGCAGCCAATCTGTATCTACAGTCAAACCTCTGTGTTAGTTGTCACTTCCATTAAGCAGCCAATATGTATCTACAGTCCAACCTCTGTGTTAGTGGCCACCTCCATTAAGCAGCCAACATGTATCTACAGTCAAACCTGTGTGTTAGTGGCCACCTGCATTAAGCAGCCAACATGTATCTACAGTCAAACCTCTGTGTTAGTGGCCACCTCCATTAAGCAGCCAACATGTATCTACAGTCAAACCTGTGTGTTAGTAGCCACCTGCATTAAGCAGCCAACATGTATCTACAATCAAACCTGTGTGTTAGTGGTCACCTCCATTAAGCAGCCAACATGTATCTACAGTCAAACCTATGTTAGTGGTCACCTCCATTAAGCAGCCAACATGTATCTACAGTCCAACCTCTGTGTTAGTGGTCACCTCCATTAAGCAGCCAACTCGTATCTACAGTCCAACCTCTGTGTTAGTTAGCGGTCACATCCATTAAGCAGCCAACACGTATCTATAGTCAAACCTATGTTAGTGGTCACCTCCATTAAGCAGCCAACACGTATCTACAGTCAAACATGTGTTAGTGGTCACCTACATTAAACAGCCAACCAGTATCTACAGTCAAACCTATGTTAGTGGTCACCTACATTAAACAGCCAACCAGTATCTACAGTCAAACCTATGTTAGTGGTCACCTACATTAAACAGCCAACCAGTATCTACAGTCAAACCTATGTTAGTGGTCACCTCCATTAAGCAGCCACCTGTATCTACAGTCAACTCCTGTGTTAGCGGTCACCTCCATTAAGCAGCCAACACGTATCTATAGTCAAACCTATGTTAGTGGTCACCTCCATTAAGCAGCCAACACGTATCTACAGTCAAACATGTGTTAGTGGTCACCTACATTAAACAGCCAACCAGTATCTACAGTCAAACCTATGTTAGTGGTCACCTACATTAAACAGCCAACCAGTATCTACAGTCAAACCTATGTTAGTGGTCACCTACATTAAACAGCCAACCAGTATCTACAGTCAAACCTATGTTAGTGGTCACCTCCATTAAGCAGCCAACCTGTATCTACAGTCAACTCCTGTGTTAGCGGTCACATCCATTAAGCAGCCACCATGTATCTACAGTCAGACTTCTGTGTTAGTGGTCACCTCCATTAAGCAGCCAACATGTATCTACAGTCAAACCAGTGTTAGTGGTCACCTCCATTAAGCAGCCAACATGTATCTACAGTCAAACCTGTGTTAGTGGTCACCTCCATTAAGCAGCCAACATGTATCTACAGTCAAACCTATGTTAGCGGTCACCTCCATTAAGCCGCCAACATATATCTACAGTCAAACCTATATTAGCGGTCACCTCCATTAAGCAGCCAACATGTATCTACAGTCAAACCTGTGTTAGTGGGCACCTCCATTAAGCAGCCGACCAGTATCTACAGTCAAACCTATGTTAGTGGTCACCTCCATTAAGCAGCCAACATGTATCTACAGTCAAACATATGTTAGTGGTCACCTCCATTAAGCAGCCAACTTGTATCTACAGTCCAACCTCTGTGTTAGTTAGTGGTCACGTCCATTAAGCAGCCAACCTGTATTAAGCAGCCAGTTTCCAATATAGTTTTGTATTTTATACACATGCTCTCTATTAAGCAGCCACCTGCACTAAGCAGCCACTTTCTGTGGCTGCTTAACACAGGTGTGACTGTATATAAACCTTATATAACGAAGAATCCCAGCAATGAAAACGATCAAAATTAGTCAATAAGTTTATTTTAACTTGATTGCAAAACAAGTTCTTACAATTTATATTAATCACTCTCGAGACATCATTCCTGACGGAATTCATCGCCACGAGGGAGAGAGAAGAGGCAATGTGGAATTTAAATGCCTTGACTAAGGGACAGTCGTATCGGCTATGAACTGGGGGGGGGCATTTCGCACCTGAAGCGAACATACTAGCACAGCGCTATCACGACTTCCACAACAAATTGGTAGGGGTTATGCTAGGATTCATACCACCAGGAATACAGGTAGATGCCAATCAAAAAGAATTTGATACTACACGTCAAATTTAACAAAATTCCTGCAAGTGGTTCATTAAAAGTTGTTTAACACGGTCCTTTCAGCTGACCTGGTTTTCATCCCCAGTAACACCATTGCTTGAAAACATTTGGTAGGTGTCACTATACGGATGTTACAGACAATATGTGGCAACAGCCCTTCTATTGAGAAGTTGTTTAAAGATATATCGATGTATGCAAGTATCCCGATTTTCATGCGTGTACAGTCAAACCTGTGTTAGTGGTTACCTCCATTAAGCAGTCAACCTGTATTAAGCAGCCAGTGTCCATGGTAGTTCAGAAACGATACAGTTCCAATAAATTTAAACCGTCGTATACGCGAATTTGTTTATCAACACACGAAATGTAAACACGCACAGCGCGCATGCGTGAAACAACAGAGGATGCAGAACGTGCATATTTTGAATATGAAAGACTATCTATCTATCTTCCTCTAATGTCGAACCCCTAGCGGAAATGTAGAAATATCCCTAAAAGACCTAGCTAACAGAGGTATGAATCAACATATCAAGTAATTTAATTAAAAAAGACAACATGGGACAAATGAGGACGATGCATTCCGAATGCGAACTAGTGCGGACGATGCGTTCCGGTTGTAAACAAATGCGTGATCGATCGACTCGGAAAGTCCTACTTTCGGTTTCGAGTTTGTTTTATCGCAAAAAAACACTGTTTACCAACTGGACATAAGCATACAAAGTATAATGTTAGTATGTGTAGCAGCATTGCTACCCATACGTATACATTGAATTTTTCAAATATCTTTTATTTCATACGATGTAATGCTGCTTTAAAGGTGCTTTGGGATTTCTATAACTCGTCCGTTAGCACGCAAATCTAGCACGCAACGAGTATTCAAAGCAGTCCCATGCCGGAATGTCATTAATTAGATTATATGTTGTTAATGGTCTAAATACAGTACAATTTAAATATTATACTTAAAATATGGTTACATAAAAATATACAATGTTTGCAAGTAAACGCAGTAAACGCAATTCGTTTTGTTGGTGTCATCTCCCATATAATCCCTCAACTATGATGGTTGATCGAGAAGTTTCTGGAATAGTGGCATAGCTTGTTGCATAATTGTGTTAAATTAAATGAAATTTTGTCAATTCTAGAGTAGCTACAAACAATACACATACATATTTATGAATTACAGCTTCCATGGCAACTTGATGTTAACGTCGACCCACCATTTACATAGCGGCATGCGGGTCTTTGTTAAACTCGCGTGTTTTCGACGGAATAATATCTTGAACTGTCTAGGTAAAAATGTAATCTTCATTATATGAACATCTCCCGCAATTTATGACGATAAACTGGGAATGACAAAAGTGTGCATCAGCATGCAGTCCTCGCCTTCTCAGTGGCAAACAAAAACTGCAAAGACTGCGTGAAGCTTCGTTGAAACGATATCGTAACTATGGTATCCGATTTCTTGAACTTGAGTAATTACTGCAGACGAGACCTGATTCATGTATCTGGAAGTTTCCGCGTGAGACCTAGTTCAAGTATCTGGAAGTTTCTGCGTTCTCCGTCATCAACACATTACTGCAGACGAGACCTGATTCAAGTATCTGGAAGTTTCCGCGTTATCCGCCATCAACGAATTACTGCAGCCGAGACCTGATTCAATCATCTGGACGATTCGCGTTCTCCGTCATCAACAAATTACTGCAGACGAGACCTGATTCAATCATCTGGACGATTCGCGTTCTCCGTCATCAACAAAAGCGACGGGGATACGGTCAGCATAGAAATTGGTGTTCATTTGTTTACCTTGATGTGAGAGGCGTGAACGGCAGAACTGCCACAGCACAGTATTGCTCAGCGATATGTAAATTTGTGATTTATTAATAACTTACATAGAAACATCTTATAAACTGATATGCTACAAATGACAACTGGAATTATGTTTCTTTCATGTGCTGAAACATTACATCCACAAGAAGACGGATCTGTAGTCCACTGGTAATCAAAGGATCGCAGGTTCGATCCCCCGTCTGGCCCTAATAAAATTAACAGTCTTTCAGATGGGACGTTAACACTTTACACCGTGCACGTAAAAGAACCAGAGGCGACTCTGGAATGGATCTCTATCTGTATCTTGCACGCACGCACGGGGTCTCTAGAAATGTCCAAAACAGAATTATAAAACTAAACAATGCAGTGCCGAAAATTAAAACACAGACTTAAGATCGTACTAATTAAAATTGCTTATTTCGTATATTTACTAGTAGGATTTAGCATAAGACCCTGGGCTTTTGAAAGCAGTCCAATATTAATTTGCGCCGTGGTTAGCGCACTCGCTTCTCAGTAATGCAAACCAGGTTCGATCCTCGGGCCGGGAAGTATGTGAGATGGTACGGTGGTCGCCATATCGGACAGGTAGGTTTTTTCCGGGTACTCCGGTTTCCTCCCACACGAATTACCGCATTTACTCTTTCATCGGCGCCAACGAGAGTGATTAATATAAGTTGTTAAAACATGCTTCGCAATCGTTGTAAAATAAATAAAGTTTAAACTTTAATAATAATGGATTGCAACTACAAAGGAATGGCAGTGTTTGAAGAGGGTTGTCATGGCATGCATTTTATAATAGCTCGTGATACGCGTCTCGTCTATCGTGTCGTTGATCAGCACTCCACTCTATAAATCAAGTCACTGAAACTCAGTTTTGCCAAGTATTATGTGTGTGGGTGGGTGCGTGTGTGTTTGTTTTATCGTCGCTACCGGTTGTCCATATGAGCGATGTTTAATTCTCCGGGTACTCCGGTTTCCTCCCACACGAATGACCACATTTACGCTTTCATCCGCGCAAACGAGAGTGATTAATATAAGTTATTAATTAACATTTTTATTAATTTGAAAGAGACCCAACATATTTAATACATAGTTTATATTTATATATGCGAGTTCTTGCATTCATGAACACGTGTAGACTAGCAGATTCCAACAGACGGATCTGTAGACCAGTGGTAGCACGCTGGACTGGTAATCCAGGGATCGCAGGTTCGATCCCCCCGTCTGACCCTAATAAAATGAACAGTTTTTCAGATGTGACGTTAAACCGAGGTCTCGTGTCGGTGCTTTACATCGTGCACGTAAAAGAACCAGAGGATACTCTGGAATGGGTCTCTGTCTGTATCATTGCACTATCCTCCAAACTCTAAAATGACTAATCTCTTCAGGGGGCGTCGCTCATATGGGCAACTGGTAGCGACGATAAATAAACGTAAAACACACACACTCACGAACAAGTGTAGACTAACAGAAATGCAGCACGTTTCTTATTTATTAATTTTATTCATGCGTCTATCTATAGCCGATCTTACTGTTATTATTTCATTGTGTGTTTTGTCTCGTGTATTATTGGCCTTATATACGCAATCATAATATCCGTTGTTTATTCACTCGTGTGTCTACTGTTGGGCATTAAACCTAGATAAACATGAGCTGTATGTATTGACTGAATTTCTGAAAATATATAACATAGTTTTTAATACCTCGAACAATCTCCAAAGAATAAACTTACAAACAATGATAATGCATGACAAAACCTTGCTTCCAATCGCAGCTGTCTGGACTAGTGGCGTCCGTGGTCCAGTGGTAGAGCGTCGGATTTGGAATCGAACGGTCCCGGGTTCGATACTCGGCCAGGCCACGTATGTAGTGTCATTGAGCAAGGCACCTCACACACATTGCTTAGAACTGGTTAATCGCTTAGGTCGGCTAAGCCTGCCCAGGAAAACATGTCTAAGTCCCCGCGAGGGGTTTGACATTAAAGGAACATACATACATACTAGTTATGTTTGAACTGTCTATTTACGAGGTAAAACTCCCAAGCTTCACACCGGGCAACATCAATATGAAGCAACTAGCAAGACCACAGGAGTTTGAAGCTTCGACAGTTTAAAAAAAGACATGAATTTAAAAAAAAAAAAATATTCCTCTTATATAGTTTGCGATAAATAAAATACTGATACAATATGTGCTTGCTTGGTTTTTTTTGGCTGAACAGCTTATGTCATCTAGCAACTCTACAGTTATTATTGTTGGAGGAAGAACCCGGGTGCCCAGTCGAGCATTACTTTAAAAATGTATCCAACTGATACTCTTTCGATAACCAGGTCTCTCCTTCTCCACAATGTGCACGTCGTGACATAGGCATAGCTCACAGAAGGAAAATGGGTCGAGGCCTTCACTGACACCAGCCTCGCTGTGTGACTCGGTATGAGTGGCAACAGACTAACTTACCTACTCGGCGAGACAGCAATATACGGTGCTGCAGACGGCGGATACCTGGCGATTGTTTTTAGCCGGCGCCTTCAAGGAGACGGTGGGATGTTGTTTCTAACCTGATCCGGTAGCGACGAGGACAACAGCGAAGAAACCGGAACCATTCGTGCTGCTGTGAGCTGACAAATGATGGAGGATGTTGCCCTAAAAAGGACAGCTTTCGATACCGGACTTGTCACCCTCGGAAGAAAGAGGATGCCTCTTCGGATGTCTGCATAAGCATCGTAGCTTTCTACATACACTACCTGGAGAAACCAGTCGCCCACATGCCTCTTCGGATGTCTGCATAAGCATCGTAGCTTTCTACATACACTACTTAGAGAAACCAGTCGCCCACATGCCTCTTCGGATGTCTGCATAAGCATCGTGGCTGTCTACATAAACTACTTAGAGAAACCAGTCGCCCACATGCCTCTTCGGATGTATGCATAAGCATCGTGGCTGTCTACATAAACTACTTAGAGAAACCAGTCGCCCACATGCCTCTTCGGATGTCTGCATACGCATCGTGGCTGTCTACATAAAACTACTTAGAGAAACCAGTCGTCCACATACCTCTTCGGATGTCTGCATACGCATCGTAGCTGTCTACATAAACTACTTAGAGAAACCAGTCGCCCACATGCCTCTTCGGATGTCTGCATAAGCATTGTAACTGTCTACATAAACTACTTAGAGAAACCAGTCGCCCACGTGCCTCTTCGGATGTCTGCATACGCATCGTAGCTGTCTACATAAACTACTTAGAGAAACAAGTCGCTCACATGCCTCTTCGGATGTCTGCATGCTCATCGTAGCTGTCTACATAAACTACTTAGAGAAACCAGTCGCCCACATGCCTCTTCGGATGTCTGCATAAGCATTGTAACTGTCTACATAAACTACTTAGAGAAACCAGTCGCCCACGTGCCTCTTCGGATGTCTGCATACGCATCGTAGCTGTCTACATAAACTACTTAGAGAAACAAGTCGCTCACATGCCTCTTCGGATGTCTGCATGCTCATCGTAGCTGTCTACATAAACTACTTAGAGAAACCAGTCGCCCACATGCCTCTTCGGATGTCTGCATAAGCATTGTAACTGTCTACATAAACTACTTAGAGAAACCAGTCGCCCACGTGCCTCTTCGGATGTCTGCATACGCATCGTAGCTGTCTACATAAACTACTTAGAGAAACCAGTCGCCCTCATGCCTCTTCGGATGTCTGCATACGCATCGTAGCTGTCTACACAAACTACCTAGAGAAACCAGTCGCCCACATGCCTCTTCGGATGTATGCATACGCATCGTGGCTGTCTACATAAACTACTTAGAGAAACCAGTCGCTCACATGCCTCTTCGGATGTCTGCATGCTCATCGTAGCTGTCTACATAAACTACTTAGAGAAACCAGTCGCCCACATGCCTCTTCGGATGTTTGCATGCGCATCGTGTCTGTCTACATAAACTACTTAGAGAAACCAGCCGTCCACATGCCTCTTCGGATGTCTGCATACGCATCGTGGCTGTCTACACAAACTACTTAGAGAAACCAGTCGTCCACATGCCTCTTCGGATGTCTGCATACGCATCGTGTCTGTCTACATAAACTACTTAGAGAAACCAGTCGTCCACATGCCTCTTCGGATGTCTGCATACGCATCGTGGCTGTCTACATAAACTACTTAGAGAAACCAGTCGTCCACATGCCTCTTCGGATGTCTGCATAAGCATCGTAGCTGTCTACATAAACTACTTAGAGAAACCAGTCGTCCACCTGCCTCTTCGGATGTCTGCATAAGCATCGTAGCTGTCTACATAAACTACTTAGAGAAACAAGTCGCCCACATGCCTCGGCGGATGCGACTATAAATAAAACTACAATATCAGACCCTTACGTCACTAACAGACGGATACGTAGCCCAGTGGTTAGTTAGCAACTTGGACTGGGAATCCAGGTATCGTAGGTTGATCCCCCGTCTGCCCACAATACAACTAGTCTTTCAAATGGGACTTTAAGCTGAGGTCTCGTGTCAGAGCTTTACACCGTGCTCGTAAACTTTGAAGAACCAGAGGAGAGTCTGGAATGCGTCTCTGTCTGTATCATTGCACTATCCTCCACAAATCTAAATTTACTAATCTCCTCAGGAGGCGTCGCTCATATGGGAAACCGGTAGCGACTGTATGTTTACTTTACTTACTTCCAGATTTCAACACTCCTGTGGTAAAACGTAATGTACATATTTTGGTTTCGCTTAAATTAAATTGTTGTTGTATAATATGATTACAATCGACTACAGAAACACGTGATATTTGTTTTCTCTGAAATAACATGTCTTCCTAGTAATTAAGTTCTAATCAACAAGGAACTTAATGCATGTTTAATAGAAAATACTCTTAGCCCAATTGCGCAACAAGTGCATGACTTCAAACGGAACATAAAACTAGTATTATATTCTATGTGTAAAATGTAAGTATGTAGGCCCGTAGTCACACTGAGGAACCTGCCTCGGTTAAACTTCCAAAGCAACCAACAATAAATGAAAATGACCCATTCCAGTGTCTCCTCTGGTTCTTTTACGTGCACAGTGTACAGCACCGACACGAGACCTCGGTTTAAAGTCCCATCTGAAAGACTGTTACTTTTATGAGGGCCAGACGGGGGATCGAACCTGCGATCCCTATATTACCAGTCCAGCGTTTTACCACTGGACTACAGATCCGTCTACGATTAATTATGTTAAGCTTAAATATAGAAATTTTGTGATTTGGTATTTTTTACATAAATTCCTGTTTTAAGAAATAAAATGGCAATGTGTATGTACGTGTGTCTTTCGACATACCTAGTTTTTAGCTTGCATATATATAGTTACATGAGTAGTAAACCTAGTGACTGTAAACAAACGGGCGCCATTTTGAATACGTTTTATAGTAACTCATTTGCATATAAGGGAATATAAAGTAGGTCACGCGCGTGCGCGTCACTATATAGCCTATTGATGACGTATCGCGCAACTACCGAGCTCTTTGTTTTTTAGTAAACCCGGCTCTTTGCATATAAGTTAATATAAGTAGGTCACGCGCGTGCGCGTTTATTGATGACGTATCGCGCAACTACCGTGTACGAAGGCAGATCTAGTAACGAGTCTCTACGCGGCGTCCATTTTGGATGACCTCGGTTTATTGGATAATCTTATAATTCGCGAATAATGCGACATATGTCCTCTATTATATATCCGGAGCGTCGTCGCATTTCTTCGAAGACACTAGTCAGAATAATCGGTGGCCCCGCCACGTACCCGGATGACACCCTCACGCTTCCAGTCGCATCCGTTCTCGAGTCAATAACATCCGAACAGAGCCGCTTCCAACTGGTCCGTACCGGGGGGTACCTCCATTCTCCGCCCACACAAGGATTCAGATCCGGGCTGGCCCGGGGTAGAGTTATCGCTGCATCGGCCCTCATTTACGGTACGCGCTATGTGAGACCGTGTACCGAGGTCGTGTAGCGAGTGGTTGTCGCGGGACAACGACTGGATGTCACGGATATCCGGTTACCCGATGACCAAATCCAGCTCGCAATCATGGGTCGCCACCTCCGTACGACAGGAAGTCGCGATAGCGCAGCTTCAGGTCCGGCGTTCGAGCCCCGTTGGAGCCGTTACGAGCGTCGCCATTTGAATTCTCTCTCCGTCAGGAACGATAAGTCGGAATAACTCGTTTCGCGATCGAGCTAAAATAAATTTGTATAAAAAAACGACGTTCTTTTACGACATCGATATACCGATCTGTACAGTAACAGAGTGAAAGTGGTGTATAAGAAAACGAAGCGACTACACTACACTACATACCCTATTACAGCGACCAATGGAAACGAACCGCTCTATAAATAGACAGCGCGTACGTTTCTATAAATAACGACTACGAACCGCTTTATAAATAGCGATCGCGTACCATTCTATAAATATCGACTACGAACCGATCCATAAATAGCGATTACGTACGCTTCTATAAATAGCGACCGATTAGAAGAGTAATGTATTTAGATATGGTGAGACAGCGCGTATATCTTGTAGTAATGTAAGTAGATTTGGTGAGATAGTGCTTATATCTTGTAGTAATGTACGTAGATATGATGAGATAGTGCGTATATCTTGCAATAATGAATGTAGATATGATGAGATAGTGCGTTTATCTTGTAGAAATGTACGCAGATATGGTGAGACAGCGTGTAGTTATTGTAGTAATATATGTAAATATGGTGAGATAGTGGATATATCTTGTAGGAATGTATGTAGATATGGTAATATAGTGTGTAGATCTTGTAGTAATGAATGTAGATATGGTGAGATAGTGCGTACATTTAGTAGCAATGTATGTATATATTGTGAGATAGTGGATATATCTTGTAGGAATGTATGTAGATATGGTGATATAGCGTGTAGATCTTGTATTAATGAATGTAAATATGGTGAGATAGTGGATATATCTTGTAGGAATGTACGTATATATGGTGATATGGTGTGTAGGTCTTGTAGTAATGAATGTATATATGGTGAAATAGTATGTGGATCTTGTAGTAATGAACGTATATATGATGAAATAGTGTGTAGATCTTGTAGTAATGAATGTAGATATGGTGAGATAGTGTGTATATATTGTATTAATGTATGTAGATATGGTGAAATAGTGTGTAGATCTTGTAGGAATG
>CM026404.1:77834408-77917952 GCA_014843695.1 Archivesica marissinica
GTTCATACGGTAAATCCTGTGTAGGATGATAAGACATATTATTAAATGTCTTATTATCTAACACAGGTAAACCAGCATCAACCATACAAGTCTCTAAAATATCTTCCATAATAGTAGAACTCATAGTATTTGTTCAGATACAAAGGAATATTTTATTTTAATAAGACATTTACGTTAACTTTTATACTATTCTGTTATGTAAACATTTGTACATACTTAACCTATCATTGTATAGAACGTTTTTAATAGGTTAGTTATATTTTAGCCAATAGCTGTATAGAATGAATATAATTGGTTTAATTTTATGTTGACGTCATCATAAGTGTTTTATTTTGCATGTATTTCTGCACGTATATGTTAACACGTAATAATGCTTTTTTTATATATATAAAGGAATATTATGAAATAAAATATCATAATCTATATTTTGTTTGTTATTAAACGTTATAATGGAATATAACGACGAAGTTATATTTAGGCATCCAAGCAATATATATGTTGCAGGCCCTAGTGGTAGCGGTAAAACGGTTACAGTGGGTAAAATAGTCAAATATAGAAAAGAAATATTTGACAAACCTATAGGTCATGTATATTGGTGTTATAAAGAATGGCAATATCAATACGATATTGTTAAACAAGATGATATAGACGATCAACAGATAACGTTTATTGACGGAATACCCGAAGATGATGATACATATTTCCCAATATCTCCCGATAAACCATATATGATAATATTTGATGATATGATGGGTACAGAATATGAGGATAAAATTGTATCATGGTTTACGCGTAAAGGTCATCATAGAGGAGCTACGTGTATATATATAACGCAACATTTATATCAACAAAGTAAACATTCTAGAAATATAAATTTAAATTCAAAATATATGTTATTATTTAAAAATAGTAGAGATAAAGGACAAATAAAAGTATTAGAAACACAATCGCAAATAAAACACTTAGTAGAAGCATATAATAATGCTACCAATACACCATACGGTTATTTATTAGTAGACTTTCATCCGATGACTAATGAAAAATATCGATTAAAAACAGATATATTTCCTCATAAAGATTGTATAGGACCTACAATATATATATAAAAATGAATATATATAATTTAATAAGCCTTTTATTAAAGGAACAAAATCCAGATAAACGTGAAAAAGTATTAACAACTAGTAATAATCGTTTAATGAAATGGTTTATAGCTATAGCTAAAAGTATATTAGATGATGAAATATCAATGCCTAAACAAACGTTAAAATTTATGAAAAAACATGAAAATACTATAAAAGCTATAGGAGATAAAAAATACATCTATGGCAGATAGAAAAAAATTAATTCTTACTAAAGGTGGTAGTGGTTTTTTAGGTGGTGTAATGTTACGTACATATATTAATTGGAAAACTAATAAAAAAGTAACTGTTAGTAAAACAAAAAAACCTAATAATAAAAATGTAAAGTTTAATACTAATAATTCGATAATACCACAACCGATAATAGATGTTGTTGTATCATCATCATCATCAGTAACACCGCTTAAATCTACGATATTACAAGCTATGACACCTATAACATCACCATCATCATCATTATTAAGTGTTGATATGCCTCAAGGATTTAGTCCAGATAATTACGATATTAGTGCATGGTCACCGTTAAAGACAACTTCTGATAGCGTTAAATTACCTTCTATGAATACATTTTTACAACGTATAACGCCTACAAAAACGTACACATCACCAACGTTAACTAATTGGAATAATATATACGATGATGATACAATAACATCAACGATTAACAAGTTAACGGAACAACGAACGTTGTCAACACCACCGTTACTAGTTAATTTAAATGATAACGATTTATCGCAATACTTATAATAATAACAACTACGTATTAACTGTTTATTTAACGTTATGACGGGTAATAGTAAACATCAATATAAAAAACGTAATAATCAAAAAGGTGGTTATTTATTATTGTCTTTATTTCGTTAATAAAAAATACGTTTTTTATTAACAATATCTGAATTATTTAGGTAATAAATAATATTCTTCATTTAACGTATTGATATCATGGCAGGAAAACGTAGTAAATGTAGTCGGCGTCATCGTAAACAACACGGTGGTAATATTAAACGTAGAGTAAATAATAAACGTCGTCGTAGAAATCAACGAGGTGGATTTATACCATAACCATTAATGGCTTTAGGTGCCGGTCTATTAACACCTATTATAGCCGATGGTGTTAACGATATAGTAAAACGTCTTGGTATATAATATCATTATTATACTATTGGTTATCATGAAAGTACCGTTAATAAAACGTTACGGTAAAATGTTATTAGGTTTACGTAATGAACCTGATACAGTTAAACGTAATATTATTAAAAGTTGTAATAAATGTCTAATACATTGTATATGTGAATGTTGTCATAATGTATTAAAGGGTAATGTTAATATGAATAAGAGTCATAAGTCATCATTAAAGCATTGGAGTAAGGATATACGTTTATTAGCCAATAAAAATATAAGTACAAAACGTAAACGTAAAATATTAAAACCAAAATTAATAAATATATTAATTGATAGTATAAAAAATAAAGTAGAACATACAATATGATGAAAAAAATGGTCGTAGTTCCTGCGTCTGATGTAGATGAATTAAGACGATTACGTTTATATCAAAATGCTAAATTACCACCTAAACCAGAAATAGTACAAACTATAGATATACAAAAAATATTGACTATTTAATGAATGATCCTAATATAAGTAATACTGATAAAATGCATCGTTATGCAGAATATATGTTAAAATATAATAATTTTAAAGATCAAGCTATTGCCGATGCAGCAACAACAGTTACACCACCTACAGATATACCCACTAAACCACCAACATATGTACCCGATATATTAAAACCTATACCTATGGATAATGTACTTACAAATATACCTAAAAGTATGCGTATACCTGTAGGTAATTTATTAGAACAAATAAAAAATAATACAAATATTACGTGGGATAATAAAGGTGTTGTAAGTATCAATGGCAAAATTATAGATAATAGTAATATAACGGATATTATGAACGATGCAGCTAGAGAAAGAAAATCTAAAACAAATGCTGTAGGTTGGTTAGATGTTGCCGAAGAATTATTAAATAAAAATCAAAAAATAAATGTTGGTAATAAACGTTGGAGTAATTACGTAAATAGTAATTATAATAAGAATAAAAGAGGTAGTGATAAAATAAATACACCATCTAAGAATAAACGGTCATCGAAAAAACATAAAACATCTAAAGGTGGTTATACCGATGATGATGATTATTACGATAATTATAACGATAATACAATAACAACGCCTATAAAAAAATCTAAAAAAGATAAACAACGATGGTCAAATTGGAAATAATAGATAAAATATTAAAAAATATTTATTACGATATTAAAAATCCTGCATCCTTTTTCCGGTATAGGTAAATTATATAAAGCTGGAAAAATATTATTAAAAAAATTAACTTTAAAAGATGTTAAAACGTGGTTATCTGAACAAAAAACCTATACATTACATAAACCTATTGTAAGAAATTTTAGACGTAGAAAAACTATAGTTGCTGGTATAGATATTCAATGGCAAGCTGAATTAGCTGATTTGCAAAAATTTAGTAAATATAATAATGGTTATCGTTATTTATTATGCGTTATTGATGTATTCTCTAAAATAGCTTGGGTAAAACCTATAAAAAATAAATTACCTACAACATTAATTAAAACATTTAATAATATATTAAATGAATCTCATAGAATACCTAAAAGTTTACAAACGGATAAAGGTAGCGAATTTATTAATGAACCATTTCAAAAGTTTTTAAAAAATAAACATATTCATTTTTTTACTACAGAAAACCCAGAAACTAAAGCTAGTATTGTTGAACGTTTTCTACGCACAATTAAAGGTAAAATGTGGAAATATTTTACATCTAATAATACTAAAAAATATATTAATATATTACAAGATCTTATAGATAATTATAATAGATCTAAACATAGTTCTACGGGTTATAAACCTACAGATGCTAATATCGGTAATGAACATATAATATCGGATAATATTAATAATAATAATGAAATATCTAAAGATAATAAAAATATTAAAATAGGTGATCATGTTAGAATTAATAAAACTAAAAAACAGTTTACTAAAGGTTATTTACCAAATTGGACATTAGAATTATTTATTGTATATAAAGTTATTAATGGTTCTTCGATAACATTTAAGGTTCATGATTTGAACGGTGAGGAAATAAAAGGTTCATTTTATAGAAATGAATTACAATTAATTAAAAATAAAGGCGATTATGATATAGAGAAAATATTAAAAAGTAGAGTTATTATTAAAAAATGTCATAAAATTAAAGAAATATTTGTAAAGTGGAAAGGTTACGATAAGTCATTTAACTCATGGATAAAAGCATAACTATGGAAAATAGTATATCTATAGATAATAATCTTAATAAATCTACAACAGGTTCATTAGTTAATAAATATAAAGATATATCGGGTCTATATAGATACACGGCACAGATCTTACTCATCTATTGCGTATTTGCAGCTTCTGTATGGGGTCTTGCTTATGGTGATACAAATAATAAAGACGTTTGGCTAGTTCTATTAAGTACAATAACGGGTATAGGTTTACCATCACCTAAAATATCGAAACGTAGATAATGGAAGATTTCTATATAACGCTTATGAGTGATAGTTCATTAAATATATATCCTAATAATACAGTTGCCGAATTTAAATGTAAATTAGCTATACCTATAAATGTAAATAAAGAAGAATGGCGTGTAGCTTTAACAGAAATTACTTATCCAGGTGCTATATTAATTGTTGTAGATGGTGAACAATATTTTGATCTTACATTACCCGATGATATAGAAGTTTTAGAACAAGGCCCTTATAGGTTTTTATGATACACCATTACAATTTATGCAAATGATAAATGCTTGTATACATGATATATTACATCGTGTAATTAAAATTAGAATATCGGCTGTAATAGATAGAATACCTGAAATGGATGATGTACTTAAAATATTACTTAAATTTCGTAGTAATAATAGTGTATGCGAATTACATACAATACCTAAAAACGTTAATATAGGTTTAACTTTTCATCCTAATATATGTAAAAAATTAGGTTATTTAAACGCTACTAAAACATCTATTATAAGATCTATTGATATAGAACCATCACCGTTTCTAGATCCTATTAATCTATTAATTAACGATAGTTCTTTATACGTTTACCTAGATATTATTGAACCTGTAATGGTATCTGATCGTAAAGAACAATTAATACGTGTTTTACCTTTTAAAGTTAAATTAAACGTTAATCATTATAGTACTAACGAATTTCAACATGATCAATATATAAAATTAAATAGTAATCATATAGATGAAATAAGTGTTCATATAAAAAATGTTTTAGGCGATAATATTCATTTCAATGATGGTAAGTGTATATTAACGTTGCATTTTATAAGAGACGATATATTTAAATATTTCGTATAATGGAACAAACAGAGAATTTCTATATTACATTAGATAGTCAACGTACTAAATTTAAATCTGCAACAGATGATATCGATAATGCATCATTTAGAGTTTCTATACCAAATGGTATAACGTTAAGTAATGATAGTAATTGGGAAGTTGGTTTAGTCGATGGTATTATACCTAATAAAGTATTTAATATTACGGATAAAAATAATACATTTTATATAGTTGTTAGAAATCCTCGATATCATGCAGGTGGCCAACCAAATGCGGATTTCATGAATGTACCATTCGGTAATCATTCCCATTTCTTTAATGACCTTTATCTAGAAAAAATTGATTTTAATTATAGATTTCAAACGATGAAACAATATAAAAAATATATGGATATTGATAAGGAATTTAAAGAACCCCTTAAAAGTGTTAGTAATTATAGTTTATTAATAAACGCAGATGAATTTTTTTATAAGTCAGTAAAAATGTATCAAGAATTTTCTATGAAATATGGATCTATAATTAATTTTAAAGGTCCTAAACAAGATAATTACTCTAATAGGAATTGGAGTAATCATTGTTCATTATTTCCTTTTAAAATACCTAATGGAGTTTATAACGATTATAAAATTGTAACCCGTATTATGGAGGATATATGGAATAATGCGTTTAGTGTAACTTTATTTCCTTGGTTGTATTATTATATGTTACAACCAACAATTAGACAACGTGGAGTTACTCTAGGTTGGCATTATAATGATAACCCTTATTTTATGTTTTATAAAAAACAAGCTTTAGCTTTAACGGCTAATACTAATGGACAATTTGGACTTCTTGTACCCGCATTATTAGGTAATATGTTAGGCATAGATCCTTGTCAAGAAGTTGTTAATATGCATGATAATATGGTTTCTATGGATTCATATGATCAAAAACATACAATACCTAATAAACCCCATTATTTTGTATTCCCTAAAATGGATTGTTTCGTTCATAAACCATATTTATATTTAGGTCTTACTAATCTATACGTATATACAAATATTATAGATTTTTGTATAGTTGGTTCTGGACAAGTACAATTATTAAGACAATTCATGTATAATCAAGAACCTAATGTAACTACACATAAAAGTATACAATTTAAACATATACATTATTTACCGATTACGGATAAACGTATTAATGATATATATATATTTATACGTAATGAATTAGGTGAGCCTATTCATTTAACGGGTGATGTTTGTATAGTTAGGTTAGAATTTCGTAGAAGACCATTATGAATATACCGGTATATAGAGGCCGTGTTAGACAACGTGGTTATGGTTTAGGTGGTACAATTCAAAATATTGGTAGTAATATTATACCTTATTTAGTTGAGAATCTAGCTAGTAAGGTCTTAAGTGAGGTTACTGGGGGTGTAAATGATATAATAGCTAAACCTAAAGAAATTAAACATATTGCTAAAACCAGAGGTACAAATGTAATTAAAACTGTAGGTAAAAAAATATTAAACGATTTACAAAATGATAAACTTATAACTGCTCTAACTAAAAGTAAAGGTATAAAGGATCATAATCATAATAATAATAGTCAGTCAGGATCAGGACGTAGAAAACGTTGTAATGATCATTCCGTTAAACGAATAAAAAAAAGACGTTTAGATTATTTCGATTAATTATGCTTACAGGTTCTACATTATGTAATAAAGGGGAGTTGGACCTCTATAGTATTCCTCCAACACTTACAAATATGGATAAATCATGTATTAATGATCATCAACCATTAGTTAATCCTTACGATAATACAGCTCCTATAGAATTTATAATTCCTAGGCAAACTGAAAAATGGACAGATCTTATGGATTTAGAATTAAATCTTAAAATTAAAATGGTACAAGCTGATGGTAGTAATGTGGATCAAACTAGCAATGTATCTATTATAGATAATCCATTACATTCTTTATTTTCTCATGTAGATGTATATATTAATGGTAAATTAATATCTGGTAATGATAAATATCCTTATAGGGCTTTTTTAGAAACTTTATGTGGTACTAGTGCTATTGAACAAGATATGTTAGAAGATACTCAATTATGGGGTAAAGCTAGACCTAATGAAATACGTACATTTACCAATTATAATGATAGTACTGGAGGTTCTAAAAAACATCATAGTAAATTATCTACAGGTAAAATTGTTGAATTGCAAGGTAAAATACATACAGATATTACTAGACAAACTAAATATCTACCTAATATGTGCGAATTAAAATTACGTTTTGTAAGATCATCTCCAACTTTTTATATGATTGGTAATGATTCTGCAGGTTGTAAAATTGAAATTGTAAAAGCTGTTATGAAAGTTCGTACAGTATCTTTAGATCCTAATGTTTGGATATCTTTAAATAATGCACTTAGATCTACACCTATGAAAATACCTATTAAACGTGTTGATATTAACGTATTTACTGTTATGAATGGTCTAGTATCTAAAATAGAATCTAATCTAATACATGGTCAAATACCTAAACGTATTATTATAGGCCAAGTTAAAAACTCTATTATGAATGGTGATATTACACATTCACCATTTTCTTTTAATCATTTTAATATTTCAAAATTAAAAGTTACTGTTAATGGTTCTAGTATAGACGCTAATCCTTTATATATGGATTGGTCAAATGATAATACTAAAGTATGTCAAAGTTATAGATCATTTTGGAAAGGTCTTGGTATTGAACATGGTAAAGATCTTTTTGTATATCCAATATCTGTATATAAAAATAACCATACTCTATGGACCGTTGATTTTACACCTGATTTAGGATGTGAAGAAGGTCATCTTCATCCTATTAAAAATGGTAATATAGAATTTGATATGGAATGGAGTGAAGCTTTAGATGCACCTATAAATGTTATTGTTTATGCCGAATATGATGATTTGATAATGATTGATGGACTACGTAATGTTATTACGTCTTAAATAATTATGGATACTCATACTTTACAATATATTTTAGATACTGTTTTTCCATCATTAAATGGTGTTGTATGCGCTAGAGATCAGTTATTAACTATTAATAAATGTCGTAAATGTTATATAGTTAATACAGATCCTATTTCTAAACCTGGTCTTCATTGGATTTTAATTATATGTACTACATCATTTAATTGTTATTATTTTGATTCTTTTGGAGGTTATAACCCTATACATAAAGATATTGCTAATTTTTTAAATATTAATAGTTTAAAAGTTAGTAGAAATAGATTTTCAATCTGATTCTACACAATTATGTGGCGTTTATTGTTTATATGTATTATATAGTCTTATAAAACATAAACAAACGTTTTCTCATATAATACTTAATACTTTTAGTTTTACAAATTATTTACAAAATGATACTTTATTAACTAAGTGGTTTCAAAAGTTTTCACACGAACACTTACATCACCATGTTAAAAGTGACGTTTGTCAAACTTGTAATTCAAGATTGTAGGCGTTACTTATTATTACGTATATATATTAACTGTTACTAATAATCTTAAAGCTTTTTTTCATTACATTTTAATTATGAGCTATTTCGAATTATGGGGTGAAGAATGTAGTATATGTTTACAAACAGATAATGATTTTTATTTTAATAATGAATGTCAATGCTACCATCTTATTTGTTTATCTTGTATAATTAAACTTTGTAAATGTCCTTTTTGTAGACATACATTTAGTATTGATACATTTAATTTTAAATGTTATTTAAATAATTTACTCAATGAATTTTCTAATGATTATGTAACTGCTGCTCAATATTGGGATTTAACTACTAGAGAATTTGAATTGTGGGTTTCTAACAATTAACCAATGATATACAGACACTTGAAGATGTAGACGTTTCTTAGTGTATATAAGAAGAAGAACATCGTTCACTCTTTACTACATTTGTGTACTACACTGTACAATATTATCATCATGACAACTACTAACGATACAACAACTAGCGGTAAAGCTATATTAACTTTTACAACAACAACAGCTATAGATGTTCCTAGTAAACGTTCTATCGAAGAATTAATTATAGATGTTGATGCTACAATTAAATATCGTATAGATGGTGATATTAAATGGAAAACTTGCGATACAGCAAAATTTGTTGATTCACAACATTTGAATCTTGTATTTATGGACGAACATAATAACATTGTATCTACACAGAATATTCCAGGATGTGTTGTTGTTAAAAATCAACCGAAATCTGTTGAGACATCTACAGCAGATTTAGAAGCATGTTCATGTATTACATGCGCTTTTCTACGTAGGAAATATAACGAACTTGAACATGTAGACGAAAATTCGAAATTTGATCTTAATACAAATCCAATACTAACGGCTGATATGATTAAACAAGAACCTATCGTTATTGATGTTAATAATGATAGTGATGATGATGTACTCATTATCGAACAAATTAAAACTGAACCAGATGTTATCGTTGTACAAGATGAACCTAATATTGTACATTGGGATGATACAACCGTCGATAATACCGTTCAAGAAGCTACAAAACGTTGGAACTCTGTTAAACAAACAGTTAAAAGATGTTGGCAGGATCGTCTAGATGGTCTACATCATCAAATTACGACTACAGATAATTCGAAATCGTGGAAAAACAGAATTGAACAAGTTAGGAAACATAATCGTATTGCTACACAGAATGATCGTGATGTTTATAAATATTTAAGGCGTAGTGCAAGAATTTCTGCACAAAAAGAGTGAACAAAATCTACAAGAACTGAACAATTACACACTAAGTTACGTTCTATAGAACATTATGATGAACTGAACTGAACATTTATTATATGTGCTTTTTATTATGCTTGTATATCATGTATATAATCTGCGTTAGACAATAGCTTTATAAAATAAAAAACATGTATGAAATTTTATATTATACTTATGTTTTATTTTTACTAATATACTAAAAATATATTAGTAGGTGTGGGATTCGAACCCACTAGGATATTATCCATTAGAACTTAAGTCCAACGCATTAACCACTCGGCCAACGTACTATATGGATAATACTATGAAGACATATAGACTATGAAGAAATGACTGGATAAAAACTGTGACTTATAGACTATGAAGATTTTAAGACATTAGACTGAAAAAAATTTTTAAAAATATATTTAATTTATATATATTTTTATATATATAAAATAAATATTTATTTTTTTATTACACAAAATTTTAATATATTAAATAAATATTTAATTTTAATAAATTAAAAATTATAGAGCAAATTTTATTTTATTTATTTTGCTCTATAAGTTTTTGCTCTAAACTATCCTGCCTCCCAATACTACTCACCAGTCTTCTGCCTATGCTGTGAGCCTGTCTGCGGCCATCTGCATTCTGTATGTGGCAGTTGTTGCATGTTCTTCAACACACCACATGACCAAGTCGTCAGCATAGAGTGCTGCTTTGATACCATATGGCAGCTCTGCAAGCAAGTCATCGATGAAGATGAGGAACAGCGTAGGCGAGATCACTCCTCCTTGAGGAACACCGTGTCGGATGAGGAATTTCTTGCTCTTCTGGTTGTCAACAAGTACTCTGGCTCTGCGATTGTGTAGGAAGGATTTGGTCCATCGGAGCATCTTGTCGGCAATTCCGCATCGTTGCATCTTGACCAGCAGCCAATCAGTCCAGACTTTGTCAAAAGCCTTCTGGAGGTCTATCCAGGTTGCAAAAACTACCTTCTGGCCTTGGAATGCATCCTCAACTTCCTGAGCGAGGTATGTTGCCTGGTCCTCTGTGCATCTGAACTGTCGGAATCCTGATTGTTCCTTGGATAGGAGGTTTTCTGTCTCAAGGTACCACATGAGTCTCTTGTTAACTATCCTCTCCATTGTCTTGACCACACCGCTAGTGAGACTAATAGGGCGATAGCTGGAAGCTTTCTTTCTATCCTTGCCGGTCTTGTAGATTGGGATAACATTGACGTCCTTCCAGATCTGCGGAACTATGCCTTCTTTCCAGCTAAGATTGAAGATGTCAAGAAGTTTCAGCATGGCTGAGCATCCAAGATGAGGTAGCATCTCATTGGAGATTCCATCTGGTCCAGGTGACTTCCTCTTTTTCAGTTGTCTGAGCGCTGTGTACAGTTCCTGGTATGTAAGTGGAAGTTTCATGGAGTCTTGTTCCGTATGCCTTTTACTTCTATCCTTCTGTTCTTTCCGTGCCTCTCTTTGCTGTTGTCGTGTGACTTTGATGTTGCCCTCTTTCTGGTAGGCTTTGGCGAGACAGGCTGCAGTCTCTTTGCCGGTCAACAGTTTCCCATCCTCATCCAACGTGATTTTCTGTCTGTTATTTTCTTCATCATTTAGCTGTTTCGTGAGCCTCCACAACTTCCTCCCGTCCTTGTCAAGGTTCAGGGCAGCAGTTCTCTCCCTCCAACTTCGTCGTGTAGCTTCCAGTTTAGATTTTTGAAACTGTGCCTTTGCTTTCTGAAGTTGTTCATGGTTTTCTTGTGATGGCTGTTCTTCTGCCCTGTTCCTTGCTTCAGTGAGTTCATCTTGGAGGGTCTGCAACTGATTGGTCCAGTAGGGCTTGTATTTTTTTATCGCACCTCTAGGGATGGTTTCATGGGCAACTTTGAGTATGCCGCTGTTGAACTCTTTCACCACGTTGTTAACATCTCTTCCTTGTACCTGTATGCCTCGAGTAAGAGAATTGGACCGAATAGCAAAGAGACTCCACTTGGCTTTCTTGTAGTTCCATCTAGGGTAGGGATGATCTGTCTGTATCACTTCACTGCTGAGTGTGAGGAACACTGGTTTGTGGTCACTTCCGCCAAGTTGATCGCCAACTTCTCTAACCGTACCTTTCTGGATGTCCTCTGTGCAGAATGCTAGATCTGGAGAGGTAGTAGTGTGCCATCGCCTAGAGTAGAAGGTTGGTACATCATAGGGCTGGTTGACGAGAATTAAGTTGTGCTCATCCTGCCAGTCCTCCACTTCATCCCCACGCCTATCAGACTGTGCATATCCCCAACTCTGGGAATGACTATTGAAGTCACCAACAACCATGTATCGACTGTTTGAAGCTCCAATAGTGTCAAGGGCAAGGGCTTTGTCATTTGGGCAGTAGTAGTTGACGAGGTTCAACTCAGTTGATTTGGTCTTGATCTTGAACTCCTGGTATTCTGCTCCTTCAAGGTAGGTTTTCACTTCGCTCGTATTGATGTTGTTCCGGACTAGAGTGAGCACACCACCCTTGTGTCTGTCTTGTCGGTCTGCTCGGAGGCACTGGTAGCCTCGTACTTTGAACGTCTTGTCTTTGTTCAGGTGTGTTTCCTGTATGCATCAAACACTTACCTCTTTGTCCTGTAGTACTTGCTCAAGTTCAGTCTTGTTGTTAAAGACTCCTTCAGCATTCCACTGCATGAGCACAAGATGTTTCTGCTTCACGTTTCGGCCAGTAGCTGTCCTTCGCCGTCCCCTGGCTCCACAGGGCGGCTTAGGGTGACCTCCAGTAGCTAAGGATGGGTTCCTTCGATGTATGGAACCCGGCACTGTACCTGCCTGGCGGGTCTTCACAGATCCAGCACCATCTCGGTTTACTCTTTCTGTCATTGTGATTCATGTTGCGTTATGCGTAGTACCGTGGTTTATTAGAATGCGCCGTGCGGCCCAGTACTTCCGGCTTCAGCATTCGAGGTTTCTGTTGGGGTTACCTCACCCTTAGGCTAGGACTTTTAAGGCGGTCCATATATTCGCCTGATGCACCCGTTGTGGGACACGTGGAGTAGTTAATAGGAGTAGCTTTGCCATGTGCTATCCTGCCCCATCCTGGTAGGTACACCGCCATATGGTCCGGGACTGCTTATTTGATTCACAGCTAACCCCCATATCTGAGGGCCGTTTCCCCTATCCGCCACCTGAGGACCCGCTGGGTAGGGGATGGTCGTCCCACTACTGAATTGGAAGCAGCATGGAAAGTAATATATTGAAATCATGTTTTTGAATCTTGATAATTGTAATAAGAAATAAGTTATAGTCTTTCATCAGCAGTACAACAGAAAGTATCAATAATAAATATAAATGTCCTGGAAAGCCATCTTAAAATAACATTTTATTCCTATTTTAGACAATAGTTTCCTACTTTATTCCTATTTTTTCTCACCGTCGGAATTCCTATATTCCTACTTTTTTGGACCAGTCACTCGACGGCCTGCAAATTGTATGTATGTTTATTCAGCTTAGTTGATTGTGCCCTTAGGCAAGGCATTTAAATTCCGCATGCCTCTTATCTCTCCCTCGTGGCGATGCATTCCATCAGGAATGATGTCTCGGGAGTGATTAATATAAGTTGTAAGAACTTGTTTCGCAATCGAGCTAAAATAAATTTGTATACCGGTAAATATCAACTTATTTCACAGCTTTAAAAATATATTCCTGTTCAAAATCACTGTCGAAGCTTGTTATGTAATTGTACTTATAAAACCATTATTACCCGAGTCTCTCGGTAAACAAATGAAGGCATTTTAAATATATTCCAAAATAATAAAATCTTGTTTGACTATACTATCCTTGACTTTGCTCTAAACAAATGTTCCCATAGCGACCACATTCTAGTGTGCATTCTAGTCCCGTGATTGTACTTTAAATACGTTGTAATTTAAATGAGCCGGATCTGTAGTCCAGTGTGGACTGGTAATCCAGGGATCGCAGGTTCGATCCCCCGTCTGACCTTAATGAAATTAACAGTCTATCAGATGCGACTTTAAACCGAGGTCTTGTGTCGGTGCTTTACACCGTGCACGTAAAAGAACCAGAGCAGATTCTGGAATGTGTATTCTGTCTGTATCATTGCACTATCCTCCAAAATTCTAATATTACTAATCTCTTCAGGTCGCTTATATGGGCAACCGGTAGCGACATTAAATAAACGTAAAACACACACAAGTCGTAAATATAGCACACATTATGCAAATTAGTATCGCCGATCGTTTCCCAGTATGTCCGCGTGGGTTCATCCAGTGCCATCCGCTTAGTAAATCACAATAGTGTAGAAGTGAATACAGTCAAAACAACTCTTGTATCCTGAACACATGGTTTATGGTACATATATACCGCTATATCTCGCCATGTGTGCATACAGTCAAACCTGTCTTAAGCAGCCAGCCAAGGGAATCACAGAAAGTGGCTGCTTAGCACAGGTGGCTGCTTAATAGAGGTCAAATATATAATAAAACAACATATTTGGAAACTGGCTGCTTAATACAGGTTGGCCGCTTAATGGAGGTGACCACTAACACAGGTTTGACTGTACACACATGAAAAATCGGGATACTTGCATACATCGATATATCTTTAAAACAACTTCTCAATGGAAATGCCACATATTGTCTGTAACATCCGTATAGTGACACCTACCAAATGTTTTCAAGCAATGGTGTTGCTGGGGATGAAAACCAGGTCAGCTGAAAGGACCGTGTTAAACAGCTTTTAATGAACCACTTGCAGGAATTTTGTTAAATTTGACGTGTAGTATCAAATTCTTTTTGATTGGCATCTACCTGTATTCCTGATGGTATGAATCCTAGCATAACCCCTACCAAATTGTTGTGGAAGTCATAATAGCGCAGTGCTAGTATGTTTGCTTCAGGTGCGAAATGCCCCCCCCCCAGTTCATAGCCGATATGACTGTCCCTTAGTCAAGGCATTTAAATTCCACATTGCCTCTTCTCTGTCCCTCGTGGCGATGGATTCCGTCAGGAATGAGGTCTCGAGAGTGATTAATATAAATTGTAAGAACTTGTTTTGCAATCAAGTTAAAATAAACTTATTGACTAATTTTGATCGTTTTCATTGCTGGGATTCTTCGTTATATAAGGTTTATATACACTCACACCTGTGTTAAGCAGCCACAGAAAGTGACTGCTTAGTGCAGGTGGCTGCTTAATAGAGAGCATGTGTATAAAATACAAAAATATATTGGAAACTGGCTGCTTAATACAGATTGGCTGCTTAATGGATGTGACTGCTAACACAGGAGTTTGACTGTAGATACAGGTTGGCTGCTTAATGGAGGTGACCACTAACATAGGTTTGACTGTAGATACATGTTGGCTGCTTAATGGATGTGACCGCTAACTAACACAGAGGTTTGACTGTAGATACATGTTGGCTGCTTAATGAATGTGACTGCTGACACAGGTGTTTGACTGTAGATAAAGGTTGGCTGCTTAATGGAGGTAACCACTAACACAGAGGTTTGACTGTAGATACAGGTTGGCTGCTTAATGGAGGTGACCGCTAACACATAGGTTAGACTATATATACAGGTTGGCTACTTAATGGATGTGACTGCTAACACATAGGTTTGACTAGATACAGGTTGGCTGCTTAATGGAGGTAACCACTAACACAGGTTTGACTGTAGATACATGTTGGCTGCTTAATGGAGGTGGCCACTAACATGTTTGACTGTAGGTACATGTTGGCTGCTTAATGGAGGCGGCCACTAACAGGTTTGACTGTAGATACATGTTGGCTGCTTAATGGAGGTGGCCACTACAGGTTTGACTGTATATACAGGTTGGCTGCTTAATGGAGGTGACCGCTAACACAGAGGTTAGACTGTATATACAGGTTGGCTGCTTAATGGATGTGACCACTAACACAGGTTTGACTGTAGATACAGGTTGGCTGCTTAATGGATGTGACCACTAACACAGGTTTGACTGTATATACAGGTTGGCTGCTTAATGAATGTGACCACTAACACAGGTTTGACTGTAGATAAAGGTTGGTTGCTTAATGGATGTGACTGCTGACACAGGTTTGACTGTATTGGTAGAAGAAATAAGATAAACAATATGGTGTATGAATAAATCCCAAATGTCTGATGCTCCCACATCATTGCACGACATAGATTTGTGGATGAACCAACACTTATCTTTAGGTACATGTATATTTTTAAGGGTGCGTCCATTTGTAGATGCTTATTATATAATGTTGTGTACTTGCCCCACCACAATTGGTTGGTGCACCCACAAATTGTATGTAAATACCTAAACGAAATATAAATGTGAGTGCACAAACATTATGCAAACACCTAAAATAAATTGTGGTGCACCCACACATACTAATGTAGAGTTCCTCACCACATAATTAATAGTCTATATAACTGAAAACTAAGTTTGTAGAGTTCCTCACCACATGATTAATAGTCTATATAACTGAAAACTAAGTTTGTAGAGTTCCTCACCACATAATTAATAGTCTATATAACTGAAAACTAAGTTTGTAGAGTTCCTCACCACATAATTAATAGTCTATATAACTGAAAACTAAGTTTGTAGAGTTCCTCACCACATAATTAATAGTCTATATAACTGAAAACTAAGTTTGTAGAGTTCCTCACCACATAATTAATAGTCTATATAACTGAAAACTAAGTTTGTAGAGTTCCTCACCACATAATTAATAGTCCATATAACTGAAAACTAAGTTTGTAGAGTTCCTCACCACATAATTAATAGTATATAACTGAAAACTAAGTTTGTAGAGTTCCTCACCACATAATTAATAGTTCATATAACTGAAAACTAAGTTTGTAGAGTTCCTCACCACATAATTAATAGTCATATAACTGAAAACTAAGTTTGTAGAGTTCCTCACACAAATTAATAGTCATATAACTGAAAACTAAGTTTGTAGAGTTCCTCACTACACAATTAATAGTCTATATAATGAAAACTAAGTTTGTAGAGTTCCTCACCACATAATTAATAGTCTATATAACTGAAAACTAAGTTTGTAGAGTTCCTCACCACATATTAATAGTCTATATAACTGAAAACTAAGTTTGTAGAGTTCCTCACCACATAATTAATAGTCTATATAACTGAAAACTAAGTTTGTAGAGTTCCTCACCACATAATTAATAGTCTATATAACTGAAAACTAAGTTTGTAGAGTTCCTCACCATAATTAATAGTCTATATAACTGAAAACTAAGTTTGTAGAGTTCCTCACCACATAATTAATAGTCTATATAACTGAAAACTAAGTTTGTAGAGTTCCTCACCACATAATTAATAGTCTATATAACTGAAAACTAAGTTTGTAGAGTTCCTCACCACATAATTAATAGTCCATATAACTGAAAACTAAGTTTGTAGAGTTCCTCACCACATAATTAATAGTCTATATAACTGAAAACTAAGTTTGTAGAGTTCCTCACCACATAATTAATAGTCTATATAACTGAAAACTATATTTGTAGAGTTCCTGTCGAAAGTCACATATTAATTCAAGTTATAAGAACTTGTTTCGCAACCGAGTTAAATTAAATTTGTCTAAAATATGTCACATATTGATATACTAAAGCTGGACTGGTAATTCAGGGATCGCAGGTTCGATCCCCCGTCTGACGTATCAATCTGCCTGTATGAGCGTCGCGGTGAATGAATTCCACCCATGGTCCTCGTTTAAGCTTGAAGATATCCCTGCCACACGCTCCACCCAAATCTTATCGCGGACTTCAAAGTGCATGCTCAATGCTTTCGATCCGCATTCATGGTATGTACTATCTCCGACGAATACTCTTTCAATAACAAACCCATCCCTTACAATGTTAAGATCCATCCACTTTCCACCATTCCCCAAACAAGCAGTGACGTGGATCAAATAAATGCCGGGTATGGGTACGATGAACTGCCCCGTCTGGAAATCATAACCTTCGTGAACATTCGATACTGCAACATCATACATAACTCTTTCTGTTCCTCTAACAGAAGTAGTTCCCGATAGTCTGACGTGAGTAGAGACTGCCGGCTGCTTCTTTTCTGTAAGTTCAATATCGGTAATTCTTTCATCGAATTTTGCGAGTTCGTTCCGGAGATTGATCAATTTCTCTAACACACGATACTCGTACGAAAATCTTGAACATTCCATTTCCGGCTCAGGCTCTGTCGCGAGTCCTTCGACAGAGACTGAAGCACACACTATAATAAATATGATAAACATCGACATGTTCATAAATGTTACCAAACAGTTTGTTGCTTTTATTCCACGTATGTGTTTCGTTTTTGGAAACGTTCTTTTCAAGTTGAGTGTTGAAGACAGATGATCGACTTTTCTTGTTTCTAATCTCAAGAAACAATTTCAAATTCTACACAATCGCCTGCATCTAGAACAAGAGATAAAACGCAACATGAGACATACCTTTCGTTCGTGTTTTATGTTGATTTCAAAATGTAGACGATTACTGAACATAATACGTGCTGATAGAATCATGCATGCTCTGCATTACTGTATGTGGGAACTAGTTCTCAATAGCAGAATTTCCGTGACAATCCATAGTGTATGAGCATGACAAACGTGAGTAGTGTATTTACCTGTACCCCCCCCCCCCCCCACTGGTTCCATCGCCGCTGGTTCGGGGTGAACGGTTTGGTATACATAGCCATCCCGCGTATTCTCTTTAGGCATTTGTCAAATCGGTTCTTCCCGGAGATGTATCCGTGTATTGTTTGGTTTTGGGTGTTTAAATCCCACTAACAGCGGTTCGTACTAGATACACTAAGGTCATGTGGCGAATCCAGCTATTAATGGTGGGAGAAGACCCAGGATGCCACATCAGACACGGACGGCTACACTAAGGGCATGTGGCGAATCCAGCTATTAATGGTGGGAGAAGACCCAGGATGCCACATCAGACACGGACGGCTACACTAAGGGCATGTGGCGAATCCAGCTATTAATGGTGGGAGAAGACCCAGGATGCCACATCAGACACCCGGGTAGAACCAGCAAACTTCCACAAGCCAGCTGGATAGCTTCCTCCCATGAAATAAGTCGACACCCCCAGTGGGATTCGAAACTACAGTTGTGAAGGGTAAGTGATTTGAAGTCAACGACCGTAGAGAGAGATAGAGAGAGAGGGGGGGAGGGAGGGAGCACAGGGATTCGGCATGTTTGGGGGTACTAGTATATATATTTAAGTACAGGGATTCTACTCTGTTGGATGTCAGATTTTGCATCGATCAGTAAAATGGCCCTATCTGAAACAATTTTGTACAAATCTGTCCAAATATAACGCCTATCCCGAGTACTTATATTGTTCTTCAAATAAAACACAACTTTAAGCTGCGTGCATGTATACTTTGCAAACAATTGCCACATACATTGGCCATAGCAGGTCACATTTCCATACTAGGACACGGGTTCTGTCAGCAACAAAAAAATATCTTCGACGGGAGAGTTTTAACTGTGAATAACATTATCAATAAAATGTGTTTCCACTAACATGTAGGTTTATTCGGCAAAAATGTACGTCAAAAAGAGATTTCTTAGAATTTTTCAATTTGTTTTGAAAATTTCTAAAGCGGCGCAATTCGCGTTGAAACGACCGACATTGAAACGAGCGTTCTGATTGGATTATTAGAATGTAACAAGATGTTTGTTTTTATATGAAGAATAATCATAATCAAATCAGAACGCTCGTTTCAACGCGAACTGCGCCGCTTGAGAACTTTTCAAAACAAATTGAAAAATTCTACGAAATCTCTTTTTGACGTACATTTTTGCCGAATAAACCTACACGTTAGTGGACACACATTTTATTGATAATTGACATCCCACAGAGTAGAATCCCTGTACTTAAATATATATACTAGTACCCCCAAACGTGCCGAATCCCTGTGGGAGGGAGGGGAGAGAGAGAGAGAGATATTGCGGAGATCCACAAAGGTTGACTTTCCATAATCAGAAACTTTCCCATACTTGACCATAGTAGTATAAAAGAAATCATACATACATACACACGGAAGCACATACACGAAGCATGCACTCATAGGTGCTTCCTCATACCCTCGCACGCCCTCCCTCACACGCCGCCCTAACGTAAACGACCTCTCCTCACACGCCGCCCTAACGTGAACGACCTCCCTCACACGCCGCCCTAACGTGAACGACCTCATGCACTCACACGCTCTCCCTCATACGCCCTAACGTGAACGACCTCACTCATACGTGCTCCCTCATACGCCCTAACGTGAACGACCTCCCTCACACGCCGCCCTAACGTGAACGACCTCCCTCTCCCGCATACGCCCTAACGTGAACGACCTCCTCACACGTCATCACTCACACGCCCTCCCTCACAAGCCCTCATTCACATGCCATCCCTCACACTCCCTCCCTCACACGCCCTCATTCACACTCCCTCACACGACCACCCTCACACGCCCTCCCTCACAAGCCCTCATTCACATGCCATCCCTCACACGACCTCCCTCACACGACCTCCCTCACACGCCCTCATTCACACATCACACGACCTCCCTCACACGCCCTAACGTGAACGACCTATATCGGTGGAGAAAAGGGCAATTTTTTACTGAATGTAGTTGCCTATTATATATGTTTGGCATATATATTTCAACTAGTAAACAAACATGGCATACGAAGCTTGTTTACATAGCAAATTAATGTAAACAGGGTCAACAGACATGCGTAATACAACATGTATCCTGAATAACAACATTTATGGTACAGATTCACCGTTATATCTCACAGGTGTGCCTGTGCATATTCAATGTTAGACTGATCAGATTTAAATGATATATAATTGGTACCACGCACTTAGTATATAATCCAATATTAAACTAATAAAGAAACAACGTCGATTCAGGAGCGTGGCTGACCGTTATATATGACTTTAACATTCGAGAGTTTGTAGACCGCAAAACACTGTTTATTGATTGAAAGTTTGTGTTCAGATTATTTCGGAAGAATTTGTAGTAGCAATGCTATTCATACGTAGATTATGTTGTTGTTTTTTGTGTTGCTTTTTCTGATGTAATGTTGCTTTAAAACAGCATTACATCGTATGAAATAAAATATATTTGAAAAATTCAATGCTTACGTATGGGTAGCAATGCTGCTACACATACTAACATTATACTTTGTATGCATATGTTCAGTTGGTAAACAGTGTTTTTTTGCGATAAAACAAACTCGAAACCGAAAGTAGGACTTTCCGAGTCGATTGGTCACGCACTAGTTTACACGCATCGTCCGCACTAGTTCGCATTCGGAATGCATCGTCCTCATTTGTCCCATGTTGTCTTTTTTAATTAAATTACTTGATATGTTGATTCATACCTCTGTTAGCTAAGTCTTTTAGGGATATTTCTACATTTCCGCTAGGGGTTCGACATTAGAGGAAGATAGATAGATAGTCTTTCATATTCAAAATATACACGTTCTACATCCTCTGTTGTTTCACGCATGCGCGCTGTGCGTGTTTACATTCCGTGTGTTGATAAACAAATTCGCGTATACGACGGTTTAAATTTATTGGAATTGTATCGTTTCTGAGCTACTATTTCGATGTTTGTAAACACACACACATTAGTATTTATATTTTACCCAAATCATCCTTTATTACGATGTAATGCTGCTTTAAGTTAGTGAATTCTGTCTCAACTATTGACCTATATTCCTTTATGTACAAATGCTATCCATTTGAATGACACTGTTCGACAGACTGATACGTGGGAAAGTACGAACAACGCGTATTATGAAATAGTACTTTTAATAAATTATTCATTTTAGATTGCATCGAGCCTGCAACCAGCACACGAGGCATGAAGTCTCGGTAGTAATCAAGCATGGTCCGTCAATCTGTGTGTGTTTTACGTTATTTATCGTCGTTACCGGTTGCCCATTTGAGCGACGCCTTCTGAAAAGATTAATATTTTGGAGGATAGTGCAATGATACAGACAGATACACATTTCAGAATCTCGTCTGGTTCTTATAAGTACACTGTGTAAAGCACCGACACGAGACCTCGGTTTAAAGTCCCATTTGAAAGACTGTTAATTTTATTATGGTCAGACGGGGGGGGGGGTCGAACCTGCGTTCCATGGATTACCAGCCCAGCGTGTTAACCACTGGACTACAGGTCCGTCTACCATTACAAACACGGTATTTTATACAACTTAAGAACAAAACGGTCAAATTCTCGTAAAGAGAAGGTTAGCCAATCAATACCATGAATACAACATGCTAATCAGATTGTTGCTTCATAAGCATTCTGTAACCAATCAGAATTCACTAGGCTAATTATTCACTGATATAAACTAGCTTGTGTTAATCACCTTACCAACCAGCTCTAGGCATGTCACTGGCTATATACAGCAATTGAAAAGGGAAGATACTCAAATTTAAGTAGAAATTTACGAATGTGTAATAACTGTAATACCAACATGATAGAAAATGAATTTCATTTCCTTTTAGTCTGTCCGAAATTTAAAGATTTAAGAAGAAAATATTTAAAACGTTATTTTTGTTCTTGGCCTAACATGCATACATTCTTATCCTTAATGACTTGTCAGTCACAAACACAGATCTTAAGCCTTGCTAAGTATATTTATTATGCAAATCACACAAGAAATCAATAGATCATTGCCATCATTCCTTACATTGCTATTATACTGTTATATGTCATGCTTCTCTGTAAACTGTGTATATATGTGATGCTATAAGCATCTGATGTTTAATGCAATAAATATTGTATTGTATTGTATGCAGTTCTAATAACACAATCAGCATCTTTTATAATGTCAATCTATTGTGCAATTGACACGCTCTCACCATGTAATGTATGTAACATGGAATGCATCCATCCTAAACATATAATAAAACCGATAGCAGGTACATTAATTGTTAACAACATTAACGACAATTTAGTCCTCACAGAGCACAAATCCATATATACAGTGAACGGTTATATCAAATAATTAAAATCCTAACTCATGAATGCACCAATTAAGGAAATCAATATGCATGCACATTGTGGTGTATGCACACTCGTATCTATGCTACAACTATTTGCCCATTTAAGCACCATTTTATTGGAATTGTGAGCAGAATACGGAACATAATATGAGATCTCATTTCAAATGAATCAGTTATGAGAAGTTGTAAATTTGAAATATTGTTGGAAATGGCTGCCATTTTTGAATCATTGTTGTTAGTTATGACGTCATAGCTTACTGTTAGCTAAATATTTTAATTGTCAGAACATATATAACTGACACCAAAATAGGTAAATGATAAATTAAATATTTGTATTGATCTCTTTTAAAAGTCACGTGACTTGTTTAATCCAAGATGGCCGCCTCTATAATTTTCTATTTGAGATAATAACACTGTTAATATAATGTCGTTATTTACCGTGCGAGTCTCAACATTCTTTATACAAATATATTTTAGCTCGATTGTGAAACAAGTTCTTACAACTTATATTAATCACTCTCGAGACCTCATTCCTGGTGGAATACATCGCGATGAGGGAGAGACAAGAGGCAATGTGGAATTTAAATGCCTTGCCTACGGGCACAATCGTAACGGCTCTAACCTGGCTCGAACTCCGGACCTTTCGCACATGAAGCGAACGCGCTACTACTGCGCTATCACGACTTCCAAAATTCTTTCATCGCATTTAAAATTTAGTGAGCTTTCTTTTATCTTTCAAATAGTAACATGAGAGTGTTGACGTGCTTTCTTTAATGAAGATTATGTGAGGTTTCCGTGTGTTTTACGTTTATTTATCGTCGCTACCGGTTACCCATATGAGCGACGCCTCCTGAAGAGATTAGTCATTTTAGATTTTGGAGGATAGTGCAATGATACAGAAAGAGACCCATTGCAGTCTCCTCTGGTTCTGTTACGTGCACGGTGTAAAGCACCGACACGAGACCTCGGTTTAACGTCCCATCTGAAAGACTGTTAATTTTATTAGGGTCAGACGGGGGATCGAACCTGCGATCCCTGGATTACCAGTCGAGCGTGTTAACCACTGGACTACAGATCCGTCTGCATGTTTCCGAATGACATTTGCATGATGTTATTGACACGTGATAAATAGAATGCAGGCTTGCAGTTGTCTACCAAATGATAGCTTTATAAGCAAACTTAACAGTTTTAAAACTAAGGCAAACAACTCTGATTACCATCCATAGATGAGACCATGTCGGATTAGCTCCCTTTAATTATATTAATGCTCTTCCTATAGGAGAAGCCAACAGTCCACTCTGAGGTCGAGTGGTTACGGTCGCTGACTTGAATACCACTGTAACCTATCATCACTTATTGTCACGGGTTCGAGCCTCGCTCAGACCGTGTCTCTTTATATGAAAAAGTTGGTAATTTCTTACGGAGGTTGGTGCACCAGGTACTGATTAACCACTGGAGCCTAGGAAAGGTGTTGTTAGGTAAACTACCAGTCGCTCAAATAAAATGGGCAACCAGAAGTGACGTTAAATAAACTTAATTAAAACAAGAAAAATTATTATTATGTAATAGAAGGACGATTGAAACGTGATCAAATTGACACCAATTCCGGGAACAAGCGTCCATAAGCGAATCATATGGGAACCAATTAGTGTTGCATAATTTCAACTACGTAAATATGATGAGCCTAAGCATGTATTTCTAGGAGCACACCAGCACAAGCTTGGAACTAGTTCCCTGAAAACAATTGGACAATTTTAATACCTAAAATACATTCTTACCACATACATTCCCATTCGTCCAGAAAAAGAAGTCAACGTGTTTAGATTACATGACCGAAAATCATGTATATCTACGAATATTGTCGTACGATGTTACTACCATCTATCACGTTCTGTGGGACAAGTATGAAGTATAGAGAATTAATCCGATGTCGATTATCCAATCCGATTGAATAGAGTACAGGAGCATGCGCAGTGCAAGATTGCAATCGACTCACCAAGTGGCTATCTGTTAATGTTAACATGAACTTTCGTAATCTACAAACCTGATCCGACTAGCTACCGCAACTACTGTACAAATGCACTTACAAACAAGCATTGATAGTTTGCGGTGGGTACTTAATGCTTAATCAACAGCTCAGGTGACTCCAGCTGTTATTGGTGGAGGAAGACCCCGGGCAGTCCTCTAGACGAATTTCAGATAGGAATCGGGCAGAAGGACCGACCTTCCTCTAGCCGAAATAATTCGATACCCCAGTGGGATTTGAACCTACAGCAGTGATTTGAAGTCGACGACATTAACCGCTCGTCCACCGTGGGTGACGGCTCCCCCAGAGGGACACGAAATGTCGTAATCCGACAAGCCATCTAAAATATTATCTACCAATACACTTCCAAACAAATATGGACAGTACTATTCAGTGACGCCTAATAAACGGTTAATTGATACCAGGGAATCAGATAATTGGGGGAAAAGAGCTTAGGAACAATAAAGCACTATTATATAAGGTTGTAAAACAACAAATAACTTGCCTATTAAATACATAGTAAAAACATACCGTCTGTTCATTTATATTTCCAATCTTTCATTTCTTCCGACACCATATCCACTGTGAAGAGGTATTCAAATCAAACTGTAAAATAGCAAAAATCTTCCAAATATAACGTTTCACATAGCCAGTGCTCACATGTGAATAATGTCACTGTATTCCTCTGCCAAATAATACCGTATACCAACCTTCAGTTTGCAATGGCCTGAATTCTTATACCACATCTTTTCTACACATCAACTAGTCTGAAGTCTTCTCAAGTCACATAATTTCTCAAAAAACACCAAAACTATACACTGAAAAATGAACTAAAGTAGTTATTGCCACTACATTCGGATGCACTTGTGCCTATTTACCTATACACAAACAATACGTGTACACTTCTGCCTATTTACCTATACACAAACAATACGTGTACACTTCTGCCTATTTACCTATACACAAACAATACGTGTACACTTCTGCCTATTTACCTATACACAAACAATACGTGTACACTTGTGCCTATTTACCTATACACAAACAATACGTGTACACTTGTGCCTATTTACCTATACACAAACAATACGTGTACACTTGTGCCTATTTACCTATACACAAACAATACGTGTACACTGTGCCTATTTACCTATACACAAACAATACGTGTACACTTGTGCCTATTTACCTATACACAAACAATACGTGTACACTTGTGCCTATTTACCTATACACAAACAATACGTGTACACTTGTGCCTATTTACCTATACACAACAATACGTGTACACTTGTGCCTATTTACCTATACACAAACAATACGTGTACACTTCTGCCTATTTACCTATACACAAACAATACGTGTACACTTCTGCCTATTTACCTATACACAAACAATACGTGTACACTTCTGCCTATTTACCTATACACAAACAATACGTGTACACTTCTGCCTATTTACCTATACACAAACAATACGTGTACACTTCTGCCTATTTACCTATACACAAACAATACGTGTACACTTCTGCCTATTTACCTATACACAAACAATACGTGTACACTTCTGCCTATTTACCTATACACAAACAATACGTGTACACTTCTGCCTATTTACCTATACACAAACAATACGTGTACACTTCTGCCTATTTACCTATACACAAACAATACGTGTACACTTCTGCCTATTTACCTATACACAAACAATACGTGTACACTTCTGCCTATTTACCTATACACAAACAATACGTGTACACTTCTGCCTATTTACCTATACACAAACAATACGTGTACACTTGTGCTAAGCACCTGGGAGAGAGTGAAAACAATAACAGTCTGGTATATTTTATACATCTATTTACCATATCTAAACAATACATAAACAAAACAACTGCCATTTTGTAACTAAGTGAATATCAATAGACCCTGATAATCAACCATAATACCATATAAACATTTCTTTATTCAACACATTACACCAAACAATGCCAATATATTTATAATGTTCTACTTGTGGAAGTCGTGATAACGCAGTGGTAGTGCGTTCGCTTCAGGCGCGAAAGGTCCGGAGTTCGAGCCCCCTGGAGCTGTTGCCCTTAGTGCCCTCATGCAAGGTATTTAAATACCATGTTGCCTCTCTTCCTCATGGCGATGGATTCCATCAGGAATGAGGACTCGAGAGTGATTAATATAAGTTGTAAGAACTTGTTCCGCAATCAAGCTAAAATAAATTTGTATAAACTAATGTTCTAGTTTGTTGAAACATGTACTATCAGTATTTATACAAATTTATTTTAGCTCGATTGCGAAACAAGTTTGTACAACTTATATTAATCACTCTCGAGACCTCATTCCTGATGGAATCCATCGCCACGAGGGAGAGAGAAGAGGCAACGTGGAATTTAAATGCCTTGTCTAAGGACACAATCGTAACGGCTCCAACGGGGCTCGAACTCCGGGCCTTTCGCACGTGAAGCGAATGCGCTACCACTGAGCTATCACGACTTCCACAAATCTATCAGTGTTTCAATATGAGTTCACATACAATGTTCTGCATTCTCGAGTTGATAATATCGCGATTAGTGTCTTAAATATAGAATTTTTGTTTTTGGTGTTTAAAGTCGCACCAACAGCTTAGGTCATACGGTGACATCCCAGGTATTATTGCTGGAGGAAGATCCACCGACCTTCTGCAAGTCAAATGGATAGCTTGGTTACATGAAGGGATAATTTGGCAAATCAAATAACACGTAACAATATGAATTGTTGTAATCGTGATAGCGTAGTGGTAGAACACCAACTTCAAGTGTGAAAACCCTCCTGCTCCGAGTTTGCGGCCAGCTGTGCCCTTAGGCAAGGCATTTAAATTCCACATTGCCTCTTCTCTCTCCCTCGTGGTGATGGATGCCATCAGGATTGAGGTCTCGAGAGTGATTAATATAAGTTGTAAGAACTTGTTTCGCAATCAAACTAAAATCAATTTGTATAAATTAAGTCAACTGGATAGCTTTGCTACATGAAGGGATAATAATCATACGGTTATTTTGGCATTGGACACGTTGCAAGGCAACACATTGGACACGTTGCAACAGCATGAACTGCATATTGCAGAGTGAAAGCACCATTAACTTACATTACATGTGAGACTGCTATGTAAAAAACATTTTTTAAACACTATGGCACTAAACTAGGCTACCTTCTTCTTTATTCTAAACGACTATGCCACATGCCTTGGTTCTGCATGCGTGATGTGATAATACAGTCAAACCTGTGTTAAGCAGCCAGCCAAGGGAATCAGTTAAAGTGGCTGCTTAGCAAAGGTGGCAGCTTAATAGAGGTCAAATATATAATAAAACAACATATTGGGAACCTGGAAGCTGGCTGCCTAATGCTTTGACTGTATACAACAACAATTGATAGACTGTACATAATTACCATCCACTGAAACAACAGAGGTACCAAAAGAAACCAGAAATGTATCATTTATTGAAGAGTATGTACCAGGAAGGCTGGACCCTTTGTACCATGTTAGTTTCAACAATATTGTATTCAAGAATATATACATATTACTATTGCATTTCCTTCGATGAATGTATGTGCCCCGATTGTACACATTTTCGTACGAGTTTTCCCCAACTAATGATATGCAGCTGACAAAGTTACGGGCATGCTCATTCGCAGTGTTAGGCAGCGTTCGCCGTGAGAAAAGGCGTATCTTACAGTTTACGCTGTTCCATGGATGATCTGTTTACCTGTTCCGTCACACGGTAAGTTGCAATTCTGGACTAAAAACATTTTAACGGTACATTTTAAAGCTATATTTTCTTTGTTCCATTGAAGAGAATAATTAATGTAAATATAAGTAATGAATCGCGGGTTAATAGTTTCCACCAGAGTATGAACTACATTTGGCGTGCCTAAAGTTAGTGTGGATGCCTTCGGACTCCCAACACTTTAACCACGTCAAATGTAGTTTATACCCTGATGGAAACTATCAACCTGCAATTCATTCCTTAAATGGTACATAACACACGAGCAGTTGCAGCAGCACAGTTAGGATTGGGATAAAAGTTACATAGTAACTTATTCGAGTACCATGTTATAAACAGAGTACAGTCAAACCTGTCTTAAGCAGCCAGCCAAGGGAGTCAGAGAAAGTGGCTGCTTAGCACAGGTGGCTGCTTAATAGAGGACAAATGTATAATAAAACAACCAATTGGGAATATGTAAACTGGCTGCTTAATACAGGTTGGCTGCTTAACGGAGGTGACCACTAACACAGGTTTGACTGTATATTTTATTTGAAGTAAATTCTGTAGCCTGTTTGAATATTAATATCTTAAATATGCATACTGTGAATTATAAATTTATCAGTGTTCCATTTTTATGTATTTTCAATTTTTAGTATGCATGCTACATAGTGTGTATTTCTCAGTGTATCAGTGTACCCACATCTGAGACAGGTACTCTACTAATCGTATATCCTGTATGTTGTACGCGAGCATGCTGGTTTTCTACATCTGTTGTGGAATGGTTGTTGCTATCATCAATTTTTGTCCAGCAGGAATGAATATTTTGGTTTAACATCTCATTTCCTTCGAAAGCAAGGCAAGGCAGTTAAGGTCTCGAGAGTGATTAATATAAGTTGTACGAACTTGTTTCGCAATCATGCTAAAATAAATTTGTATAAACTAGGGATGGCAACGAATACCGATTATACTATTCGAATATTCGATAGAATTCTATCAAAAACTCAAAATCTTAATCATATTGCCAAACTAACCTAATTTGTGTTTTACGCGTAAATGATATCTTCTACAAATGATTATTCAGATTGATATTGTACCCGAATATGTTAAATCCAATGTGCATAGATTACACCTAGCAGTTTTCTTATTCTCAGAGCGTTCCAAGCATTTCCAAACGTGTGACTTGAGCAGGTGGCATTTTTGAGGACAATATAAAAACACTTTTCCGAATATTCGAATACTGGAATAGTATTCGGATATTCGGACTTTGGAGTGAATATTCGAATATTCGTTACCATCCCTAGTATAAACTAATTTCCTTTCAGTATGTGTAGTTAATATACTTCTGACAAAACAATGTCAATGACCAGTCTAATAGCATAAATAACCGACGAAACAAATAGTCTGGCCAGTGAAGATTTGTACAGATGTGCAAGCAGTGAGAAGTTGTTTGCTTCACAAGGATATCTCCGTTCAAATAACAACACTACAATCTGACGAATGGAAGTTGAAGACCTGACATGCATCTCCGAACACGTTTCCATGCTATTACAGGCACCCATGTAGAACCGCTGACCTTCTACCTCACTTTGAATGAGTACAATGACCAGACAGATATATATAGAACAGGAAATACCCATCATCAACCCTAACAATTTACATATCTGTATATAAAAAACGCTTTATCATTAACGAGTAAAATATTTAAATGTGCCAACACTAAAACATTTATTACAAAACTTATACCATGATAATACCCGATTCCTTAAACATATACCATGATAATACCCGATTCCTTAAACATTCCATTCAACATTTATGTTAAAAGATATTCACAAAAACAAGACATTTATTTAGTTCTAGAACACGTAGATCCATATGTGTACAACTAGGACGCCTTTATATCATTATTTGCTTTCAAAATTCTCATCCAAATTTTGCCCAAAATGGGGGGGGGGCAACAAAGAGGGTGCGGGTGGGGACGAGCGAGGTGACATCACCAAAAAGAGGCGACAGCATGCGAAAGAGAGGGGCAGCAACAAAACAGGAGACAATGGGGCTAAGAGGGAGTGATTGGGCAATCAAAAAGGGACAATGGGTATGAGGGGATGGCATCAGAAAAGGGTGTCGTTGGGGTGGAGGATGAGATTCTAGCAATTAATATATAACGGCCTCGTGTAGAATAAAATGTACATCTTTGTTGTGCTAACAACACTGCTAACAACACTGAACACCATGAAGCTTGGTCGTGTAAAAGTTTTAACAATATCTAGAAAATTTAACATTGAAAAATATATCTATATATCAACAAAGGAAATGCATGCATAAATGCAACCATATACAACTGCACCTATTAAATTTTAAATGCATCTAAAATAGAGGTCAATGTATAAACTATAAATGCATATTAAATGTTTAATACACACTCCTACAACCGCGTATATACTAGTGTTGGTAAAATTGTTTGACAAAATCTAAAATTAAACAAATCAAGTCGAAAATCATGTGACTCAAAATTGATGATACCAAAAGTGAGTGAGATCATCAGTGTTAACCTGTAACCCGCCAATCACGACTAGACACCTTTGCAAACAGCATAGTCACAGAATGTACCATATGATCTGGCTCTATGCTGTTTGCTATTCGGATAGTGGAACTAAAATACTTGGCTGAATAGCAAACAACATAGATCCTGATCTGGATATATGTTGTTTGCACATTCCGTCCACTTTATTCGGCAGGTTAAGGGTCAACCATATCTTAAATAACGAGCTCTACGTGGAAGTGTGTGAAAGGTTCTGAGTTCACGCCTGTAGCCGCTACGATTGTGCCCGTAACCATTTCCTTCATAGAGATTTAGGTTAATATACTATTATATCTCCATACAAACGGCAGCCATTTAGCTATCATGCAGTAGATAAGTAGTGGTCATATCTATCCCACCTCCATAGATATTACTGGGACTACATATGATTCTGGCCTTTATTATGAACATTGGTTTAGCTACTACATTGTCAATGTACGTCGTATTGGTAATGGCGTCAAGAGGTGTTTCTATGAGGGAAAGGGTTTATGAACATTGGTTTGTCTACTACATTGTCAATGTATGTTGTATTGGTAATGGCATCAAGAGGTGCTTCTATGAGGGAAAGGGTTTATGAACATTGGTTTGGCTACTACATTGTCATGTATGTCGTATTGGTAATGGCGTCAAGAGGTGCTTCTATGAAGGAAAGGGTTATTATGAACATTGGTTTGGCTACTACATTGTCAATGTACGTCGTATTGGTAATGGCATCAAGAGGTGCTTCTATGAAGGAAAGGGTTTATGAACATTGGTTTGGCTACTACATTGTCATGTATGTCGTATTGGTAATGGCGTCAAGAGGTGCTTCTATGAGGGAAAGGGTTAAGCAGAAATAAAGTCTTGAGAGTGATTTATCTAATGATGTAAATACTTGCTAATGCAATCAAGCTAATTAAAATTTGTATAAACTAATAAACTCCATGACCAGCCGCATGAGAGAAAGATAGAAGTGAGAAGACAGGATTTGTATTTCGTTGTTTTGTGGTCATCATTGTCATAGCAACAGCTAAATTCATAAAATGACTTTCCAACTACTAGTAGTGGATAAAGACCCTAAGTGCGACTCTAGGCAGTGCAATTGGCATGGATACCCACTCAGGTAGAACCACCGATGCCAGAATAGCTTCCGCGACTATAATTGATCCAGTCCCCTGTATGGTAGTGTGTGCGTGTCTTTGGTTTTGGGGGCTTAAAGCCAGATCAACGACCTTGAGAAATTGACATCAATTTGAATTATTTATTGTAATAGTGGTCCGCATTTCTCCTGCCATCGTACGGTTGCTGGTTGCTATCTCGGGCTTCAATGTAGCTTGAACGCCTATCTTGGTACTGAGGTGGGACATTGTAACCTGGGGGTTGGGTGCTATAACCTGATGACATACCAGAAGGATAGGCGGTGTGTGCTTGGGACGGTTGAGGGTAAGATGGGTGGCCTTGACCGTGAGACTGGTCAGATGTGATATTCCTCTGAGACGAATATTGGTTTTGAGGTAGGGCTGTGGGTTGGGCATTCTGTGACGGGTAACGTGGACCCTGTGGCGAGGGGTCTCGGACATTAGTTTTTGATGTGGGGTTCCGCACAGGCATGTTTTGGTAGAATGGAGGCGACTGTGAACTCGAGGTTGGTGGACACTGGTTCTGTGCTGGATGGGGATGGTAGTGATTAGGAGGTTTTGAAATTTTGTTTGAACTAGATTCACTATTTTCTGGGTAGGGATTCTGGGTAAAAGCTTGAGAGGGCGGAGCTTGGTACTCGTAATTGGAACTGACTGACTCATGTGATCGACTGTGGTTGGAACCAAAGTTCTGAGACCCCCCGTGTGCGTTGTAGTTGTAGCCGGCAAGAACATTCTCATAAGAGTTCTCTCCCCCAATATTGCTGGGAAGTGGGTGATTCTGGTAAGAGTGCTCTCCCATATTACTGGGTAGCGGCTGATTCTGGTAAGAGTTCTCTCCCCCCATATTACTGGGTAGTGGGTGATTCTGATACATTGGGGGATTTGACTGCAGGTCAGATCTAGGGTGCTGCTGGTGGTGTTTAGAGCCTGTGGACTGACTGTGCTGTACATCAACTGTCCTAGGGGTCACTGACCTCCGAACTGGTCCAGGAGAATGACTCCTAGGTTCCATTCGCTGGGTGGCATTAGAAGGTTGGCTCTGTAGCTGTGGTGTAGGGGTTACCGGGGTTGACCTAGATGTCTGCACATACCCTGAATGGGTTACTGGAGTTGACCTAGATGTTTGCACATACCCTGTAGGGGTCACAGATGCTGGCCTAGACGTTTGCACATACCCGTACTTGCCCTGTTGGCCTGTGTAATGGGGATTGGGCGGAGGACCATGGGGTTGTGAACCCGGTCTCGGTGGCGGTCTCTGAGATTGTGAAGTCGGATTATCAACCCTGTGATACGGGTCAGGGTAATCTTCCGACCTGCCAACATCCTGTGTATGATGGGATGGCGTAACCTGAAATACAGTATGACCTCTACTATTATCGATCGTACGTATGTACGCTACTGGTTGACCAGAGCTTGAACCCGCAACCTCTGTATTTGACCTCTGACCCAAGTCTGTTGGTGTGTAATAGCTTTCTGCATTAGCACTGGGCACGGTTGGCTGGCCGGATGACTCTGGTGGCGTGCTCCTGCTGCGTGTTGGTTGCAGGTTTTCATACAGTGGCGGCTGTGCTGGTGGAGGCTGTTGTGGAGGTTGCTGGTGCTGCTCCGGGTGCTGAGCCTCCTGCTGTTCGGCTTTTACATTGCCCAACTTTCTCCATACAACCTGTAACAAACAACTTCAAATGACATATCTAAACTCTGTATTTGAAAAACAACATTCTCTTGAAAGCATTTTATCAGAAGACTTTCGGTTCTTTTCATAAACTAGTTTCTCACATAACTGTGCCTGTATTCAGTGTAATACAGTCATCTCATAATTTCTTATATGTACACACGTGTAATAACACCTGGAATGATTCAGATTGGTTGAGAGAACAATCCGTATAATTTGTAAATTAAACTTTAAAGTATGCATATATATATTTGAATTGGTACGTAACGTTAATTGTAAGATAAACTACGATTTAAAAGAAGTCTTGACACAGTTATAACGCTGAATGACATTCTGAGCGGACAGTTGGCGCCAAAATGAAAGTAGCAGTGTTACTTTGTGCAAAAATATTATTAAAACCCAACATGTCATAAAAGGATCTTACACTCCTGATGATATGTTATGAACGAGATTTCACAGGCCACTTGAGCTGACAATACCGTAGCTTAAATATTGTTTGGTGTCAACGCCTGACAGGTAAAAACGATATCCAAAAACTCACAATAACTGCAAAATTGTTTGAATCAATCACAATAAAAATAAGTATGTACAAAGTCTTAGATTATTAGAACACTAATAAGGGATGCTCACTAATCTCTCATAACAAGAGCAGGTACTATTTGCCCACACGGTGCAGATTACTTCCCTTCTTAATTACGAAATTTCCTGGAATGGTAACATAATCCATTTTGAAGCATTTTTTCCTTTTCATTTAATGGCATAATTTGAAATATTTGTGGCGCAATCTGCAGCAAACCTGCGGGATAAATCGGACAGAATGTGCAAATAACATAGATCCAGATCAGCCATTGCGTAACACCGCATCTGATCAGGATCTATGTTGTTTGCTATTCAGACAAGTACGTTAGCTCCACTATCTGATTAGCAAACAGCATACAGCCTGATCAGACAGCACATAATTCTGTGCCATCTGATCTGGCTCTATCCCATTTGCAAAAATGACTTGAGTTACGTTAAGGGTTAAATTCTATGTAAACTTTCCCAAAAAACATCAACATGTTGAATTCATCTTATCTGGCTCTATGCTGTAAGCAAAAGCGACTTTAGTCATGATTGGCAGGTAGAGGGTTAAGTATTAGGTGAATGCTTGTTAGGATATGCGTGTATACGCTCTAGCACTTACAACCTATTGGGTACATACTCGAATGTACCACTAATATAACTACATGTACTTGCAAACTTACATTACACATCTCACGAACGATGGCTTTTTCTTTATCATCGAGAGTGTTCTCATCACCTACTGCACTCTGCAGTCTCTCTAAGTTCTCATGTACCTCCAACACCTGTGTGCGAAATAACCATGACTATGATCATCAGCACAATAAACACAGCTAGCATTATCAGAAGGGCAGGAACAAATCTGAAAGTTGGGCTCTTCTTAAGCAGTACAGTCGAACTTCATTGCCTCGAATTTGGTTATCTAGAACCCCCCCCGATATTCATGTACAATATTTCGTGTTTAGTAAATGCAATCAAGTCAGCTTTGTTAATCTAATGAGAGTCATCTCTAATCTTCTATTACCTCCCTTTGCAGATAAAGTCTGATTTATTCCAAAATGTGAATAGGTCCATTTAGTTAGAATCCTTTGTTTTTACTGCTGTTCCCTAACCAGATGTTGCGGAATGATAATTGTGATTTTATCAAAATCGTGTTAATTAACAGATAGTATTGTTTTACAAATAAGTACAACTTGCAAATACTATAATAGATGTGTCGAGATATAGTAATTTAATAATCATAAGAAGTGATAGTGGAATAAAATTGCTAGCATGTTGTGCAAATGAAACAACGATAAAAACAGAGGAAAATACTTGATAGGACCTATCTATTTTAGTGAGTATTCAGGGGCAGTAATTCACCGCTCTCATTTCTATTACTACACATACAGAAGGTTTTCGGACTGGATATAAATGAATTTTACTTCTTAGCCTGTAGTGCTCATCCTAGAATTGTTGGGAGAAGCGAGAAGGCACGTGATTGCCCCTTTAAATGGTATTCATGTGCGAAATGTCCACAGTTCGAACCCCCGCTGGAGCCGTTACGATTGTGCCCTTAGGCAAGGCATTCAAATTCCATGTTGCCTCTTCTCTCTCCCTCGTAGCGATGGATTCCATCAGGAATGAGGTCTCGAGAGTGATTAATATAAGTTGTAAGAACTTGTTTCGCAATCAAGCTAAAATAAATTTGAATAAACTAACATTTGAATATGGGTGCTCCCAAAGGGCCAGTGGGGACTGCAGGGCTCATTCTAGGTCAGAAGTTTTGGGAGAAGTGAGATAGCGTCATTAAATAGTGTTATTTAATAAATTTCAAGAATATAATGCACAGTATGACCATTAACGGTAAATATAACATTTGAATAGAAGGAGTGCTTTATAATGGACCAGTGTATCTTACTGGACATAATATTGTATGGAAAAAATTGTAAAACAAGAGGGAGAAGTGGGGTCCCAAGGGGCGAAGTCAAGAGACCCTACGGCCTATTTTCGCATGCAAAACAAGCAAATAATTTTATATAAAACACCAACTGATGTTGACTTAAAAACCATTACCTGGGGAAATCATAATTTCCGAGTACATCGTAGTAAAATATCTAGCTACTATGACACAGAGGTATTGATCAGCTCTGTGTATTTACATGAAGCGGACAGAATATGAATATGATACCTACAACAAATCCTAGCTGTGAATATGATACCTACAACAAATCCTAGCTGAGAATATGATACCTACAACAAATCCTAGCTGTGAATATGATACCTACAACAAATCCTAGCTGTGAATATGATACATACAACAAATCCTAGCTGTCAATATGATACATACAACAAATCCTAGCTGTCAATATGATACATACAACAAATCCTAGCTGTGAATATGATACCTACAACAAATCCTAGCTGTGAATATGATACCTACAACAAATCCTAGCTGTGAATATGATACATACAACAAATCCTAGCTGTCAATATGATACATACAACAAATCCTAGCTGTCAATATGATACATACAACAAATCCTAGCTGTGAATATGATACCTACAACAAATCCTAGCTGTGAATATGATACATACAACAAATCCTAGCTGTAAATATGATACATACAACAAATCCTAGCTGTCAATATGATACCTACAACAAATCCTAGCTGTCAATATGATACATACAACAAATCCTAGCTGTCAATATGATACATAGAACAAATCCTAGCTGTGAAGTTTCATGAATATCCTACTAGACGCTACACATCAAGGTGTGCTGATTGGAGGGAGCAATTTAGCGACTTATATCAGTCAGGACTAAGATTACCGGTCGGTAGTACTTTCAAATTGCACAGCAACGAGCTTAGTCTAACCCTTAACTAATACCATGTTTCTTACCTTCATGGCATGTACAACAGCAACGAGTTTAGTCTAACCCTTAACTAATACCATGTTTCTTACCTTCATGGCATGCACAACAGCAACGAGTTTAGTCTAACCCTTAACTAATACCATGTCTCTTACCTTCATGGCATGTACAACAGCAAGTTTAGTCTACCCTTAACTAAACCATGTCTCTTACCTTCATGGCATGTACAACAGCAACGAGTTTAGTCTAACCCTTAACTAATACCATGTTTCTTACCTTCATGGCATGTACAACAGCAACGAGTTTAGTCTAACCCTTAACTAATACCATGTTTCTTACCTTCATGGCATGTACAACAGCAACGAGTTTAGTCTAACCCTTAACTAATACCATGTTTCTTACCTTCATGGCATGTACAACAGCAACGAGTTTAGTCTAACCCTTAACTAATACCATGTTTCTTACCTTCATGGCATGTACAACAGCAACGAGTTAGTCTAACCCTTAACTAATACCATGTTTCTTACCTTCATGGCATGTACAACAGCAACGAGTTTAGTCTAACCCTTAACTAATACCATGTTTCTTACCTTCATGGCATGTACAACAGCAACGAGTTTAGTCTAACCCTTAACTAATACCATGTTTCTTACCTTCATGGCATGTACAACAGCAACGAGTTTAGTCTAACCCTTAACTAATACCATGTTTCTTACCTTCATGGCATGTACAACAGCAACGAGTTTAGTCTAACCCTTAACTAATACCATGTTTCTTACCTTCATGGCATGTACAACAGCAACGAGTTTAGTCTAACCCTTAACTAATACCATGTTTCTTACCTTCATGGCATGTACAACAGCAACGAGTTTAGTCTAACCCTTAACTAATACCATGTTTCTTACCTTCATGGCATGTACAACAGCAACGAGTTTAGTCTAACCCTTAACTAATACCATGTTTCTTACCTTCATGGCATGTACACAGCAACGAGTTTAGTCTAACCCTTAACTAATACCATGTTTCTTACCTTCATGGCATGTACAACAGCAACGAGTTTAGTCTAACCCTTAACTAATACCATGTTTCTTACCTTCATGGCATGTACAACAGCAACGAGTTTAGTCTAGTCCTTAACTAATACCATGTTTCTTACCTTCATGGCATGTACAACAGCAACGAGTTTAGTCTAGTCCTTAACCAATACCATGTTTCTTACCTTCATGGCATGTACAACAGCTTCTGGTTTATTTGGATTGGTTCCCGTGCCCCCACTCGTTTCATGAGCGTGGGTTCCGTCGGGTCCAATACGCTGGGTACCAGTGACCTGAAAACATAACACCTAATGTTTATCTTATCTATACCGGTACATTGTTACACACTAACATTGTTCTATTACTGTTATGAATATTATACCAACGTCAGATTCCGGTATTTTGTGGTATAACAAGAAGTTGTGCAACCATTTCAAACTTGTCCCAATTTACTAGTAAAGTTTTTCCACATTTATATTGCATTTTAAGACAGACTCAGCAGGGTTCATTCAAGGTCAGAATTTTTGGGAGAAGTGAGAAAGCGTGTGATCGCTTCCTTAAATGGTGTTCTTTAATATATACTTCTGCAAAATAGGGTTAAAATGCACAGTACAACCATTAAATACAACATTTGAATAGAAGGAGTTCTTTATAATGGGACAGTGTATCTTACTAGACAAAATTTTGTTTGAAAATCGTAAAAACCAAAAAAAAAATTTAGTGAGAAGTGGGCGATGTCAGGGTCCCCAGGGCGACAATTTCGCCCACATCACCCTCTAGAATGATCCGTGAGACTGTGAGTGATTAATTTGTTTGGGGTTTAAAGTGGCACCAAATCATTTAGGTAGCATGGCAACTCCGGAGCTTGTAATGGTGGAAGAAGTCCTCAGTGTTTTTGTAGGTGTTAATTTGTTTGTTTGGGGTTTAAAGTGGCACCAAATCATTTAGGTAGCATGGCAACTCCGGAGCTAGTAATGGTGGAAGAAGTCCTCAGTGTTTTTGTAGGTGTTAATTTGTTTGTTTGGGGTTTAAAGTGGCACCAAATCATTTAGGTAGCATGGCAACTCCGGAGCTAGTAATGGTGGAAGAACTCCTCAGTGTTTTTGTTGGTGTTTTATCTTTTATTATTTTCCTTTTATAGTTTTTTGTGTCCATTTTTGATTTATTCTTATAAATAGTTTTACTCAGCACTTGTTCACCATTCAATCAGTATACCTGCCATTCTCGGTCTTTGTACCATTGTGTTTTTAAAAGACAATGAATATTGACACCTGTTTGTGAAATGTCACAATTGTATATAGGGAAGAGTAAGGGATCATGTTATAGATAAGATAGGTAATGCGTTGTTTATGATGAGCCATATGACCCATGAACAAATCGGGATCGCAGGTTTGATCCCCTGTCTGACCATAATAAAATTAACAGTCTTTCAGATGGGACTTTAAACTGAGATATTGCGTCGGTGCTGTACATGGTGCACGTAAAAGAACCAGAGGAGACTCTGGAATAGGTCTCTGTCTGTATCATTGCCACTATCCTCCAAAAATCTAAAATGACTAATCTCTCCTGGAGGCGTCGCTCATATGGGCAACTGGTAGCGACGATAAATAAACGTATAACACACACACAATGAACAAATTGTCATGACATCAAGTGTTAAATAATCAGGTAAGAACATACTTTCTCGGTATTTCCCACAATTCTGAGAAATACTCTTATTTCCTGGGAAATTGCCATCACTGCGGTCAGTGGCATTGCGGATCATTTTATCAATGTCATTTGCCCCACCCCTTCATTTATTGGAGATGTGGCGATGATTTGTAATTGCTAGGCAACCTCACTGTCGCGATTCAGGTTTAAAACACGAATTAGACCGGCAACACCGGTAGAACCACCGACATTCCGAAAGCCAGCAAGATAGTGGGATTCGAACATACAGTGGTATGGGACAAGTGATTTCAAGTTACAGACACACAATTGACTTCAAACAAAATAAAATAGTAATTGCTTGAATATAAACTGTTTTTAAAATTAAATACCTGAATGTGAGGTGTGTCCTTGGTTTGACCATCCACTGATTTGCCAAGCTGCTGAAAATATAATTCCCTTTAGATTAACCCTTTCAACACCACAGACCTCTAAATTGGCTTACAAAAAAGTGTAGATCCAGATGAGACGGCTCGTGATGAGCCGTCTCATCAGGATCTGCAATTTTTTCAAGTAATATAACTATTTTTAGAAAAAACATTACCCATTTTGATAAATGAACTGATCCAAATGTAATTTTGTTATTAATTTATTGGCCTAAAAATATCATGGACCAGTCCATGTCAGTTACTTGGGGTTGAATGGGTTAGCCATATTGTATTGCAAATCAATAGTACATATGTCATACACAAAAGGATACAATACACAAGTTAAATCTCTTGTGAAGATTTTTTCTAGAATGGACCCTGAACTTGTTTCACAGTTGTTGTAAAATAAATAAAGTTTACTTTGAGAGTTTCATCACCAAATTACAAAATAGTTTTGTGATGAGACTGGCAAGGAATATTGTAACTTAATCATCAAGATTTTTTCTAGAATGGACCCTGAACTTGTTTCACAGTTGTTGTTGGACCCTGAACTTGTTTCAGTTGTTGTAAAATAAATAAAGTTTACTTTGACAGTTTCATCACCAAATTACAAAATCGTTTTGTGACGAGACTGGCAGGGAATATTGTAACTTAATCATCATATTCAAGGTTAGTACAATATCTAATAATTATACATGTATTATAAGTATATATTAACAGATAACAAATTCCCAAAATTGTATTTCCCTCGAAGCATAATTTATTAAATGTTTAATTATGACAATCCATTAATTACACAGTTATAGATATCACCAACCTTAGAGGCCTTTTTCTTTTCTTTCTCCAGATGACGAACTTTGTCTTCCAGTTGTCGGATGTACTCATTTGTGGCTAAATACAATATAATACATTGTATTAATTTGAAATACACAGTTAGTCATAATATTTAAGCTGTAAATTAGTCTGGCAATTAATAAATAATTGCCACTAGGGTTTTTTTCTAGAGCGGAATGACAGGGTACCCGACCCTGCCCCTTTTTTAGCCCCGCCCTTTTGCCTTTTTTTATATTTTATAACAGCCTCAATGGGCGAGTTCCTTCGGGCGGACATATCTTTACAAACCTGTACTTAAATGCACGATTTGTTCCATTATAATGCCTCTTAGCTGAAGCTTAATTACAAGGCGCTACTAATCTCTGTAAGTTGGCTGAATTGTCTAGCTGTTAAACTCCCAAATACCCCCTTGTGGTATGCTCCTACCACCTCCACAACTCAAAATGCACCCTGCCCCTTTTCCACTTTAGAATAAACCCTCGCTACAATACACAAGACATTTTATTTAACGTTATTTTGCAGCAGGGTTTGGTACATTTACGCTCTCATCCGCGCCAACGAGAGTGATTAATATAAGTTGTTAAAAAAAACAATATTACGATGATGCCAGTCCAAAATATTCCGAGAAAAACCAGTACATACTAATGTTATGTTCTTTCATTATTCAATGCAAGCCCTTGAGCGTGACATAAGCATAGTGAACATTTGTAGAGATCTACAAACTGGAAACCGGTCATTTCGGTAACAACTTAAAACATTAAATGTGGATACAGACGATGAAAAGTATAACTATGTTAGGAGACGGTAATAAAATATGCACACCTGACTCGCTCTCTGTATTATTTCCACCGTTGTAAAGCTGGTTTACAGGGACAAGTTCAATTTCGTTCTGCTGTGATTCATCGTTGCCGGCAGCAGTGCTACTGCTACTTCCATCACCTTCATCCCTCGGCTGACTCGCTCGCAGACGTTCTTGATCTAGATACAGGCATAATTCTTTAAGGTCAAGATTATCCGAAATCAACTCCTGCTGTTTAGCCTCGAGCTCTTTCAGTTTTTCCTGGTACGCCGATACTTCACTTCTCATCACGCTTGCGGTGTACCGACCGAATCTCTGCCACTCTCTCGCGAGTTTTCTCCCTCGCTGTCTATCGTCGTCCAGGAAACAACATAAATCACGCAACTCTTGATTATCATCTTGGAGATTTTGATTAATATCTTTCAGCCCACGAACTTCTAGGAGCAAGATGTGCATTCTCTTGTTGACGTCTTTTACAATGTGTGTGTGCTCAGCAACGCAGTTACGGTTTTCCGTTTCAAGCCTTCGGACAATCTGAAGTAGATCATCTGAACTGCGTCTTTTCAAGTCTTCGTCTGGCGACTTGGTAAGGGCAAGCAGTGATGCACTTTGGGTGATGGGCTTGTATGCACTCGGTACTGGGGTACTGCGTGCACTTGAGTTGGAAATACTGGAAGATGGAAGCGAGGAAACACTGCCCGTCTCCATGGTTGATACGAAACTAATAGTAAAACTATTTTATAAACCTGTAATCATAAATACAAAGGTATTGTTTCATATTAATGTGACCAAGCAAAGAAAGAGCGGAAAATTTATTCACCCGACATGGGACTCAAACACACGACCTCCCGAATTGGACAGTTCTACCAACGCCGAAATACACTACAGTCTCTCTCTTTTATTCTTTAGGAGCCGTACTCTGATCCCTGGAGCCACACCCCTACTCCAATCCCTGGAGCCACACCCCTACTCCAATCCCCGGAGCCACACCCCTACTCCGATCCCTGGAGCCACACCCCTACTCCGATCCCTGGAGCCACACCGCTACTCGGAGCCGTACCCCTACTCCGATCCCTGGAGCCGCACCCCTACTCCGATCCCTGGAGCCACACCCCTACTCCAATCCCTGGAGCCACACCCCTACTCCGATGCCTGGAACCACACCCCTACTCTGATCCCTGGAGCCGCACCCCTACTCTGATCCCTGGAGCCGTACCCCTACTCCGATCCATGGAGCTGCACCCCTACTCCTACCCTGGAGCCGCAACCCTACTCCAATCCCTGGAGCCACACCCCTACTCCGATCCCTGGAACCGCACCCCTACTCTGATCCCTGGAGCCGCACCCCTACTCTGATACCTGGAGCCACACCCCTACTCCGATCCCTGGAGCCACACTCCTACTCCGATCCCTGGAGCCGCACCCCTACTCTGATCCCTGGAGCCGCACCCCTACTCCGATCCCTGGAGCCACACCCCTACTCCAATCCTGGAGCCACACCCCTACTCCGATCCCTGGAGCCCCCCCTCTTCTCCGCTCCCTGGAGCTGCACCCCTACTCTGATCCCTGGAGCTGCACCCCTACTCTGATCCATGGAGCCGCACCCCTACTCCGATCCCTGGAGCCGCACCCCTACTCCGATCCCTGGAGCCGCACCCCTACTCCGATCCCTGGAGCCGCATGCCTACTCCGATCCCTGGAGCCGCACCCCTACTCCGATCCCTGGAGCCGCACCCCTACTCCTTTGCCCGTGCCAAACCAGATGTCCTTATCACCATTAAACAGTTAAAGTGACTAAGCAAAGAAAGAGCAGAAATGTTAGTGCCTTGACGTGGGACTTGAACACATAACCTCCCACACTAATCAGACAGCTCTACAGGGTTCATTCTAGGTCAGAATTTTTGGGAGAAGTGAGAAAGCGCATGATCGCTTCCTTAAATGGTGTTCTTTAATATACTTCTGCAAAATAGGGTTAAAATGCACAGTACAACCATTAAATACAACATTTGAATAGAAGGAGTGCTTTATAATGGGCCAGTGTTTGAAAATTGTAAAAACCAAAAACAGTTGGGTTTTTTAGGGAGAAGTGGGGCCCCCAGAGGGCGAAGTCAGAGTCCCTAGGGCGCCAATTTCGCTCACATCGCCCTCTAAACTGATCCCTGGCTCTACCAAGTAAGCTAGCCGGGCCGATGTTCTACCCATGCAAAAATACAATACATTATTAATGATTCTGAAAATCAATCGAATAATACTATTGAGTTTGACAATAGTAATACTATCAGGGATCAGTTTAGAGGGCGATGTGGGCGAAATTGTCGCCCTAGGGACCCTGACTTCGCCCTCTGGGGGGCCCCACTTCTCCCTTAAAAAATATATATATATTTTGGTTTTTACGATTTTCAAACAAAATTTTGTCTAGTAAGATACACTGTTGTATTTAATGGTTGTATTGTGCATTTTAACCCTATTTTGCAGAAGTATATTAAAGAACACCATTTAAGGAAGCAATCACGCGCTTTCTCACTTCTCCCAAAAATTCTGACCTAGAATGAACCCTGTACTATATTATTCATATGCGGACCCCTAGTCTTTAAATGGTATGCTTGTGGTGCAGTGGTTCACTAATGAAGTGGTACGCTTCGTCTGTGTCTGGCTATTCACCAGTTGATGAATCACATTAATTATTCATCAATCTTTCAATTCTTTGAAATTATAATTCAGCGATTGGGAATAAGATCTAATTTTTCTCACTCACAAACTCGAGGAAGCAAAAATGTATCCAAGACAGCAACTCATTGTGAGGGAATAGTCTACAAAACTACGTGCTAAACAAGTGGATTAAACATGCTAATAACATTTGATGATACATCAATCCTACTAAAAAAATGGTGTAAGCACTGTTAACAATCCAACACAAATCACTAGATGTTGTAGATATCGGGAGTGTGAAGCTATAAAGCATACAACTCGTGTAGTTCATCATCCCAATTAATAGTTCATCTAACTGACACCTGTTTCATTAAAATCTTCAAAATAATCATACCTGTAAAAAAAAAATCAAAACAACATGGCGCCGAAATTTTGACAGCCGGTGTCCAGGTAAAAATAGTACAGGCAAATAAGCCCATCTGTTGTTTAGTTTATTTATTTAAAGTAAGTACATTCTTTCTTTAGAGAGGGTAACCATTAATATTTTATTCAAGAATAAGATATATAAACGGGAATAGATGCAACAAAATAGATAGGATTGGGGGGAAAGGTTGCATAGTAACTTATTTGAATCCCTTACGTTAAGGGCATGTTGTTTTAGTCCAAATATTTAGACTTGAAAAATGTGACATTTTACTATCCAGGCATTTTTCAAAATAACAGAACATTTTTTTTATGTAGATATCTTATTAATAGGACTAGTTGTTGTTTGTTCTTCGAGATCTCAGTCCTAAATGATGGAGGGAATTCAGTGTCTTGTCTAAGGACACCATGGTTAAGGGGAGGGGAAAGGGGGCTGAAACTCATCGATTACGAGGCGGACATGATCATCGTATATATTGCAACATCCTATAAAGCCGTGACCCCTATGAACTGTGTGTGTGCTTTACGTTTATTTAACGTCGCTTGACCCCTATGTATGTATGTATGTTCCATTAATGGCAAACCCCTTACGGGGACGTAGACATGTTTTCCTGGGCAAGCTTAGCCGACCTAAGTGGTTAGCCAGTACTAAGCAATGTGTGTGAGGTGCCTTGCTCAATGACACTACATACCTGGCCTGACCGAGTATCGAACCGGGACCGTAGGTTGGATTCCAAATCCGACGCTCTACCACTGGACCACGGATGCCACTATTGAAGGGGACATCACATGTAACACAGGCGTGACATAGTTGTATCATGGCACGCCTGTGACATCATTAAAATGTATGACACGTGACCTGCACGAGACATCCATGTGATATGTTTGCATCATCCGATGACATGCATAGCACATTTACGTGGCATAACTGTAACCGTTGTTGGTGATACCCAGGACACGTTATAACAGCTCAGTGACTTTCCTGCATCACCCACGCTGGAGACAGGTAATCCATGGATTAAAGGTTCGATCCCTCGACTGACCCTAATAAATTTAACAGTCTTTCAGATGGTACTTTAAACCGAGGTACCTTGTCGGTGCTTTACATCGTGCACGTAAAAGAACCAGAGGAGACTCTGTAATGGGTCTCTGTCTGTATCATTGTACTATCCTCCAACAATCTAAAATGACTAATCTCTTCAGGAGGCCTCGCTCATATGGGTAGCCGGTAGCGACGATAAACGCACGCACGCGGCGCGCGCGCGCACACACACACACACACACACGAGGGGTATACGACATTCCCGTGACAGGTCTGTAGCATCCACGTGACATGTCTCACGGTAACATCCCCGCAATGTGTACTTTAGTGTGACAAGCCCGTGACACGTCTGTAGATCTAACACTTATGTGCCATGTCTGTATCACCACTCTGTGTGTGACATTCCAGTTACATGTCTGTAGCATCCACGTGAGATGTCTGGACATAACTTTCACATACAACGTGTCTTTTAAACTTTATTTATTTTTCAACGATTGCGAAACAAGCTGTAACTTATATTAATCACTCTCGTTGGCGCGGACGACAGCGTATTTGTGATCATTCGTGTGGCAGGAAACAGGAGTATCCGGAGAAAACCCACCTGTCCGATCTGGCGACAAACGTACCTCACATACTTCCCAGTTCGCGATTCGAACCCGGGTTGCATTTGTGAGAAGCGAGCGAGTAACCACTGCGCTAATCGGACAGCGTGTTATACCCGAGACACGAGCGTGACACTTCCTTGACATGCCCGTATCACGACACGTATGTACAATTAACGTGAAACCTCCGTGTAACACCCATGCCACGTGCTTGTGATATCCCACAACGTTTCTGTAACATAAACCGTACATACTCGTACCGTCCCAGTGATATGCATGTACCTGTAACATCCCATTAACATCCATGCATTATCCCAGTAACATCCATGCATTATCCCCGTGACATCCCATTGACATCCATGCATTATCCCCGTAACATCCCATTGACATCCATGCATTATCCCCGTAACATCCCATTGACATCCATGCATTATCCCCGTGACATCCCATTGACATCCATGCATTATCCCCGTAACATCCCATTAACATCCATGCATTATCCCCGTAGCATCCCATTGACATCCATGCATTATTCCCTTAACATCCCATTAACATACATGCATTATCCCCGTAGCATCCCATTGACATCCATGCATTATTCCCTTAACATCCCATTAACATCCATGCATTATCCCCGTAACATCCCATTGACATCCATGCATTATCCCCGTAGCATCCCATTGACATCCATACATTATCCCCGTAGCATCCCATTGACATCCATACATTATCCCCGTAACATCCCATTGACATCCATACATTATCCCCGTAGCATCCCATTGACATCCATACATTATCACCGTAACATCCCATTCACATCCATGCATTATCCCCGTGACATCCCATTGACATCCATGCATTATCACCGTAACATCCATGCATTATCCCCGTAACATCCCATTGACATCCATGTATTATCACCGTAACATCCATGCATTATCCCCGTAACATCCCATTGACATCCATGCATTATCCCCGTGACATCCCATTGACATCCATGCATTATCACCGTAACATCCATGCATTATCCCCGTAACATCCCATTGACATACATGCATTATCACCGTAACATCCCATTGACATCCATGCATTATCCCCGTGACATCCCATTGACATCCATGCATTATCACCGTAACATCCATGCATTATCCCCGTAACATCCCATTGACATCCATGTATTATCACCGTAACATCCATGCATTATCCCCGTAACATCCCATTGACATCCATGCATTATCCCCGTAACATCCATGCATTATCCCCCGTAACATCCCATTGACATCCATGCATTATCCCCGTAACATCCCATTGACATCCATGCATTATTCCCTTAACATCCCATTAACATCCATGCATTATCCCCGTAGCATCCCATTGACATCCATGCATTATTCCCTTAACATCCCATTAACATCCATGCATTATCCCCGTAGCATCCCATTGACATCCATGCATTATCCCCGTAGCATCCCATTGACATCCATACATTATCCCCGTAACATCCCATTGACATCCATACATTATCCCCGTAACATCCCATTGACATACATGCATTATCCCCATAGCATACCATTAACATACATGCATTATCCCCGTAACAGCCCAATGACATCCATGCATTATCCCCGTAGCATACCATTGACATCCATGCATTATCCCCGTAACATCGCATTGACATCCATGCATTATCCCCGTAGCATACAATTGACATCCATGCATTATCCCCGTAACATCCCATTGACATCCATACATTATCCCCGTAACATACCATTGACATCCATGCATTATCCCCGTAACATCCCATTGACATACATGTATTATCACCGTAACATCCATGTATTATCCCCGTAACATCCATGCATTATCCCCCGTAACATCCATGCATTATCCCCGTAACATCCATGCATTATCCCCCGTAACATCCCATTGACATCCATGCATTATCCCCGTAACATCCCATTGACATCCATGCATTATCCCCGTAACATCCCATTGACAGCCATGCATTATCCCCGTAACATCCCATTGACATCCATGTATTATCACCGTAACATCCATGCATTATCCCCGTAACATCCCATTGACATCCATGTATTATCACCGTAACATCCATGCATTATCCCCGTAACATCCATGCATTATCCCCCGTAACATCCATGCATTATCCCCGTAACATCCATGCATTATCCCCCGTAACATCCCATTGACATCCATGCATTATCCCCGTAACATCCCATTGACATCCATGCATTATCCCCGTAACATCCCATTGACATCCATGCATTATCCCCGTAACATCCCATTGACATCCATGCATTATCACCGTAACATCCCATTGACATCCATGCATTATCCCCGTAACATCCCATTGGCATCCATGCATTATCCCTGTGACATCACATTGGCATCCATGCATTATCCCCATAACATCCCATTGATATCCCCATGCATTATCCCCGTAGCATCCCATTGATATCTCCCATGCGTTATTCCCGTAACATCCCATGAACATCCATGCATTACCCCCGTAACATCCCACTAACATACATGCATTATTCCTGTAACATCCCACTAACATCCATGCATTATTCCTGTAACATCCCACTAACATACATGCATTATTCCTGGAGCATCCCACTAACATACATGCATTATTCCTGTAACATCCCACTAACATCCATGCATTATTCCTGTAACATCCCATTAACATACATGCATTATTCCTGTAACATCCCATTAACATCCATGCATTATTCCTGTAACATCCCACTAACATACATGCATTATTCCTGTAACATCCATTAACATCCATGCATTATTCCTGTAACATCCCACTAACATACATGCATTATTCCTGTAACATCCCACTAACATACATGCATTATTCCTGTAACATCCCATTAACATCCATGCATTATTCCTGTAACATCCCACTAACATCCATGCATTATTCCTGTAACATCCCATTAACATCCATGCATTATTCCTGTAACATCCCATTAACATCCATGCATTATTCCTGTAACATCCCATAACAACATGCATTATTCCTGTAACATCCCACTAACATACATGCATTATTCCTGTAACATCCCACTAACATACATGCATTATTCCTGTAACATCCCACTAACATACATGCATTATTCCTGTAGCATCCCACTAACATCCATGCATTATTCCTGTAACATCCCATTGGCATCCATGCATTATTCCTGTAACATCCCACTAACATCCATGCATTATTCCTGTAACATCCCATTAACATCCATGCATTATTCCTGTAACATCCCATTGGCATCCATGCATTATTCCTGTAACATCCCACTAACATCCATGCATTATTCCTGTAACATCCCATTAACATCCATGCATTATTCCTGTAACATCCCACTAACATACATGCATTATTCCTGTAACATCCCACTAACATCCATGCATTATTCCTGTAACATCCCATTAACATCCATGCATTATTCCTGTAACATCCCACTAACATCCATGCATTATTCCTGTAACATCCCACTAACATCCATGCATTATTCCTGTAACATCCCACTAACATCCATGCATTATTCCTATAACATCCCATTAACATCCATGCATTATTCCTGTAACATCCCATTAACATCCATGCATTATTCCCCTAACATCCCATTAACATCCATGCATTTTTCCTGTAACATCCCATTGGCATCCATGCATTATTCATGTAACATCCCATTAACATCCATGCATTATTCCTGTAACATCCCATTAACATCCATGCATTACCCCCGTAACATCCCATTAACATCCATGCATTACCCCCGTAACATCCCATTAACATCCATGCATTATTCCTGTAACATCCCACTAACATCCATGCATTATTCCTGTAACATCCCATTAACATACATGCATTATTCCTGTAACATCCCATTGGCATCCATGCATTATTCCTGTAACATCCCATTAACATACATGCATTATTCCTGTAACATCCCATTAACATACATGCATTATTCCTGTAGCATCCCATTGGCATCCATGCATTATTCCTGTAACATCCCACTAACATCCATGCATTACCCCCGTAACATCCCATTAACACCCATGCATTATTCCTGTAACATCCCTGAAATACCACATGCAATCCAAGTGACATCACTGTAACTGTTTTGCCCTTTAACCTTTCTACTCATAGAATCACCTCTTGACGCCATTACCAATAAGACATACATTGACAATGAAGTAGCCAAACCAATGTTCATAATGCAGGCCAGAATCTCATGTAGTCCCAGTAATATATATGGAGGTAGGATAGATATGGCGACTACTTATCCACTGCATGATAGCTGATAGCTAAATGGCTGTCGTTTGTATGGAGATATAATAGTATATTAACCTAAAACTCTATGTAGTCCCAGTAATATCTATGGAGGTGGGATAGATATGGCGACTACTTATCCACTGCATGATAGCTAAATGGCTGTCGTTTGTATGGAGATATAATAATATAGCAACCTAAAACTCTATGAAGTCCCAGTAATATCTATGGAGGTGGCATAGATATGGCGACTACTTATCCACTGCATGATAGCTAAATGGCTGTCGTTTGTATGGAGATATAATAGTATATGAACCTAAATCTCTATGAAGGAAAGTGTTAACACAACTAGTAGGCACAGTATGGACGTGACATCCCAATGATATCCCCGACCAGCCATATATCAACCATTAGAATCCCATTATCATTCCTGTCGCATCAGGTTAACATCCCTGCAACATTCCCGCGCCACCACTGTGGTATACAGATCCCACCACTGTAACATGCCCGTGACATTCCTGTGGCATACCAATTACATCCCTGTGACATGCCCGTGCCATCCCTGTGGTATACCAATAACATCCCTGTGACATGCCCGTGCCATCCCTGTGGTATACCAATAACATCCCTGTGACATGCCCGTGCCATCCCTGTGGTATACCAATAACATCCCTGTGACATGCCCGTGCCATCCCTGTGGCATACCAATAACATCCCTGTGACATGCCCGTGCCATCCCTGTGGTATACCAATACCTCCCTGTGGCATACCAATTACATCCCTGTGACATGCCCGTAACATCCCTGTGACATGCCCGTAACATCCCTGTGGTATACCAATTACATCCCTGTGACATGCCAATTACATCTCTGTGACATGCCCGTAACATCCCTGTGACATGCCCGTAACATCCCTGTGGTATACCAATTACATCCCTGTGACATGCCAATTACATCTCTGTGACATGCCCGTGACATCCCTGGGACATACCAATTACATCTCTGTGACATGCCCGTAACATCCCTGGGACATACCAATTACATCCCTGTGACATGCCCATAACATCCCTGTGGCATACCAATTACATCTCTGTGACATGCCCGTAACATCCATGGGACATACCAATTACATCCTTGTGACATGCCCGTGACATCCCTGTGACATACCAATTACATCCTTGTGACATGCCCGTAACATCCCTGTGACATACCAATTACATCCCTGTGACATACCAATTACATCTCTGGGACATGCCCGTGACATCCCTGGGACATACCAATTACATCCCTGTGACATGCCCGTAACATCCCTGTGACATACCCGTGACATCCCTGTGGCATACCAATTACATCCTTGTGACATGCCCGTAACATCCCTGTGACATACCCGTGATATCCCTGTGGCATACCAATTACATCCTTGTGACATGCCCGTAACATCCCTGTGACATGCCCGTAACATCCCTGTGACATACCCGTGACATCCCTGTGGCATACCAATTACATCCTTGTGACATACCAATTACATCCCTGTTACATGCCCGTAACATCCCTGGGACATACCCGTGACATCCCTGTGACATACCCGTAACATCCCTGGGACATACCAATTACATCCTTGTGACATACCAATTACATCCTTGTGACATGCCCGTAACATCCCTGTGACATACCAATTACATCCTTGTGACATACCAATTACATCCTTGTGACATGCCCGTAACATCCCTGTGACATACCCGTAACATCCCTGTGACATACCCGTAACATCCCTGTGGCATACCAATTACATCCTTGTGACATACCAATTACATCCTTGTGACATGCCCGTAACATCCCTGTGACATACCAATTACATCCTTGTGACATGCCCGTAACATCCCTGGGACATACCAATTACATCCTTGTGACATGCCCGTAACATCCCTGGGACATACCAATTACATCCTTGTGACATGCCCGTAACATCCCTGGGACATACCAATTACATCCTTGTGACATGCCCGTAACATCCCTGGGACATACCAATTACATCCTTATGACATACCAATTACATCCTTGTGACATGCCCGTAACATCCTTGTGGCATACCAATTACATCCCTGGGACATACCAATTACATCCTTGTGACATGCCCGTAACATCCCTGTGACATACCCGTAACATCCCTGTGACATACCCGTAACATCCCTGTGGCATACCAATTACATCCTTGTGACATACCAATTACATCCTTGTGACATGCCCGTAACATCCCTGGGACATACCAATTACATCCTTGTGACATGCCCGTAACATCCCTGGGACATACCAATTACATCCTTGTGACATGCCCGTAACATCCCTGGGACATACCAATTACATCCTTGTGACATGCCCGTAACATCCCTGGGACATACCAATTACATCCTTATGACATACCAATTACATCCTTGTGACATGCCCGTAACATCCTTGTGGCATACCAATTACATCCCTGGGACATACCAATTACATCCTTGTGACATGCCCGTAACATCCCTGTGACATACCCGTAACATCCCTGTGACATACCCGTAACATCCCTGTGGCATACCAATTACATCCTTGTGACATACCAATTACATCCTTGTGACATGCCCGTAACATCCCTGTGACATACCAATTACATCCTTGTGACATGCCCGTAACATCCCTGGGACATACCAATTACATCCTTGTGACATGCCCGTAACATCCCTGGACATACCAATTACATCCTTGTGACATGCCCGTAACATCCCTGTGACATACCAATTACATCCTTGTGACATGCCCGTAACATCCCTGGGACATACCAATTACATCCTTGTGACATGCCCGTAACATCCCTGGGACATACCAATTACATCCTTGTGACATGCCCGTAACATCCTTGTGACATACCAATTACATCCCTGTGACATGCCAATTACATCCCTGTGACATACCAATTACATCCCTGGGACATACCAATTACATCCCTGTTGTATACCAATTACATCCTTGTGACATGCCCGTAACATCCCTGTGACATGCCCGTAACATCCCTGGGACATACCAATTACATCCTTGTGACATACCAATTACATCCTTGTGACATGCCCGTAACATCCCTGTGACATGCCCGTGACATCCCTGTGACATGCCCGTGACATCCCTGTGACATACCAATTACATCCCTGTAACAACCAATACATCCTTGTGACATGCCCGTAACATCCCTGTGACATGCCCGTGACATCCCTGTGACATACCAATTACATCCCTGTAACATACCAATTACATCCTTGTGACATGCCCGTAACATCCCTGTGACATGCCCATGACATCCCTATGGCATACCAATTACATCCCTGTGACATGCCCGTGACATCCCTGTGGCATACCAATTACATCCCCGTGACATGTCCATGACATCCCTATGGCATACCAATTACATCCCTGTGACATGCCCGTGTCATCCCTGTGGCATACCAATTACACCACGTGACATGCCCATGACTGTGACCAGGGATCGCAGGTTCGATCTCCCGTCTGACTATAATAAAATTAACATTCTTTCAGATGGGACGTTAAACCGAGGTCTCGTGTCGGTGCTGTACACCGTGCACGTAAAAGAACCAGAGGAGGCTCTGGAATGGGTCTCTCTCTGTATCTTTGCACTATCTTCCAAAAATCCAAAATGACTAATCTCTTTAAGAGGCGTCGCTCATTATGGGCAACCGGTAGCGACGATAAATAAACTTAAAACACACAGACACATATAATTCTGTGCTCCGTGATCATTAGGATAATGGGAACCAGAGAACAAATTAATACAGAACGATATAATCACATATGTGATGATCAAATCCGAGAGGAAAGTTTGAGTAGATGCATGCAACCGTACTCCGTTTTTATTGGATTTATGGCAGACGAAGTCAAGCACCCATCCACTATAGAGCACATGGCACTCTGTTTGAGATACTTCGATCAGAAAACCAAATCGGTTAGCGAAGATTTCATATACAGACGGATATGTAGTCCAGTGGCAACATGCTGGACTGGTAATCCAGGGATCGCAGGTTCGATCCCCGTCTGACCATAATAAAATTAACATTCTTTCAGATAGGACGTTAAACCGAGGTCTCGTGTCGGTGATGTACACCGTGCACGTAAACGAACCAAAGGAGATTGTGGAATGGGTCTATGTCTGTATCACTGCACTATCCTCAGCAATCTAAAATTACTAATCTCGTCAGGAGGCGTCGCTCATATGGGCAACCGGTAGCGACGATAAATAAACGTAAAACACAGACACAAAATTTCATATCATTCGCAGAATGCGCGGCTACTACGGGTTAATCAGTACCTAACGCATTCCTGGCAACTCTGAGAAACGTCGATGTGAGTGTCCCCCCTTACTCACTTATGATCCAGTTTTTATTGCATTTTCGCATTTCTTTTATTTTCATTTTCAGGAACTGTTAACCTAAATCTTACGCACGTACGTACGTGCGTAAGCCTAGCTACGCGCCTGTTAGTGCAATGCGTGAAGGATTATTTTCTTGACTCACGATAGTAAAATCCATAATTCTAAATTTTGTAATGAAAAAAGTAACGCTCAATATAAAGGGTTTTAGCGTATGCTCGTCAACGTTAGAAATATAAATTCCGAATGTTTGTGAATATTTGGTGTAATTTATGCCTTGCGTAGGTTCATTGATACATTGGGAAATATACACCAAACGTCATATATCTACAACACTCCCATGACATACCCGCAACACCGCGGGTTACTGTCGTATGCAGTCAAACCTGCCTTAAGCAGCCAGCCAAGGAATTCACAGAAAGTGGCTGTTTAGCCCAGGTGGCTGCTTAATACAGGGCAAATGTATAATAAAAACAAGATATTGGGAATCTGGAAACTGGCTGCTTAATACAGGTTGGTTGCTTAATGGAGGTGACCACTAACACAGGTTTGACTGTATGTTCAGGATATAAGCCGAAAACGATCCAATATCTTACTTAAACCACACTTATATAACACTATCTTACTTAAACCACACTTATATAACAATATCTTACTTAAACCACACTTATATAACAATATCTTACTTAAACCACACTTATATAACAATATCTTACTTAAACCACACTTATATAACAATATCTTACTTAAACCACACTTATATAACACTACTTACTTAAACCACACTATATAACAATATCTTACTTAAACCACACTTATATAACAATATCTTACTTAAACCACACTTATATAATACTATCTTACTTAAACCACACTTATATAACAATATCTTACTTAAACCACACTTATATAACAATATCTTACTTAAACCACACTTATATAACACTATCTTACTTAAACCACACTTATATAACAATATCTTACTTAAACCACACTTATATAACAATATCTTACTTATACCACACTTATATAACAATATCTTACTTAAACCACACTTATATAACAATATCTTACTTATACCACACTTATATAACAATATCTTACTTAAACCACACTTATATAACACTATCTTACTTAAACCACACTTATATAACAATATCTTACTTAAACCACACTTATATAACACTATTTTACTTAAACCACACTTATATAACAATATCTTACTTATACCACACTTATATAACAATATCATACTTAAACCACACTTATATAACAATATCTTACTTATACCACACTTATATAACAATATCTTACTTATACCACACTTATATAACAATATCTTACTTAAACCACACTTAATAACAATATCCTACTTAAACCACACTTATATAACAATATCTTACTTAAACCACACTTATATAACAATATCTTACTTATACCACACTTATATAACACTATCTTACTTATACCACACTTATATAACAATATCTTACTTATACCACACTTATATAACAATATCTTACTTAAACCACACTTATATAACAATATCTTACTTATACCACACTTATATAACAATATCTTACTTAAACCACACTTATATAACAATATCTTACTTATACCACACTTGTATAACAATATCTTACTTAAACCACACTTATATAACACTATCTTACTTAAACCACACTTATATAACAATATCTTACTTAAACCACACTTATATAACAATATCTTACTTAAACCACACTTATATAACACTATCTTACTTAAACCACACTTATATAACAATATCTTACTTAAACCACACTTATATAACAATATCTTACTTAAACCACACTTATATAACAATATCTTACTTAAACCACACTTGATAACAATATCTTACTTAAACCACACTTATATAACAATATCTTACTTAAACCACACTTATATAACAATATCTTACTTATACCACACTTATATAACAATATCTTACTTATACCACACTTATATAACAATATCTTACTTAAACCACACTTATATAACAATATCTTACTTAAACCACACTTATATAACAATATCTTACTTAAACCACACTTATATAACAATATCTTACTTAAACCACACTTATATAACAATATCTTACTTAAACCACACTTATATAACAATATCTTACTTAAACCACACTTATATAACAATATCTTACTTAAACCACACTTATATAACACTATCTTACTTAAACCACACTTGTATAACAATATCTTACTTAAACCACACTTATATAACAATATCTTACTTAAACCACACTTATATAACAATATCTTACTTAAACCACACTTATATAACAATATCTTACTTAAACCACACTTATATAACAATATCTTACTAATAAAAATAGTTAATTTCGTTCATTTACGCATAGGTTTTGATATAATACTCTGGCCTTTTAAAGGCAGTCCAATATTAATAATAAATACAAAGGTATGACGTCACGACAGTGTTTTCATTCGGAAAAGCTATGTACCCCAGTACCTTTAAATTTACCGATATTTCTCTTTATCTGTGAACAAGTATCTTGAAGTGTTAGGGTGTGCACGTGAATTCCGTGCAGACAATAAAGCGTGTTAAACTAGAGGCCATTGATGTTATACAGTGGACATGAATATGGACTTTACACGGTACTGTGTTTAATTATTATTATGGCTTAGTAACACGTAAATATGATTTATATTTATTGTTATGAAATTATGTGTAGGATATAGGCCGAAAACGATCCAATATATAAAATATTGGATTGTGTGAGGCGCGTAATGCCAATATTTTACATATTGGATTTGTTTGAGATTTGATCATATTGGATCTGTTTTTCATCGTGAAAGTGTTTTGATTGGTTGATTCTGAGAATGAATCTCGGCTGAGCCAGTCAGAAGCTTGAGATTGAGATTGGGGACAAGTTTTATAACCTCCATGCATGGAATATAGCGTGCTGTCTTCACCATCTAGGCTTGGTAGAATGTGGGTGCAGGGAGAAAGTATGTGTTATAAGCTGTGTTAAAGGTCCTGGCTGCGACATGCACGCCGTTAGCAGGTCAGCCTAGCATCTTCTTTTCAGCTTACTGCTTCCATTTATTTTCAGATTATTGCAATGGACAGTCGCGTTCTTGCTGGTAGGCGCATGCGCAGTGGTACATTATCCTCTGACGTACAGTAAGTTGCCTAGTTCATACACGTTTAGTTGTGCTCGATTGCGAATCAAGATCCATCAACTTATATAAATCACTCTCGATACCTCATTCCTGATAGAATCCATCGCCACGAGGGAGAGAGAACAGAAGATGAGGTAATTTGGGAATTAAATGCATTCCCCAAGTGCACAATCGTGACGAATATAGCTGGGCGAACGCTCTACCAACTCAGTTGTTGGGTGTCGGATCCAGACGGAGCGGTAAATGACCGATGTGCCATTCTTGCAGATTTAATTTTGAACTGAAACTATATCGCCAACCAGACCCGTAGCCACACTGAGGCACACCGAGGCAGTTTCCGTGGTTAAAATTTCCAAAGCAAACACAAATATATATGAACAATTAAATAAATAAAATGCCAAAAATATCCCTTTGCTGTATAAAATGTTGACTGCTAGAGAGCTGAATGGTCAGTACATAATTATATGTCTAAACGCATTAAATCAGAAAACGCAGGAAATCGCTTCTATTCCCCAACAATTTTAAGGGGTAAAATGCCCCGGTCCCCCTATATTGCCTTTGTTGAAATTGGCCTCTGGTTATGGTACTGCCAACACATTCATAACCCCTAATATTACTATGTACAAGTTATCTGAGCATGTATTTACACTATAGATTGTGTCTGTATGTACAGGCACGCAAACTTAATTTGGCGTTGTTTACCTAATTTGTTATTGAAAATGATATCAATAGATGTTATATGTGTACAAAATAGGTAATGACAAGCAGTTGTCCCTGTGACGCAGATGCAACATGGTTAGCCTAGTAAACACTTTCCTATACCACATTTATCTACAGAAAATATCCCATCCGCGCATTCTTTGCTGAATCATTATATTTCTATATTTCACAAAGTTTCATAAAAACAAACGACGACCTTTTGAGTTATCCTATTCACAGACAAAATATACAGCGGTTAGCATGTCTTCGAGTGTCATTAGTTTTCATTGGTTACAATATTAATATGACCAATCATATCCATCGATACACCCGACTTACGAAAATTATGTCTTAGCTGTAACACATTTGTGAAATATGTCCATGGGTTTAATGATGATGTAGTAGTTTTCTTTATAGTCGCCTCCGCCGAGGCACATGGGCGACAGGTTTCTCTAAGGTGTTTATGTCGATATATCTAAGTTGTTTATGGAGACAGCAGCTGGGAAGGCATCGCCGTTCTTCGCAGGGTGACACGTCCGTCCTGTATCCTCTTTCGAAGGGGTCCCTTGTAGGGCCACATCCTCCACGATTTGTCCAGCAATAATGGTTCCGGTTTCTTCGCTGGGGTCCTCACGCCATCAAGAAGTCAGCGTCCCACCGTCTTCCTTGAAGGAGATCGCTCCCCTTGAAGGAGCCGGCTAAAGGAACCCAGCTATCCGTCGTCTCCAGCACTAAGTGGTGCTATCTCGCCAAGTAGGTTAGTTAGTCGAATGGTACTCTGTATGTATATGTAGTCACGCGATTCCGATGGTGCGTCTTCCGCCAGCGAAGTCATTGAACCATATTCCTGTTGTGAGCTGTGCCTAGGTGCACGTAGTGGAGGAAAGACCTGGGTGGGCTTAATTTTCAACACACCTGATTTTATATTAAATACGAGCGGAGAACCACGAATTGCCGAGAATCTCAAGTCCGATAAGTCTTCTATATGTTGTGTAGCTCTTTTTGTATATAGGACACCGCCGAGGCATATTTGCGACTGTATGTTTCTAAGGTGGATATGGTCTACATCGATGTCCTGTTCTAGTAGAAATCCCGATGCGGCTTCTTTTCCTATACATTGTGACAAGTCCTGTGAGGGTGCTTTTATCGAAACGTTACTGTCGTGCACATCATCGCTGTTGGTTTGAATCCCACTCGGGGTGTATCCTCGGCCAGTACAAGCTGGAGAGTCGCCATATGACCTAAGCTTGTTGTGCGACTTTAACCCCAAACTAAAACAAACAAGTCGTGTTGGGGAATGGATGCGCGTTCGCTTCAGGTGCGAACGGTCCGGAGTTCGAGCCCCACTGGAGCCGTTACGATTGTGCCCTTCGGCAAGGAATTTAAATTCCACGTTGTCTCTTCTCTCTCCCTCGTGGCGATGGATTCCATCAGGAATGAGGTCTCGAGAGTGATTTATGTAAGTTGAAATAATTTGTTTCGCAATCGAGCTAAAATAAATGTATATAACAGACAGACAGACAGACAGACAGACAGACAGACAGACAGACAGACAGACAGACAGACGACAGACAGACAGACAGACAGACAGCAGACAGACAGACAGACAGACAGACAGACAGCAGACAGACAGCAGACAGACAGACAGACAGACAGACAGCAGACAGACAGCAGACAGACAGCAGACAGACAGCAGACAGACAGACAGACAGACAGACAGACAGACAGACAGACAGACAGACAGACAGACAGACAGACAGACAGACAGACAGACAGACAGACAGACAGACAGACAGACAGACAGACAGACAGACAGACAGACAGACAGACAGACAGACAGACAGACAGACAGACAGACAGACAGACAGACAGACAGACAGACAGACAGACAGACAGACAGACAGACAGACAGACAGACAGACAGACAGACAGACAGACAGACAGACAGACAGACAGGCAGACAGACATACAGACATACAGACAGACAGACAGACAGACAGACAGACAGACAGACAGACAGACAGACAGACAGACAGACAGACAGACAGACAGACAGACAGACAGACAGACAGACAGACAGACAGACAGACAGACAGACAGACAGACAGACAGACAGACAGACAGACAAGAGCGTGTCTGTGTTTCCTGCATCTCTCTCATGTGATCATCGTGATTTCAGATTGCGACATCCATGGTGTTATCTATGTTCCAAATCCCGACAAGAATATACTGAAGTCGGCGACGGCGGGGAACGACAACCAGCTGTGTAATGTTACGATCTCTGCAGACTCGACACTGTTTACAATCACAGGTTGCAACAAGGTGTGTTCATATAATTTAGTCTCCTTATACCGTTTTTTAAAATATCCATATGCACAATTAACCACTGAAACAGGTTGTGTGTAGTCCACGACCTTATTCACTCAGCCACGGCATGCATACATTGCTTTTAGCGTAAGTCGATCCATGCATTTGTGCACGACGCGAGCGTTGCACTTTCTTGTGGCTTCAATTTAGTGGCTGAGTGGTTAATGTCGTTTCTTTCAAATCACGTGCCCCTCATCGCCGGAAGTTCAAATCGCGTGACCCTCATCGCCGGAAGTACGGATCTCACTTGGGGTGTCGAATTATTTCAAGTGAGGAAGCTATCCAGCTGGCCTGTGGTGTATCGGTAGTTCTACCCGTGTGCCCGTCCGTGCGTGCCTAAAATACTTCTTGGATGTGCATCCGATGTATTCCCCCACCAGTAATAGTTGGAGAGCGACCATATGACCAATACTGTTGGTGCGATGTTAAACTCACCAAAACAATCAAGCACACAAATCAATTCCTACAGTTAACATGCCATTCAAATGAATTGGGTGTGTATCATCAACACTAGACGGGCACCCGTTATCAACATTAGACGGGCACCCGTTATCAACACTAGACGGGCACCCGTTATCAACACTAGACGGGTACCCGTTATCAACACTAGACGGGCACCCGTTATCAACACTAGACGGACATCCGTTATCAACACTAGACGGACACCCGTTTTCAACACTAGACGGGCACCCGTTATCAACACTATACGGGCTCTTTCTCGAATTATGAAGACATGTTATGCTTGCCCATTGTGCAAGTAAGTAAGTGACATGTGCACATTTCAACAAATATATGTAGCAAATATTAAACAAGAAGAAGACGCACCCGGCCCCGTGGGCCTATAAGTCACCTAATAATATGCATTCAATAATAATTATATAGTGTGAACAGAAGTGATCTGATCATTAGATTAATACATTGAAAATTGAAAAATATGGCGCTGTTCACAATTCATGTGGGTTATCAATGTACACTAATTAAAGTAATTAAGAACATGTCCATAACACACATGCGTCCCAGCTTCCTCTTTTGTCTACAATGACAAGGTCCAATACCGTGACCTAATATATCGGTAGTACAAACAAATCAGTCGAACGTACACACGTTGTGCATCTAATCATAGCCTGGGAACAGGCGTCGATAGATTTTGCCTGGTCAGTCAAATAAATATATATTATTTTATTATTTTTTTACGTTTATTTATCGTCGCTACCGGTTGCCCATATGAGCGACGCCTCCTGAAGAGATTAGTTATTTTAGAGGATAGTGCATGATACAGACAGAGACCCATTCCAGAGTCTCCTCTGGTTCTTTTACGTGCACGGTGTAAAGCACCGACACGAGACCTCGGTTTAACGTCCCATCTGAAAGACTGTTAATTTTATTAGGGTCAGACGGGGGATCGAACCTGCGATCCCTGGATTACCAGTCCAGCGTGTTACCACTGGACTACATATCCGTCTGTAAATAAATATATTTTAATACCGAGACAATTAATTGGGTTCCGCCTCCGTGGTCGAGTGGTTAAGGTCGCTGACGTGTATACCACTGTAACCTATCATCACTGATGGTCACGGGGTCGAGCCACGCTCAGGCCGTGTTTTATTTATATGAAAAAGTTGGCAGTTTCTTACGAATGTTGGTGCACCCAAGTACTGGTTAACCGCTGGAACCTGCCCAGGAAAGGTGTTGTTAAGTAAACTGCCCGCCGGCGATATAGCGCGACATGGTGCTGATGCAGACGTATAACCCGAAATACAAAAAAATATAAATTAATTAATTGGGCCGTATTGAGCTTAATATCAACATTTTGCCAGAAGTTAAAAATCGACAGTCTATCTGATCCTTGCGGCCCTAACTCCTCCATCACTTTTGATCTAGATGATTCGAGAATAGACACACTTTTTCGACATCAGGTGTACAAGCGAATATTCTCAACACTTTCAGGTGCGATAATATATCATGAATATGGACCTTACTTTACCACGGAATGAACGTATCTGTATACATTGTAATTATAGAATGATTGAAAGCGAGTATTATTTTCTTCTTATTTGTCCTAAATTTAGAAATTTAAGAAAAAAATATCTGAAACGCTACTATTATACTTGGCCTACCAAACAAAGGTTTATTACCTTACTTACACAAACTAATAGGAAAATTGTTCAAAACCTGTCCAAATTTATACGCAAATTTACTAAGAAATTAATTTTTTTTTTTTTAAAAACATAATCATCTATGCTCTTCTGAAAATGTATCCATGTCTTTCCATTGTACTTTGTTTATATATGTATTCTTTGCTATAAGTATGTTGTCATATTTAATGCAATAAATTTATTGAATTGAATTGAACTTTATTCATGCAAACATATCGCACAGGGGGTAATTACATCAAACACCAATGCCGGTACATTTCCTGAAATGCCGGTTGTGTAGAAGTGTGACATGTTTACACGGTAAGTGGCCAATTTGTTCAGTTCCTTGACTTCACATCACTTGCCCCTAATCGCAGTAGGTTAGAATCCCATTTGGGGTGTCGATTTTTTTTCAAGTGAGGAAGCTATCCAGCTAGCTTGTGCTAGGTAGGTGGTTCTACCCTTGTCCTAGTCCGAAATACTACCCAGATGGACACACGGTGTCTTCCTCGCCGGTAATAGCTGGCGAGTCACCATGACTAAAAAAGTAACCAAAAAGACGAAACTTATCTTGTTAATAAAGTTTGCTTTGTTTTGCATACGCCTCTAGAACGATGATATACAATTCACCCTCAGTGTACGTGACACGAATTCTACAGGGGACGGGATCATTGGCGGGAGTTACTCCGAGACGTACGTTATACAGTGTAGCGAGATCGATACTGGCGGAGTTTTCTTCAACAGCAGTATTGGAATGGCAGTTGCTGCGTACGTAAACATTACAGGAGCTTGAAATGTTATTCATAACCAATCACATGTAGTGCATATCTAGCCCATGGCATCTGTGTGTTTTTACGTTTATTTATCGTCGCTACCGGTTGCCCATATGAGCGACGCCTCCTGAAGAGATTAGTTATTTTAGATTTTGGAGGATAGTGCATACTACAGATAGAGACCCATTCCAGAATCTCCTCTGGTTTTTTACGTGCACGGTGTAAAGCACCGACACGAGACCTCGGTTTAACGTCCCATCTGAAAGACTGTTAATTGTATTAGTGTCAGACGGGGGATCGAACCGGCGATCCCTGGATTACCAATCCAGCGTGTTACCACTGGACTACAGATTCGTCTGTGCCCATGGCATCAATATATCGTGACACTTATATGTATTTATTATGCTTCAATGCAGTTTCCAGTATTTTGATTGGATACCCTTGAAATATGTATATATACTGAGTCAAAAAAGAAACGATACCTGGTGTTTATGTGTCTATAATTTCAACATTTATTAAGAAAATTCTTTGAAAATTCATAAGATGATAGTCCAACATGTTTGAAAGAGGAGCACATAAAGCATAATGAGCCTCCGAAACTCTGCTGCGTGATGACGTAATTCGTCGGACAGGGGTCTAATGGAGTTTTCACACAGACGTCAATACCGAGTATGGACACCATTTGCGTCTCTCACTGCAATGCACCGCCGTCGCATCGAACGGAAGAGTGTCTGAATCTCTTGCTGGTCAATATTTGTCCACTCCTGACGCAAAACATCCCTCAGTTGGTTTAACGTTACCGGCTGACGTCGTCTGACGCGGCGGTCTAACGTATCCCACACATGTTCTATGGGTGACAAGTCTGGTGACAAAGCAGGCCACGGCAGGGTTTCAATATTGTTCTGCTCCAATAATGTGGTGGAAATCCGAGCAGTATGACACCTGGCGTTGTCCTGTTGGAACAGTGTGACGTTTCTGTTGGCGTTAAAGAACGGCACAACAACTGGCGCAAGGATCTCATCACAGTACCGCTGGGCGTTTAGGTTCCCGTCCACCACTAACAGTTCAGTGCGACTGCCGAAGGTGATACCGCCCCACGCCATAACGCTTCCGCACCCGAACAGAACGACCTGACGTACACATGCGTCGACGTAACGTTCACCGCGTCTGCGATATACCCGCTCTCTGCCATCCGCTCGACGCAAACAGAACCGCGATTCATCGCTAAACATCACCGAATTCCACTGTAACAGAGTCCAGCGAGCACGTTCCGTCGTCCATTCCCGCCGTACGTCACGGTGACGTCGTGTCAGGATGGGTCCAACGTATGGCCGATAGGCACGAATGTCACGTTCACCGAGCCGGTTCCTGACTGTTTGTGCACTGATGCGATTGTTGGTCATCCCAGGAGTAACGGCAGCTGTGTGCGTAGCAGGTAGGAACCGGTCACGTAAATGTGACGTCCGAATGTGAGGGTCCTGTTCACGCGTCGTCACACGTGGTCGACCAGATCGTGGACGGTCGTCCACCGATCCATGTGTTCGATAACGTCGAAGTTGACGTGTTATCGTGATCCGCGTAACCACCGAGTCGATTCGCGACGTCACGCTGACGTAAACCCCCGTCAATCATGCCAATGGCACGCATTCATTGATTGCGATTTAGAGTAGGCATTTTGTTAGAGGTAACAATGGGTATGTAAGGTGTTTTTCCTCGATGATAATGCAATACCAGTACAATAAACCGGTAGTTGTCTTTGTTGAGGAGCACGTGCAAATCGGAAATTCGGCGTTCCAGGATTATCGGGTGTTTATTTACCTGTGTTTATGGTTGGCTGACGTTGCAATAAGATACCCGGTACTGATACGTAATAATATATTAAACCTTTCTATGGTTTTATCCGTTTTACGTCATTTTTAGTTTGGTATCGTTTCTTTTTTGACTCGGTATATTATTAGCTCCGGGCTAGTCAGGGTATATACGGCTTAAAATACATACCTTTCGCGTGCCTCATAATTCTTAAAATAAAACCGGAAGTTGCGCATACGGTTGGACTATGCGCAATGCATCTAAACAAGACGCCAACATTAATATGGAGGTAATTTTTTATTAAATATGTTGAATTTCTTAGCACACTGTAAGGATCCTCCGTAGCCAATTCGGTATGGTCGTTGATTGACATCAAACCATTGGTTTGTCCACTTATATTCATGTGAGGAAGCTATCCTACTGACTAGCGAATTGTTGGAGGGTCTACCCCGGAGTCAGTCCGTGCCTAAAATACTGCCCGGAGTTACACGTGGGATCGTTCTCTACTAATAATAGCCATATTACTGAAATGTTAATGGGAATTTAAATCCTAAAAACAAACACATTGACAACTAGACTGTGTGACTTATGGATGAAATTGCACGTGTCTGTGATAGAAAAATACATCTAAGAAATTGAACTCATCCAAGATATCCCTAGAATACATGGGTGTACCTATTCAGTGAAACCTGAGGCAGTGGTCATATCTGTCTTAACCAGCCAGCCCTATGGTCTTATATTAGCCATTTTTACTACCTCCGTGACCGATTGGTTACGGTCGTTGAATTCAAATCACTTGCCCCTCGCCGCTGTAGGTTCGAATCCAACTTGTGGGTGTCGAATTATTTCATGTGTGGAAGCTATCCAGCTGGCTTGTGGTAGGTCGGTGGTTTGACCCGGGTGCTCGTCCGTGCCTGAATACTGCTCGGAGGGTCACCCATGGACTTCCTCTACCGCTACTAGCTGGAGAGTGACCGTGACATTTTAAACCACCAACAACAAACAAGTGATGATGGCGCAGAGGCAGCGCGTTCACTTCATGTGCGAAAGGTTTGAGCCCCGTTGGAGCCATTACGATTGTGCCCTTAGGTAAGGCATTTAGATTCCACATGCCTCTTCGCTCTCCCTCGTGGCGATGGATTCCATTAGTAATGGTGTGTGCTTAATATAAGTTGTAATAACTTGTTTCGCAATCGATGTAAAATAAATTTGTATAAACTAAGCAAACAACAAAACTAAACAAATGTTAATTAACCCTTTCAACACCACATACCTCTAAATAGGCTTACAAAAAGTGTAGATCCAGGATCTGCACTTTTTGCCAGTGATATGACTATTTGTAGACATAATTACCCATTTTGATAAATGAACTTGTCCAAATGTGATTTTCTGATTCATTTATTTGTTTATGAATATCATGGACCAGCCCTTGTGAGTTACTTGGTGTTGAATGGGTTAACAGCTCGGTGATGTATTTACACCAGTACTATCTATATTCATTGTGTCTAAAATAATCAGTTAGTATATAATAATAATAATAATAATGATAATAATAATAATAATGATAATAATGATAATAATAATGATAATAAGAGCTCCCACCATTCTCTACATATCTCGTGTTTGACTTCTCAGAGAAGCTGCACCGGAACCCAATGGTACAACCAACGCCCCCGGATACACGGTACCAGTTGTTACCCCTATATTTACCATTGCTTCAAGCATATGGGACAGTACTGGCACAACAATTGTCACTGAGGCAAACATGGGCGATTTGCTCAAGTGGAAGGTGCAAGGACCGTGTGAGTTATCTTATTTATTTATTACACCTTTGTGTGCTTTGCCGTAAAATCTTTATCTCAACCAGCCGATCAGAATATAGTATCAACCACGCATAAAGAACGCCTTCATCACTTGCTCCGCCCAGGGTTAGGGTTGGGCTAGGGTTAGGGTCAAAACGCGTGGTTGATGTCATTATTCAGTTGGGTGTTTGAGAAAAAAGGCTTACCGTGTTTTGCGTATAGTTGTCTTTCCTGTACCGGTCGCCAACACGAGCGACGAGCAACGTCCATTGAAAGAATGGTCGTTTTCCGGGTTTGGAGGATAGTGTTTCCTCCCACATGAACCAACCAACCAACCAACCAACCAACCAACCAACCAACCAACCAACCAACCAACCAACCAACCAACCAACCAACCAACCAACCAACCAACCAGCCAGCCAGCCAGCCAGCCAGCCAGCCAGCCAGCCAGCCAGCCAGCCAGCCAGCCAGCCAGCCAGCCAGCCAGCCAGCCAAACAAACACACAAACACACAAACACACAGACACACAGACACACAGACACACAGACACACAGAGACACACAGAACACACAAAACAAGCACACAAACAAACACACACACACACAAACAAACACACACAAACAAACACACACACACACACACAAACACACACACACACACACACAAACAAACACACACACAAACAAACACACACACACACAAACAAACACCACACACACACACACACAAACACACACACACACAAAAACAAACAAACAACACACACACAAACACACACACAAACACACACACAAACACACACACAAACACACACACAAACACACACACAAACACACACACAAACACACACACAAACACACACACAAACACACACACAAACACACACACAAACACACACACAAACACACACACACACACACACACAAACACACACACAAACACACACACAAACACACACACAAACACAAACACACACACAAACACACACACACACACAAACACACACACACACACACAAACACACACACACACACAAACACACACACAAACACACACACACACACAAACACACAAACACACACACACACACAAACACAACACAAACACACAAACAAACACACAACACACACACAAACACACAAACAAAACACACAAACAAACACACACACAAAACACACACACACAAACAACACACAAAACACACACACACACCAAACACACACACAAACAAACACACACACAAACAAACACACACACACACAAACAAACACACAACACAAACACACACACAAAACAAACACACACACACAAACACACACACACACAAACAAACACACACACACACACACACAAACAAACACACAAACAAACACACACACACAAACACACACAAACACACACAACCAAACACACACACACAAACACGCACACAAACAAACACACACATACATATGGTTCGAAAACGAGGCTAAACAAAATGGTTGACAAATTTTGAATTCTTGAATAAAATAAACAAAATCAACAGTTTTGGTGGTATTAACTGGGTTAATTTGGTGGACTTTGATCAAACAATGATGGATATACATACTATTTGATAGTCAAGTAAGAGTCCAGTTGTTTTAGCTGATAAACTCTATGATATGATGGCTAACGTAAAAGAGAATACTCCAAACAAAGGAAATAATGGTGCTAAGAAAAAAGATCAACCAAGTGACAAACAGATGGACACACATCAGGTACCGATCATTCCGCCCTACATGGGTCCACAAGCAGGATATTTTCCATCTTTTGGAATACCCAGTCAAATACCGCAACATTTATACCGTCCTTCGTTCACTGATTACCCAACTCGAGGCCAGGATAACAGTATGCTAGAACTTTTCCAAGAAATGAACACAAGGCTTAAAACAATTGAAACGAGTGTCTCGAAAATCGCCCCAATGGAACAGGATATGGCTTACCTTAAAATCCAGATGTCCAATATCCAAGAGACTAATCACACGTTGACACACAAAGTGTTCGAAATTGAAAAATCCTGTCAATTTAACAGTGCACAATACGACCAATTCACTCATGACAAGGAGCACATCGATGCTGATATTGACCTTTTGAAAACTCAATATGCCAGTATCAATTCACAAACTCAAACACTGTTTGCACAAACTTCCGAATTAAATACACGTTGTCTAGATCTACAATCACGGATCATGGAGAATGATCTTATTATATTCGGAGTACGCGAGGAGGCCCGTACTAACGAGAACGGTGTTGCTCAGAGAGAGGATGTCCAGTCAACTCTTATAGACACTTTGACCATAAAACTGATTGATAATGACGCTATTAGGCAAGAATCTCCAGTGTCGCAGACAAATTTTAGCTTTGAAAGAGTATACCGTGTTGGTAATCCGGTGAAAGCCAAAGAATCTAACAGACCACGTCCAATTATAGCTCGATTCGAGAAACTAAGTGATAGAAACACGGTGCGTAAAGCAGGAATCTCTCTGAATGCTTTGAAACAGGGTGTTACAATCTATGAGCACTTTCCACGTGAAGTCGAGGAACGCAGGAAACAACTCTACCCAATAGTCCGTCACCTTTCTGACCAAGGAGAGAGAGTGTCGCTTGTCAGAGACAGACTGTACATAAATAACAAGCAATACCATATCAATAATGGAGAGTACACCAATAGAGAAGGCCGTAAATGTTACACCCGTTCCATGCATCCCCCAGCGTACCATGGTGAGGACAGGAGAGACAATCGACCCACACAATATGGCCCACACCCCGCCAGACAAACAATTCCACAGAGACCATACAACGGCAGAACCTTAAACTTCGAAACGCCGAACAGGTTCGGCCAGCTCGCCCCCTTGGGCGTTGACAGAACGTCACAGAAACGCAAGGAACGCTCGCCGCTTGATACTGACATTTATTTGAAACGTCAAAATACTGATGTAATTCAATCGAACACACAATATGTTGAAAACAATGATGTTCTTCTAATAGACCGTGATTCTGCGATCCAACCTGATGCACGTGATCAAGGGTGGGCTAATAGACAGCCCATTCACAGACTGGAGCATATCAGTGACCCCCATGGGGTACCTCAAATTGTGAGCAATGACACAGATACATAGGTATAACCAGTTGTGTATTGACAATTACTGGATTAGTGTTTATCCTTCTGTGACATTACGCTTCCACTGTACAAGTGACTTTTCAATGATACATTGGTTGAATGAATACTATTACTATTATAATGCATGCACTTATTGGCTATTGACTACATTAAATTATTATGATGCGCTAGTCCTGTATAATGTGTATAACGGGATCAGTGCACTTGAATTCTATAGAAATGGTATATATTTTCCTATGTTCCGTTACAGTCAAAATTATGGTCTTTTTCTGCAATGCGGATTTTCTATGACTAGCTATTATAACTTCATGTTGCTGCACCATTACTATAGCAATATTGAATTCCTGAATAATTTTATAGCTGGACAGTGTAGTCGTCTTAATCCCACAGATTATAAAATTAACTCGAATGGAGGTATACTTAATAGGGGAGATAACTTTAATGAGCGAGCATTTTCACCTGAACCAAAGAGAAATTCTCCTGATGAATTTAATAAATCAGATTTATTCAATATTCTTTCTCTAAATGTATGCGGGTTAAAATCAAAATTGAAATGCCCAGATTTTATTGACCTTGTAAATAAATATTGTATTGTAGGCTTGCAGGAAACGAAATGTGATGATTTAGATTTTGTAGACGTACCAGGTTTTGACATGTTTATGAAAAACAGAAAATCTATAACCAGTCGTAAAAGTGGAGGACTTGCTCTACTTGTTCGAAAGGATATTTCTAAATATATTACCATAAAGGAAACTGATAGCAAACTAGTTCTATGGTTCACATTATCAAAATCCTTGTGTTATACAGAAAACGATATAGTCTGTGGAATTATATATATTCCTCCGGAATACTCCGATTTTTCTGTAGAAGACCCGTTTCTAGAAATCCAGGACGACTTAAACACGTTTTCACGAACATCTGATACAATATGCTTATTTGGAGATTTCAACTCTAGATCAAAAGGCTTGCAGGATTACATAATACTAGACACTGAATTTTTCGAAAGCCAACATTTGGATGAACTTTGTTTAGAATACAATCTCGAAATGTGTATGTTTGACAGGTCTCTAAATGTAAATAGACAACGTTTAAATAGCGATAGAATTTCTAATAATTATGGAAACCAATTTGTTGATTTTTTGAAACTTAATTACTTATATATTTTAAACGGAAGAACTACAATGGATATCCCTGGTAAGGCCACATGTAAAGGAACAAGTGCGGTTGATTATTTTGTTTGTAACTCGAATCTTTTTAATAATGTTTTATCTCTACAGGTAATAGACTTCTGCCCATTATTTTCAGATGTTCATAACCTACAATTTAAGTTACGCAAAACGATTGATTATCAGCCTGATGAGAAGCCGTCAGTTAAATTATGGGATAGAAATAAAGCGAATGAATTTATTAATAAACTAGATCGTCATAAAATACAAACTTTACAAGATACGCTAGAAATTTTTAGTGTGGATACAAATGTTAGCCAACAGAACGTAAATGCAATCGTTAACGATATGTCGTCACTATTTATAAACACGTCTGCTGAAGCCTTTGGCTATACCAAAATAAACAATGTACAGGAGACCAACAGTTCCAAAACATCCCCGTGGTTTGGTCCAAAGTGTAAAAAGGCAAGAAAAAATTTCCACTCCGCAAAATATCTCTATAAACTAAGAAAGAATAACGAAACAAAAGAAAGCCTAAAACGAACTGCTACTATTTATAAAAATACTATGAAACAGTTTTACAATAAACATAAGCATTCAAATATAAGGAAATTAAGAGATGTTAAAAGTAAAGACACGAGAAAATACTGGAAAATATTAAATGGAAGAGCTATAAATAAAACTGAAGCTGATTTAACAGATCTTTATAATTTCTTTAAAAATGTAAACTTTACTGATAATAATAATAGCGATAACAATGATAATAATAATCATCATCATCAAGACAATGAAATTAATGGAGATATAAACCCCCCTATCACTGAAACAGAAATAGAATGGGCAATACAAAATTTAAAAAATAACAAAGCTAGTGGCTACGATAAAATACTAAATGAACAAATAAATGCATCTTTACCTTTGATGAAAAACATATATGTTAAACTGTTAAATCTTATATTCGATACCGGAATCATCCCAGAACAGTGGACAGTTGGTATTATTAACCCAATATATAAAAATAAAGGAGACATAACAAAACCAGAAAACTATCGCCCAATAACATTGTTAAGTTGTCTAGGCAAAGTATTTACTAGTATTTTGAATAAAAGAATAACCGATTATGTTGAAACTAATGATATTTTAAACAACACACAAGCGGGATTCAGAAAAGGATTTTCAACAGCAGACAATTTATTTATTTTACAACATATCATTCAATATGTTAACAACAACAGAAAAAAATTATTTTGCTCATTTATCGATTTAAAACAAGCGTTCGATACCATCTGGAGAAATGGCTTATGGGAGAAATTAATAAATGCTAAAATCAATGGTAAATGTCTACAGGTTATAAGAAACATGTATAATGGAATAAAGTCTTGTGTAAAAGTTAATTCAAAATGTTCGAACTTCACATGCAACATCGGAGTTCGTCAAGGTGAAAATTTGTCTCCTTTGCTATTTTCTTTATTTTTAAATGACTTAAGAGATTTTTTCCAAAACAATAGTAATGCGCAAGGAATATTATTACAGAATGAACAAAACACAAACGAGCTCTTTAATCTTTTAAAAATATACATTTTACTTTATGCAGACGATACAGTAATACTGGCAGAAACTGCAAGTGATTTACAAGATGCCCTAAATACTTACGAACAATACTGTGATAAATGGAAGCTCACGGTTAATATCACAAAAACTAAAATAATCGTGTTTTCAAAAGGTAGACAACCTATGTATAATTTCAAATATAAAAAGGAAACAATAGAAGTCGTAAAAGAGTATAAATACCTTGGTATCTTCTTCAATAGAAGTGGCTCTTTCTTTAATTGTAAACAAAATATTTCAAATCAAGCAACTAGGGCAATGTATAGCCTAATAAGAAATTCAAATCGACTTAACCTACCAATAGATCTACAAATAGACCTATTTAATAAAACCATCAAACCGATTCTACTATATGGAACTGAAATTTGGGGGTTTGGGAAATTAGATGTAATAGAAAGGGTTCAACTTAAATTTTTAAAATATATATTGAAATTAAAACGGTCCACCCCAAATTATTTTATTTATGGCGAAACTGGATGTATGCCGATAGCTATCGATAGCTATTGAGGAAAACATTATTTCGTTCTGGTCAAAACTATGTATTACGGAAGAAGGTGATATACCAAAGAAATTGTCTCATCTAGTATATAAAAATATGTTACAAACATCACAAAATTTACCCGAAGAATTGCTTAAGGTAAAATTTCCATGGCTATATAATGTTAAAACAATTCTAATAAAATGTGGTTTCATAAATGTATGGACTGAACATAGTTTTCCTAATGCAAAATGGTTAAAACTAGCGGTAAAACAAAAACTACATGATTTATATTTAAATAATTGGTACACCATGGTAGACAACTCTAGTAATAGTACGTTTTATCGAGTGTTTAAAAGATCTTTTGGAATTGAACCTTACTTATCGAAATTACAAAACTCTGTATAACCTAATTAAATTTAGAACAAGAAACCATCGATTACCAATAGAAACAGGAAACTGGTCAAGAACACCAATAAATGAAAGAACATGTAACTCTTGTAGAAACAGAATTGGGGATGAATTTCACTTTTGTTTGAATGTGAACAATTTACAAATGAAAGAAGACAATATATTAATCCGATGTATTTTCGACGCCCAAATATGTTTAAATTAGAGAAATTAATTTGCACCAAAAATAGTTCAGAATTTCAGAAATTATGTAAGTTTATTATGATAATAATGTCACATACAAGAATGTAACAGGTATACTCTTTTTCCAAATTTGTGATATTTGTGTCTATAACTAAAATACTATTGGAAATATTTATTCACCTTGACAATTGATATATTCTGTTTTGTGCTTTTGTTTTGTAGCCTCGTTTGTATGTCTTGTTTATTGTAAATACCTCATATTTGCATGTTCTGTACATGTATTGAGTGAAATAAAAGAGATGTTCTGTTCATACACAAACAAACACACACACAAACAAACACACACACAAACAAACAAACACACACAAACAAACACTCGCACACAAACAAACACACACACACACACACAAAACAAACAAACACACACACACAAACAAACACACACACACACACACACACACAAACAAACACACACACAAACAAACAAACAAACAACAGACACACAGACACAAACAAACACACACACACACACAAACAAACCACACACAACACACAAACAAACAAAACACACAACAAACAAACACACAGACACCAGACACAAACAAAAACACACACACACACAAAAAAACACACACCAAACAAACACACAGACCACAGACACAAACAAACACACAAACACACACACAAACAAACACACACACAAAACAACACACACAAACACACACACAAACAAACACACACACAAACAAACACACAAACAAACAAACACACACACACACACACAAACAAACAAACACACAAACAAACACACACACACACACAAACAAACAAACACACACACATTGTAAACTACATATATTAGTATCCTATGTTCGTGGAACTCTCTCTTCCTATAATACCTTATATGGGTCACTTTGTCATTTGTCTTAGAATCATCTCTCATTTCAGACGAGTATGACCTCATGCCGTATACGTGCACTGCTAACGCCGGACCTGTTCTGGGAATTAAGCCTATGTTGACAATAATCGAAGATGGGTAAGTCTTATAACTATGCATACATATAATTGAGTCGCTTCATGAGAAAACCAACATAGTGCTGATAAACACGAATTGTATTTACAATGTATTTACCTATTGTTTTCCCTGCTGTTTAACCCTTTCAACACCACATACCTCTAAATAGGCTTACAAAAAGTGTAGATCCAGATGAGCCGGCTCGTGACTAGCCGTCTCATCAGGATCTGCACTTTTTGCCAGTGATATGACTATTTTTAGACATAATTACCCATTTTGATAAATGAACTTGTCCAAATGTGATTTTCTGATTCATTTATTGGTTTATGAATATCATGGACCAGTCCATGTGAGTTACTTGGTGTTGAATGGGTTAAGGCAAGTCATTACTAGTAAATCTACATACAGTTAAACCTGTGTTTGTTGCCACCGCTATTAAGCAACCAACCTTTATTAAGCACCCAGTTTTCAGATTCCCAAGTGTTGTTTTATTACACATTTGAGCTATATAAAGAAGTTACCTGTGCTAAGCATCCACTTTCTGCTGTTCCTTTTTTTAGCTCGATTGCGAAACAAGTTCTTACAACTTATATTAATCACTCTCGAGACCTCATTCCTGATGGAATTCATCGCCATGAGGGAGAGAGAGGAGGCAACTCAAATTCATTAAATAACACCATCTAAGGACACGATCGCAAGCTTCTCACTTCTCCAAACAATTCTGATGCCTAGAATGAACCCTGCTCTTGTAAAGTTTGGCATCGACTCCTAAACAAGTTGGTGAAATATGATGCTGTGCATTGTAATGGTCGTTTCTGTTGCCACGGCGAGGTATTTTTACGGATTTTGTGATTTCTTATTTGGGAAATAAATAATCACCAATATGGAAATATTAACCCTTTCCTTTGTTTGGCTGCGTAAGACAGGTTTGACTGTAGTTCACATCTCCTTCCATTATTGTAATTTTGCGGTGGATTCAGTAGTGAGACTGCACAGCTAATAAAACCACATTTTCGGCGAATACCCGTATGTGGTCTTATTGTAGGGGGTTTACTGTAAGTCAATAATTACATGATATGGAACGATACACTTAGTACTTTGTAGTGTTAGCTCCATATCTCCATATCGGCCGTGCTATCTCCATATTAGCTGTGCTACCTCCATATTGGCCGTGCTATCTCCTTATTGGCCGTGCTATCTTCATATCGGCCGTGCTAGCTCCATATTGACCGTGCTATTTCCATATTGACCGTGCTAGCTCCATATTGACCGTGCTATTTCCATATTGACCGTGCTAGCTCCATATTGACCGTGCTATTTCCATATTGACCGTGCTAGCTCCACATTGACCGTGCTAGCTCCATATTGGCCGTGCTATTTCCATATTGACCGTGCTAGCTCCATATTGACCGTGCTATTTCCATATTGGCCGTACTAGCTCCATATCGACCGTGCTAGCTCCATATTGACCGTGCTAGCTCCATATTGGCCGTGCTATCTCCATATTAGCTGTGCTAGCTCCATATTGGCCGTGCTATCTCCATATTGGCCGTGCTAGCTCCATATTGACAGTGCTAGCTCCATATTGACCGTGCTAGCTCCACATTGGCCGTGTTATCTCCATATTGACCGTGCTAGCTCCATATTGATCGTGCTAGCTCCATATTGGCCGTGCTATCTCCATTTTGATCGTGCTAGCTCCATATTGGCCGTACTAGCTCCATATCGACCGTGCTAGCTCCATATTGACCGTGCTAGCTCCATATTGACCGTGTTGACCGTGCTAGCTCCATATTGACCGTGCTAGCTCCATATCGGCCGTGCTATCTCTATATTGACCGTGCTATCTCCATATTGGCCGTGCTATCATATTGGCCGTGCTATCTCCATATTGACCGTGCTATCTCCATATTGACCGTGCTATCTCCATATTGACCGTGCTATCTCCATATTGGCCGTGCTATCTCCATATGACCGTGCTATCATATTGACCGTGCTAGCTCCATATTGACCGTGCTATCATATTGACCGTGCTAGCTCCATATTGACCGTGCTATCATATTGACCGTGCTATCTCCATATTGGCCGTGCTATCATATTGACCGTGCTATCTCCATATTGACCGTGCTATCTCCATATTGACCGTGCTAGCTCCATATTGACCGTGCTATCTCCATATCGGCCGTGCTAGCTCCACATTGACCGTGCTAGCTCCATATTGGCCGTGCTATCTCCATATTGGCCGTGCTATCTCCACATTGACCGTGCTATCTCCATATTGACCATGCTATCTCCATATTGCCGTGCTAGCTCCATATTGGCCGTGCTATCTCCATATTGGCCGTGCTATCTCCACATTGACCGTGCTATCTCGATATTGGCCGTGCTATCTCCATATTGACCGTGCTAGCTCCATATTGACCGTGCTAGCTCGATATTGGCCGTGCTATCTCCATATTGGCCGTGCTATCTCCATATTGACCGTGCTATCTCCATATTGACCGTGCTAGCTCCATATTGACCGTGCTATCATATTGACCGTGCTATCTCCATATTGGCCGTGCTATCATATTGACCGTGCTATCTCCATATTGACCGTGCTATCTCCATATTGACCGTGCTATCTCCATATGACCGTGCTATCTCCATATTGACCGTGCTATCTCCATATTGACCGTGCTATCTCCATATTGACCGTGCTATCTCCATATTGACCGTGCTAGCTCCATATGACCGTGCTATCTCCATATCGGCCGTGCTAGCTCCACATTGACCGTGCTAGCTCCATATTGGCCGTGCTATCTCCATATTGACCGTGCTAGCTCCATATTGACCGTGCTAACTCCATATTGACCGTGTTAACTCCATATTGGCCGTGTTATCTCCATATCGGCCGTGCTATCTCGATATTGGCCGTGCTATCTCGATATTGGCCGTGCTAGCTTCATATCGGCCGTGCTAGCTCCATATTGGCCGTGCTAGCTCCATATTGGCCGTGCTATCTCCATATTGGCCGTGCTATCATTGGCCGTGCTCTCTCCATATTGACCGTGCTATCTCCATATTGGCCGTGCTATCTCCTTAATGACCGTGCTAGCTCCATATTGGCCGTGCTATCTCCATATCGGCCGTGCTAGCTCCATATCGGCCGTGCTAGCTCCATATGGCCGTGCTATCTCCTTTAATGACCGTGCTAGCTCCATATTGGCCGGCTATCTCCATATTGACCGGCTATCTCCATATTGGCCGTGCTATCTCCTTAATGACCGTGCTATCTCCATATTGGCCGTGCTAGCTCCATATTGACCGTGCTATCTCCATATTGGCCGTGCTATCTCCTTAATGACCGTGCTACTCCATATTGGCCGTGCTATCTCCATATCGGCCGTGCTAGCTCCATATTGGCCGTGCTATCTCCATATCGGCCGTACTATCTCCATATTGACCGTGTTAGCTCCATATGGACCGTGCTAGCTCCATATCGGCCGTGCTAGCTCCATATCGCTGTTTCTCCATATCGGCCGTGCTAGCTCCATATCGGCCGTGCTATCTCCATATCGGCCGTGCTATCTCCATATTGACCGTGCTATCTCCATATTGACCGTGTTAGCTCCATATTGACGTGCTAGCTCCATATTGACCGTGCTATCTCTTATTGGCCGTGCTATCTCCTTATTGGCCGTGCTAGCTCCATATCGGCCGGCTATCTCCATATCGGCCGTGCTATCTCCATATAGGCCGTGCTATCTCCATATTGGCCGTGCTATCTCCATATTGGCCCTGCTATCTCCATATCGGCCGTGCTAGCTCCATATTGGCCGTGCTATCTCCATATTGGCCGTGCTATCTCCATATTGGCCGTGCTATCTCCATATTGGCCGTGCTATCTCCATATTGGCCGTGCTATCAACCCACCAACCCACTCCATATCGACCGTGCTATCTCCATATCGGCCGTGCTAGCTCCATATCGGCCGTGCTATCTCCATATCGGCCGTGCTAGCTCCATATAGGCCGTGCTATCTCCATATCGGCCGTGCTAGCTCCATATTGGCCGTGCTATCTTCATATCGGCCGTGCTAGCTCCATATTGGCCGTGCTATCTCCATTTCGGCCGTGCTAGCTCCATATGGCCGTGCTATCTGCATATCGGCCGTGCTATCTCCATATCGGCGTGCTAGCTCAACACCGTGCTATCTCCATATCGGCCGTGCTATCTATATCGGCCGTGCTAGCTCCATATCGGCCGGCTATCTCCATATTGACCGTGCTGTCTCCATATTGACCGTGTTAGCTCCATATTGACCGTGCTAGCTCCATATAGACCGTGCTATCTCCTTATGGCCGTGCTATCTCTTATTGGCCGTGCTAGCTCCATATCGGCCGTGCTATCTCCATATCGGCCGTGCTATCTCCATATAGGCCGTGCTATCTCCATTGGCCGTGCTACTCCATATCGGCCGTGCTATCTCCATATCGGCCGTGCTATCTCCATATCGGCCGTGCTAGCTCCATATTGGCCGTGCTATCTCCATATTGGCCGTGCTATCCATATTGGCCGTGCTAGCTCCATATTGGCCGTGCTAGCTCCATATCGGCCGTGCTAGCTCCATATCGTGCTATAGCTCCATATTGGCCGTGCTATCTCCATATTGGCCGTGCTAGCTCCATATTGGCCGTGCTAGCTCCATATTGGCCGGCTAGCTCCATATTGACCGTGCTATCTCCATATTGGCCGTGCTATCTCCATATTGGCCGTGCTAGCTCCATATCGGCCGTGCTATCTCCATATCGGCCGTGCTATCTCCATATCGGCCGTGCTATCTCCATATTGGCCGTGCTATCTCCATATTGGCCGTGCTATCTCCATTCGGCCGTGCTAGCTCCATTTGGCCGTGCTATCTCCATATTGGCTCTCCATATTGGGTGCTATCTCCATATTGGCCGTGCTATCTCCATATGGCCGTGAATCTCCATATTGCGTGCTATTCCATATTGGCCGTGCTATCTCCATATCGGCCGTGCTATCTCCATATTGGCCGTGCTATCTCCATATTGGCCGTGCTATCTCCATATTGGCCGTGCTATTTCCATATTGACCGTGCTAGCTCCATATCGGCCGTGCTAGCTCCATATCGACCGTGCTATCTCCATATCGGCCGTGCTAGCTCCATATAGGCCGTGCTATCTCCATTTCGGCCGTGCTAGCTCCATATTGGCCGTGCTATCTTCATATCGGCCGTGCTAGCTCCATATTGGCCGTGCTATCTCCATTTCGGCCGTGCTAGCTCCATATTGGCCGTGCTATCTTCATATCGGCCGTGCTATCTCCATATCGGCCGTGCTAGCTCCATATCGACCGTGCTATCTCCATATCGGCCGTGCTATCTCCATATCGGCCGTGCTAGCTCCATATCGGCCTTGCTATCTCCATATTGACCGTGCTGTCTCCATATTGACCGTGTTAGCTCCATATTGACCGTGCTAGCTCCATATAGACCGTGCTATCTCCTTATTGGCCGTGCTATCTCCTTATTGGCCGTGCTAGCTCCATATCGGCCGTGCTATCTCCATATCGGCCGTGCTATCTCCATATAGGCCGTGCTATCTCCATATTGGCCGTGCTATCTCCATATCGGCCGTGCTATCTCCATATCGGCCGTGCTATCTCCATATCGGCCGTGCTATCTCCATATTGGCCGTGTATTCCGTGCTGTCTCCATATTGGCCGTGCTATCTCCATATTGGCCGTGCTATCTCCATATTGGCCGTTCTATCTCCATATTGGCCGTGCTAGCTCCATATCGACCGTGCTATCTCCATATCGGCCGTGCTAGCTCCATATCGGCCGTACTATCTCCATATCGGCCGTGCTAGCTCCATATCGGCCGTGCTATCTCCATTTCGGCCGTGCTAGCTCCATATCGACCGTGCTATCTCATATGGCCGTGCTATCTCATATTGGCCGTGCTAGCTCCATAATGACCGTGCTAGCTCCATATTGGCCGTGCTATCTCCATAATGACCGTGCTATCTCCATATTGGCCGTGCTATCTCCATAATGACCGTGCTAGCTCCATATTGGCCGTGCTATCTCCATATCGGCCGTGCTAGCTCCATATCGACCGTGCTATCTCCATATCGGCCGTGCTAGCTCCATAATCGGCCGTGCTATCTCCATATCGGCCGTGCTATCTCCATATCGGCCGTGCTAGCTCCATATTGGCCGTGCTATCTCCATATTGACCGTGCTAGCTCCATATTGACCGTGCTAGCTTCATATCGACCGTGCTATCTCCATATCGGCCGTGCTAGCTCCATATCGGCCGTGCTATCTCCATATCGGCCGTGCTATCTCCATATCGGCCGTGCTAGCTCCATATTGGCCGTGCTATCTCCATATTGACCGTGCTTCTCCATATGCCGTGTAGCTCCATATTGACCGTGCTAGCTCCATATCGACCGTGTTAGCTACATATCGGCCGTGCTATCTCCATATTGGCCGTGCCAGCTCCATATCGGCCGTGCTATCTCCATATCGGCCGTGCTATCTCCATATAGGCCGTGCTATCTCCATATTGGCCGTGCTATCTCCATATTGGCCGTGCTATCTCCATATCGGCCGTGCTAGCTCCATATT
>CM026404.1:77918952-78065638 GCA_014843695.1 Archivesica marissinica
CATGATGGAGAGAGAAAGAAAAGAGGGAGTCTGCTAAATACAATGCCCAGCGTGTGAGACCCGTTCACTGCAGTCGTCAGCCATCTTGAGGCGTATAAGTTGTAGTTCTAGTTATATACTCTGACATTGTAAGAGACGGATCTGTAGTCCAATGGTAACACGCTGGACTGGTAATTCATGGATCGCAGGTTCGATCCCCGTCTGACCCTAATAAAACTATCAGTCTTTCAGACGGGACGTTAAACCGAGATCTCGTGTCGGTGCTTTACACCGTGCACATCAAAGAACCAGAGGAGACTCTGGAATGGGTCTCTGTCTGTATCATTGCATTATCCTCCAAAAATCTAAACTGATTAATATTTTCTGGAGGCGTAGCTCAAATGGGCAACCGGTAGCGACGATGAATAAGCGTAAAACACACATACATGCTCTATTATTCCAGTTGTTGTGAACGATTCCATATAGTTTTATTTCGATGTTAATATATGCTTGAATGGCAAGCAAACACCTGAGCCCCTGTTAGCGATAGACAATAATGTCTGCTGTAGTCTCTCGTTAGCCTGGAAACACGCGTTGGTATATTTTGTCAGTTCTGTCATATAAATATATTTAAATCACCGATAACATTAATTGGGCCGTATTGAGTTTCTGACCATATCAACGCCAGACGTAAATTAGTGAAACAATCGACAGATTGGAACCCAGGCTATTCTCTCGTGTAAAATACGAACTATAACCAGAAATTGCGACTTGGGTCCTGTTCAAGTAATAGGATTATTTCTAGAAATGTAAACTGTACAGCTGGCTCAGTGTTTCCAGGTGGACTGGACCTGATGTGAACAATACCACTAGAAATACCCACACCAATTGTTTACATATGCGTCGGAGCAGGGGTCGTGACCGCGGCCCCAATATTTTGGGCAGGCAGGCGGACTTTTTTTATTTCATATCTTATTTTATGTCCGGCCCCAATATCAGCAGGCTTCCGACGCGCCTGGTTTATGTCGTGTTTCACTGCTAATTGGGTTTGAACACATCGAGTGAGCGTAGCGCAAAACCTCCAGCATGTTAGGTGATTATCTGTGTAAATTAAGTGTAACACTGACACCACCCTTTCCGTCTGAACGTTGCAGTATGTGCACTGTAGAACAACACACATTGTATCATGAAACTTAAAACATCTGAATCCAATAGATCTAGATATTCGAGGAGAAAAGTAAAATAATGCATCTATTGAAAAAATGTATGTAAGCTTGTTAGGTAAGGTGTTTGTATCTTTATTTATTGTTGAGGCTTTAACCCTTTCCCTCATAGAATCACCTCGTGACGCCATTACCAATACGACATACATTAACCCTTTCCCTCATAGAATCACCTCGTGACGCCATTACCAATACGACATACATTAACCCTTTCCCTCATAGAATCACCTCGTGACGCCATTACCAATACGACATACATTAACCCTTTCCCTCATAGAATCACCTCGTGACGCCATTACCAATACGACATACATTAACCCTTCCCTCATAGAATCACCTCTTGACGCCATTACCAATACGACATACATTAACCCTTTCCCTCATAGAATCACCTCGTGACGCCATTACCAATACGACATACATTAACCCTTTCCCTCATAGAATCACCTCGTGACGCCATTACCAATACGACATACATTAACCCTTTCCCTCATAGAATCACCTCGTGACGCCATTACCAATACGACATACATTAACCCTTTCCCTCATAGAATCACCTCGTGACGCCATTACCAATACGACATACATTAACCCTTTCCCTCATAGAATCACCTCGTGACGCCATTACCAATACGACATACATTAACCCTTTCCCTCATAGAATCACCTCGTGACGCCATTACCAATACGACATACATTAACCCTTTCCTCATAGAACACTCGTGACGCCATTACCAATACGACATACATTAACACTTTCCCTCATAGAAGCACCTCGTGACGCCATTACCAATACGACATACATTAACCCTTCCCTCATAGAAACCTCGTGACGCCATTACCAATACGACATACATTAACCCTTTCCCTCATAGAATCACCTCGTGACGCCATTACCAATACGACATACATTAACCCTTTCCCTCATAGAATCACCTCGTGACGCCATTACCAATACGACATACATTAACCCTTTCCCTCATAGAATCACCTCGTGACGCCATTACCAATACGACATACATTAACACTTTCCCTCATAGAAGCACCTCTTGACGCCATTACCAATACGACATACATTAACCCTTTCCCTCATAAAAGCACCTCGTGACGCCATTACCAATACGACATACATTGACAATGTAGTAGCCAAACCAATGTTCACAATAAATGCCAGCATCTCATGTAATCCCAGTAATATCTATGGAGATGGGATAGATATGGCGACTACTTATCCACTGTATGATAGCTAAATGGCTGTCGTTTGTATGGAGATATAATAATATATTAACCTAAATATATATGAAGGAAAGGGTTAAACGTCTGTGTTCGACAAATATATATATTTGAGAGACATCTCGTCCACACGGTATAATTTCTGATAGTGACCTTCAGCACAACATCTAGGCTCTAATCTCTAAGACTTTTTCTGGAAGGAGATAATGCTATGTTAAGTAGAGACATGGCTGCTTTGTCTATTACCTCCCTTGATAGAAACAGTCCAATTTATCAAGAAAAGTATATTGGTTAGTCTTGTTGGAATCTTTTGTGCTTACTGTTTTCTGTACTTTATCAAAATCATGTTAAAATTAATCTGTACAGTAAGGTATCCATTGGATGTACACATGTACTATAGAATATATGTCGAGATTTAATAATGTAATAATTATAAGATGAGAAAACGAATTAAAATTGATAGCATACGGTGCAATGGAGTAACGATAACAACAAAGGAAACCAATTAAGATGACCATTCTACCTCCTATACTGTGTGACGTCCGTGGTCCAGTGGTAGAGCGTCGGATTTAAAATCGAACGGTCCTAGGTTCGATACTCGGTCAGGCCACGTATATAGTGTCATTGAGTAAGGCACCTCACACACATTGCTTAGTACTGGTTAACCTCTTAGGTAGGCTAAGCCTGCCCAGGAAAACATCTCGTGTTTATGTCTTTCTTGGAATTAATATGCAAGATCTATTTCCAGGAAAAATCTAGCCAGGTCTCCGCGTAGCCAGGACATATTCATTCATGTTTTAATATGCTGTTTGGTGGCATGTTATTAATAGTCACCACGCAATAACTGTCATCATACACACTGTGTTGTATGTGCGTTTTACGCTTATTTATCGTCGCTACCGGTTGCCCATATTAGCGACGCCTCCTGAAGAGATTATTCATTTTAGATTTTTGGAGGGTAGTCTTTGGTCTCCTCTTGTTCCTTTACGTGCATGATGTACAGTTCCAACACGAGACCTCTGTTTAAAGTCCTATCTGAAAGACTGTTAATTTTATTATGGTCAGACGGAGGCTCGAACCTGCGATCCCTGGATTACTAGTCCAGATCCGTCTGTCACTATGTGGTACTACTACTACACTATGTATGTTGTTATGTCACACGAGAGGACGCTTGCACTATGTGAGGTTGTGAGCTATTGTGTGTGACAATTAATGGATATCCCTAACCTGGAGGTCGTGATAGCGCGTTCGCTTCAGGTTCGCTGAGAGAGAGGTCATATGGCGACTATCCATTGGTGGAGGAAGACCTTGGGTGTATCTCCCTGCCATTTTCCAGGAGGCCCCTCGAATTTGGATCAAGGAACCTTGGACTGTTATATGTACGGAAGTTGCAAATGACTGCTTCAGAAACGTTGTACACACTGTTGTCGTTATATCCTCTCCCTTTAACTGTTATTTTCAGAACTGCAGTGACAGTGCCAGACGACGACGACGACGACGAGAACAAGATAACAACGCAGACGACAAGCTTGGAACGAGCACCAACGTTATCAGTCATTTAACAGTGCTGGAATCTGGAGCCGAAATACACGGTTAATCATGTTATACTATACATTTAATTACATCACGTAGATGACAGACGGATCTGTAGTCCAGTTGTTAACACGTTGGACTGGTAATCCAGGGATCGCATGTTCGATCCCCCGTATGACCCTAATAAAATTAACAGTCCATTCGGATGAGACGTTAAACCGAGGTCTCGTGTCGGTGCTTTACGCCGTGCACGTAAAAAACCCAGAGGATACTCTGGAATAGGGTCTCTGTCTGTATCATTGCACTATCCTCCAAAATTCTAAAATGACTAATCTCGTCAGGAGGCGTCGCTCATATGGGCAACCGGTAGCGACGATAAATAAACGTAAAACACACAGACGTAGATTAAACTAGTTTTCGTACGAGTTCGTGAAGCTTGTCTATATGTTGCTGATAATATGCAAATCAGGACTATAAATGATCTAATCTCTGATGAGTGTCCTACGTGGCCAAGTGGTTAGGTTAGTTGACGTGAAATCACTTGCACCTCACTGCTGTATGTTCGAGTATCGGGTGTTGAATTGTTTCATGTGAGGACGCTGGCTTGCGGTAGGTCGGTGGTTATACCCGGGGCCTGTCCGTGCATTCAGTACTGTTCGGAGCGGCATCCGGGGGTCTTCCTCAACCAAAGCTAGCTGGAGAATCGCCATATGACCTAAGATGTTAGTGTGAATTGTGAATTATTGTTTGGTGCCTCCGTAGCCGAGAGATTAAGGCTGTTGACTTCTAATCACTCCTCCCTCGCCGCTGTAGGTTCGAATCTCAAGTGTGGTGGTTCTACCCGGGTGTCCGTGCGTGCCAAGACTTACAGAGCACGCACTATGACTTAATATGTTTGTGCGACTGTAAACATCAAACACAAACAAACACACAAATGTAACAACACTTAAAATATTACATATGTTACATTCCGTTATGAGTTTAGACGCCACACATGTATCGAACGCGTTCGCATTTGAAGAGTAAGTTCAGTTACAGGTCCTTTTAGCAACAACAGAACATAACTATTTATTTTTATAAAAAATATCGCCGTGCTTGTAGTCAGTGTTGTTATTATCTGGCATCTGTGTGCTGTATTGGAAGATCACCGAATGTAGCGCGCAAACGGGGTGAGTGGTCCAGCGGTTAAAGAGGACGCACTGTTTTTGCTAGGCCGATTATCTGTAATTAAGAACATTACACATCAATGTGTTATTATAACGTTTTTAGGATTAGCGAATAATCCAGGTCAATTATAACTAACATTTATTTAAGGGGAGGTCAGCCGTAAAAGCGGTATAGCTTTCTGTTCAATTCCTTAACACAATTGTTGTAAATAATCATGTGCTTGATAGAAAATAAACTACAGACGGATCTGTAGTCCAGTGGTTCACACGTTGGACTGGTAATCCAGGGATCGCATGTTCATGCCCCCGTCTGACCCTAATAAAATTAACAGTCTTTCAGATGGGACTTTAAACCGAAGTCTCGTGTCGGTGCTTTATACGGTGCACGTAAAAGAACCAGAGGCGACTCTGGAATGGGTCTCTGTCTGTATGATTGCATGAATCTCCAAAAATCTAAATATGACTAATCTCTCCAGGAGGCGTCGCTCATATGGGCAACCGGTAGCGACGATAAATAAACGTAAAACACCAAAAAGAAAATAAATATGTTTAAACAAAGTGATTTATCATTCATTTATCGTTCATTTATTCATTTATCATTCATTGTACGGGCACGGATTTCAATCACTTCACATAAATAACGTTTGATACACAAGATAATAACTGTGTTTATTATATTTCAGATATCTCGTATTTCCTCATTGCTTCGTCATTTGCCGTCATACTGGGACAATACGTGTATTATCTATGAGGTGGATCAACGGTTTTGTATCTACAATGAATTGTCATTAAGCTACCTGTGCTTTTGTTGTTAGTTAATAACATTTAATACGAAGAATAAAACATCTGAATCGGTGCTTTGTTTTAAATATTGTATGGTTTACGTATGTTTTATTATTATACCCTATAATGTGGTTGTTAGTGGGATGGTTCCCGGATCATTGGTACCGTGTGATACCATGTGGTATCAGGGTGTGTGCGCTATTCTTTTGTATCTTTTAATCAGAAGACGAAGTCAAAAACAATGTACGAGCTGTATTGGGATCTCGTCATTTAATATAATTTAACAATAGCAAAGATTAAAGTTAATTCGAACTAAATGAAGAAGTGAGGTCATGTTCTTCTAAAAGACTCGACTCGATACGCATATTCATTGAAAATTATGTGTGCGTTTTGTTTGAGTTTAGGATTTTAAAAGTCGCATTAACAACTTAGGTCGTATAGCAATTCTGTCCGATATTATTGTTGGCGGAGGACTCGAGCAGTATTTCAGGCACTTCCGGCACACAGGTAAAACCACCAACCTTCCGCTAGCCAGCTAGGTAGCTTTCTCAACTGATTGAAAACGAACAGAATATCAAGTACCTTGAGGGAAGTATGTGTGAAGGTACTATGGTCGCCAGATCGGACAGGTGGGTTTTCTCCGGGTACTCCGGTTTCCTCCCACATGAATGACCACATTTACGCTTACATCCGAGCCAACGAGAGTGATTAATATAAGTTGTTCAAACTTGCTTCGCAATCGTTGTAAAATAAATAAAGTACCATGAGAAGGAATTGTAAGTATTTATATGTCTAAGTGATACAAAGTCAATATACATAATCGATTATGACGATGCTTATTTACTAATATTGAAAATAATCAGAATGTTTTCATTTTCGTACATTCCGATATTGAGAATAAACAGTGTTGCCATTGGCTACGGTCCGCCACGCCTCTCCGCTCGCCCGCATTTTGTGAACTCGTGTATGTGTAAATATGGTTATATATATGTATTGTAGCGGACTGTACATATACATTAACTACAGGCGGTTTTCGATTGCATTTCTTCTGGCGGACATACCCATGTAAACTGGAGTCGATATGTATTCTGGCATAACGTCGTGGCTAGGGTCCGCATTCCGATTTGATAATATTTTATTGCTCTATATACATGTATATAACAATCACAATCGTTGTACAAATAGAAATTTAGCAAATGGGTTAGTTCACAATGTCTTACAATATTAGTGATTGGCCCTCCCCATAAAATAAATTAAGAACAACAGAATGTAAGTGCCGTAGTTAGTGCTGAAAACATGTACGTAAAACATTTTACAAGATTTAATATAGTTAGTCTGTGTATTTTCAAAGAAATGTGCTAGTTTGCTTAATCCACTGTCCGGTTTCCAAGAATTGCATCCACCCCGGGACCAAGCCCAAACATGATTGAAAGCGAGAACATATTGGTCCGCACTCTCATCGAAGGCGTAGGCTACTCGGATCCTGGAAGTCTCCGGGCACCGGCTCCTGAGGATACGTACTGGACACTGCTCAACCCACACAAGCTGCTCGGATATCTGAACCGTTCAATGGTAGTACGGTGGCAGCCCTGATGTTCTCCGTTATCTATAAGGGAGACATGTTACCACGACGATGTCTTCGAGAGTCAACCATAGATATTTCAATGTATCGACGTGACGGGGACGTGTTAACTGTTAGATCCGGTATTCGAAAGGAGGACGATGCCATCAACTAATTGCCTACGCACCAATGTCAACACTACGAGACACCACTATATATCAGTCAGTAATAATCGCCAGGGGCGAGGATAAATAAACGCCAACGTTATTATCGAGTTTAATGCTCGTGTGTCTTGGTATTAATCATATATTGCACTGTCATTTTGCCAGAAGTTAAAAAGTGAAAAATCGACATACTAGAACCCAGGCTAGTCATCCAACTGTATAAGATTAATATATCGAGTTGTCTAGGGGGAATTGCCTTTAATAACAAACGTGTAATTATTCAAATAAATATCTCGAAGAATTTTGAAAATCGCATGGCAAATAAAAAAGATATGACATGTTGATTTATCTCAAATAGAAGAAACCTTACTTCTAACAAAAGTAAAATGCTATTCAGTTTAGCTTCACGCATAATTAATTTAGCATTTCTATTATAGAAACTGCTTAAAGCGACATTAGATCATTGAAAACACAAATTTCTACAGAATGTATTTTCCTATTATATGGTATAATTCTTTTCCAAATATTTGCCTCAAATACTGAGTATTTCAACTAATAAACAAAAGTCGTACACGCGGTTTGTTGACATAACAAAATAATGTAAACATTCATGCGTAATACAACTAGTTTATCCTGAATAGAACGATTTATGGTACAGATTTACCGTTATATCTCACATGTGAATCTATATATTTGTATACATTATCTCGCGTTTAGTATTGACCCCGATGACAAAACAAGTCAATTCAGGAGCATGGATGACCGTTATATGAAATCATACTTTCAATCCACAAACACACTGTTTATTGATTCAATGTTAGTGTTCAAATGTATTCGGAAGACTTTGTAGTAGCAATGCATTTATACGTGAACAAATGCATTTTATTTGCTTGTTGTGATGTAATGTCGCTTTAATTAGTTAACAAGAATAAATACTTTATGGTTTATGTTTTCCTTATGATGGCTTACAGGAAGTCCATATTTATGTCGTCATGACGTCATATATGCCCACACAAATTACATTTGCAGCCATTTTGACGAATAATGTTAAAATGCTCATAATTGTCGATTTTCATCATTGTTTCACTATTTTGCTCATTTTTCCAATTAGATGATTGACAACTCAACATTCATTATAAAACAGTAACTATGCACTTCCAATATACAGTCTGTTTATCTGCTTAATTTGATGAAATACAATGAAATCCCATGACGCCAATAAACAGCATTATACAAACATCAGATCTATTCCGTGCCGCTGTGTGTGTGGTGTACGTTTATTTATCGTCGCTACCGGCTGCCCATATGAGCGACGCCTCCTGACGATATTAGTCGTGGAAGTCGTGATAGCGCAGTGAATGCGCGTTCGCTTCAGGTGCGAAAGGTCCGGAGTTTGAGCCCCACTGGAGCCGTTACGATTGTGCCCTTAGGCAAGGCATTTAAATTCCACGTTGCCTCTTCTCTCTCCCTCGTGGCGATGGATTCCATCAGGAATGATGTCTCGAGAGTGATTTATATAAGTTGAAATAACTTGTTTCGTAATCGAGCTAAAATAAATTTGTATAAATAAAAAAGATATTAGTCATTTTAGATTTTGGAGGATAGTGCAATGATACAGACATATACCCATTCCAGAGTTTCCTCTGGTTCTTTTACGTACACTGTGTAAAGCACCGACACGAGACCTCGGTTTAACGTCCCATCTGAAAGACTGTTAATTTTATTAGGGTCAGACGGGGGATCGAACCTGTGATCCATGGATTACCAGTCCAGCGTGTTACCACTGGACTACAGATCCGTCTGTAGCGTGCCGCTGTCTCTCTATAACGTCCCCTAAATGTGACGTACACTTTAAACGGGTATGGTCGCTGAGTATCAGTAGTAGTATTCAAGAACAGTACTCTTTAGACCTACATCGCTTCTATGAGATATATTTTTATTTAAATTTAGTTAAAGTCGTTACTGGTTGCCCATTTGAACGACGGGCACTTTACCTAACAACACCTTTCCTGGGCAGGCCCCAGCGGTTAGCCAGTACTTGGTGCACCAACCTCCGTAAGAAACTGTCAACTTTTTCATATAAATGAGACACGGTCTACCGGGCCTTGAACCCGTCACAATAGGTGATGATTGGTTACAGTGGTATACATGTCAGCGACATTAACCACTCGACCGTGGAAGAGAGCATTTCAAATGAGAGAATCGATCTGCGAGACATTGTAATGTGTGTTATACGTATATTTATCGTCGCTATCGGTTGCCCATATGAGCGACGCCTCCTGAAGAGATTCGTCATTTTAGATTTATGGAGGATAGTGCAATGATACAGACAGACACCCATTCCAGAGTCTCCTCTGGTTCTTTTACGTGCACGGCGTAAAGCACCGACACGAGACCTCGGTTTAAAGTCCCAACTGAAAGACTGTTAAATTATATTAGGGTCAGACGGGGCAGGACTGCGAACCCTGGATTACCAGTCCAGCGTGTTACCACTGGACTACAGATCCGTCTTGTAATGCCTAGTTCGTACTGTTATATATATTAATGTTCAAAGTTAAACGACAAGACGACTAAAATTAAGCATAATACTATATAATATAACGATACCTATGAGTAATACAGAAATGCTCATCTAAGCTGCTTTAAAAATGGACGCATCGCGAATAAGCAGGACATTTAGTATTCCACGTGCTCATCTGTGAATGTTTAGTATTACTAGTAAAGCATGGGCTACATTATTAATTATGTAATCATATATGCAAATATACAAGCAAAGCCAGTCAAACGGTTCTGTCTTGCATAATGACACCGTACATCCTCAGTCGCGTTTCAAGCAAATGCCAACCCACAACATCGCACACCCTTCATCGCGAGACAGACGTCACGTGACTATCCCATGCACATGTTGCCCTACCCGAGCAATCTACATGTTTCAATGTCTCGTGACAATGTGTCACCTCTGAATAGCCTCATTCGGAACAAACTCACGCTACTCGGACTTTACCGTTTAATTTCAGTGTGATTTTATTTGTTATCTTATTTTCAGGTACTATACCCCAACGATAACGTGATTCCCGCGAAAAAGATAGCACGGGCTAATATTATTATAACGGGTACAAAGTTTATTATCATTTATGTATGCATTACTTGGCACACATGATTATTTATTACACCCTACGTATTGATTTGGCTTATTCCAAACCTATTTATAAATTGTATAGTAATGCTTGTAAATAACACGTTATCGTTGGGCCATAGAAGTCTCGAAAAAAAAAATAATAAAAAAAAGTTCGGTAAAACAGTAAAATGTAAATAGACTATCAATAATTATTTTATCATTATAGCAAGATACATATTTCACATATGTCGACATTAATTGTCCTCGGGTTGACACACTGTCACACTCGCCGATCTGAAATATTTATATAATAGCCACTGGACCACCACTTCCTGTCCATGTTTATGATCTGAACACTCCAAAACGACACAACTTTGAGATTCATGCTACTAAATGCTATTTATAGAAATACTTTGGTCTATATACATGCTGTGACAATATCGTAGCCGTATGTTAATCTGCTTACTTGTATACTAGAAGACAATCAATATAATGCGGACACACTAATAAGAAATGATACTCTGATTCAACTTGATGCATATTACATGATGTACATAATCTTTTGATTCCTCTCTATATTTCGAAATCGCCCTTCTTCTGTTGCTAATTTGTGTGTAAAATATCGAAATCTGGACAATGCAATTCGATGTTTCACATAAATATTTTGAATAATGAATTCATTTTTGAATAAATTATAAGTTTCCAATTTTGTAGAAGAATCTACCTCTGGTATACCAGAGGACATAGAAAACGCACACTTACAGTATATGATTATGATTACATGAAAAACGAAATACGAAGGCTTCCATTAAATCACATCACATCTTTATTACAAAACACAAACTGAACAACTAAAAATATTCCGAAATGTTTAAAACTATGTATTTATATAATTATTGTTTTTCATATAAAACACACTTATCCGAAGTGTGCGTTTTCTATGTCCTCTAGTATAGTTTTGAGACGCAGCTACTCGACTTGAGACGGTGCCATAGTTTGTTCCCCATACCGTGCTATGGTATCGTGAAATATAGCCATATAATGCCATCCAATCTCTGCATGAGCACGGCAACAAAAATAATGATTATAATATTCAAGCGTATGCATCTGTCATAGCGATGATGAACAATTCTGATTCAACAGTATAATTATTACTTCCAGCGGAGGTCTGTCTATGCCGTAACCCATTTCATTCTGGATACATTTAAAGGCTTTTGCAAACAACATAGATCTGGTTGATCTGGATCTATGTTGTTTGTTGCATAGCCACGTGTCTTAGCAAGATCATCTGAATAGCAAACAGCTTAGAGACTGATCAGACGGCACGTTCCATTGCGGTTGATCTGGCTCTATATTCTTTGCAAATACTGTTTGAACGGTATCCAGAATCTAATGGGTTAAGCCTATTTCAAATTGAATATCAAACGAAAGGCCAGCCGGATTTCCCCTGCGATGATGACCTTTTCCCGTCGCGATTAGGATTGAATTTGATTTCCGACTGGAATTTTACATTGGCGTGATGCGACCTATCTACATGGCCATTCATCCAATGGTTACTCCTCGGCGGAGACATGACCACCCGGTTCCTCCCTGCCCGCTTGGGTACCTGCTCCAGCTGGTTTAGGCGTTGCTCGAGGCGATAGAGCCTCTGTTCGCCGTACTTTTGTTGCTCTTCGAGAGAGTCGATCTGGTCCTTTTGCTTCTCTTTCTCTTCAACCAGGGTTGAGATTTGTTCCTGTTGAATGTTTCTCTCAACGATACCTGAATAAAGACATAGTGTGAAGTGTTAGTTCGGTTCATAGTAATGACAATGAACGTATCTACCATAGTGTTGCATCCGTGGTTCAGTGGTAGAGCGTCGGAATTGGAATCGATCGGTCCCGGGTTCGATACTCGGTCAGGCCACGTATGTAGTACCAGTGAGCAAGGCACCGCACACACATCGCTTAGTACTGGTTAACCACTTAGGTCGGGTAAGCTTGCCTAGGAAAACATGTCTACGTTTCCGCAAGGGGTTTGACATTAATGGAACATACATACATAGAAGGAGAACTATTCATTCAGCATAGTGTACCTCTGAGACGGAGGAAACATGAACGTATCTATCATTGGAGGAGAACTATTCATTCAGCATAATGTACATCTGAGACGGAGGAAACATAAACGTATCTATCATTGGAGGAGAACTATTCATTCAGCATAATGTACCTCTGGGACGGAGGAAACATGAACGTATCTAACATTGGAGGAGAACTATTCATTCAGCATAATGTACCTCTGAGACGGAGGAAACATGAATGTATCTATCATTGGAGGAGAACTATTCATTCAGCATAATGTACCTCTGAGACGGAGGAAACATGAACGTATCTATCATTGGAGGAGAACTATTCATTCAGCATAATGTACCTCTGAGACGGAGGAAACATGAACGTATCTATCATTGGAGGAGAACTATTCATTCAGCATAATGTACCTCTGGGACGGAGGAAACATGAACGTATCTAACATTGGAGGAGAACTATTCATTCAACATAAGGAGAACTATTCATTCAGCATAGTGTACCTCTGAGACGGAGGAAACATGAACGTATCTATCATTGGAGGAGAACTATTCATTCAGCATAATGTACCTCTGAGACGGAGGAAACATGAACGTATCTATCATTGGAGGAGAACTATTCATTCAGCATAATGTACCTCTGGGACGGAGGAAACATGAACGTATCTAACATTGGAGGAGAACTATTCATTCAACATAAGGAGAACTATTCATTCAGCATAGTGTACCTCTGAGACGGAGGAAACATGAACGTATCTATCATTGGAGGAGAACTATTCATTCAGCATAATGTACCTCTGAGACGGAGGAAACATGAACGTATCTATCATTGGAGGAGAACTATTCATTCAGCATAATGTACCTCTGGGACGGAGGAAACATGAACGTATCTAACATTGGAGGAGAACTATTCATTCAGCATAATGTACCTCTGAGACGGAGGAAACATGAATGTATCTATCATTGGAGGAGAACTATTCATTCAGCATAATGTACCTCTGAGACGGAGGAAACATGAACGTATCTATCATTGGAGGAGAACTATTCATTCAGCATAATGTACCTCTGAGACGGAGGAAACATGAACGTATCTATCATTGGAGGAGAACTATTCATTCAGCATAATGTACCTCTGTGACGGAGGAAACATGAACGTATCTAACATTGGAGGAGAACTATTCATGCAACATAAGGAGAACTATTCATTCAGCATAGTGTACCTCTGAGACGGAGGAAACATGAACGTATCTATCATTGGAGGAGAACTATTCATTCAGCATAATGTACCTCTGAGACGGAGGAAACATGAACGTATCTATCATTGGAGGAGAACTATTCATTCAGCATAATGTACCTCTGAGACGGAGGAAACATGAACGTATCTATCATTGGAGGAGAACTATTCATTCAGCATAATGTACCTCTGAGACGGAGGAAACATGAACGTATCTATCATTGGAGGAGAACTATTCATTCAGCATAATGTACCTCTGGGACGGAGGAAACATGAACGTATCTAACATTGGAGGAGAACTATTCATTCAGCATAAGGAGAACTATTCATTCAGCATAATGTACCTCTGAGACGGAGGAAACATGAATGTATCTATCATTGGAGGAGAACTATTCATTCAGCATAATGTACCTCTGAGACGGAGGAAACATGAACGTATCTATCATTGGAGGAGAACTATTCATTCAGCATAATGTACCTCTGAGACGGAGGAAACATGAACGTATCTATCATTGGAGGAGAACTATTCATTCAGCATAATGTACCTCTGGGACGGAGGAAACATGAACGTATCTAACATTGGAGGAGAACTATTCATTCAGCATAATGTACCTCTGAGACGGAGGAAACATGAACGTATCTATCATTGGAGGAGAACTATTCATTCAGCATAATGTACATCTGAAACGGAGGAAACATCAACGTATCTATCATTGGAGCAGAACTATTCGTTCAGCATAAGGAGAACTATTCATTCAGCATAATGTACCTCTGAGACGGAGGAAACATAAACGTATCTATCATTGGAGGAGAACTATTCATCATAATGTACCTCTGAGACGGAGGAAACATGAACGTATATATCATTGGAGGAGAACTATTCATCATAATGTACCTCTGAGACGGAGGAAACATGAACGTATATATCATTGGAGGTGAACTATTCATTCAGCATAATGTACCTCTGAGACGGAGGAAACATGAACGTATATATCATTGGAGGAGAACTATTCGTTCAGCATAATGTGCCTCTGAAACGGAGGAAAGCATTAATCTACATGTATACACATTTATCTTAGCTCGATTGCGAAACAAGTTCTTACAACTTATATTAATCATTCTCGAGACCCCATTCCCGATGAAATCCATCCCCAGGAGAAATATAGAAGAGGCAACGTGGAATTTAAATGCCTTGCCTAAGTGCCACACTCGTAATATTAGTTCCAGCGAGGCTGGGACTCCGGCAATTTTGCATCTGAAGCGAAAGCTCTACCCATGCGCTATAACGACTTCCACACACTATTGAACACGTGATTCAAGGTGTTTCCTGGGGAAAGTTTGTTTAACGTCACTGTGGAAGTCGTGATAGCGCAGTGGTAGAGCGTTTAAATAATTTTAAACGTTATTTATTTTACAACGATTGCGAAGCAAGTTCTAACAACTTATATTAATCACTCTCGTTGGTGCGGATGAAAGCGTAAATGTGGTCATTCGTGTGGGAGGAAACCGGAGTACCCGGAGAAAACCACCTGACCGATCTGGCGACCACCGTACCATCTCACATACTACCCGGTCCGAGGATCGAACCCGGGTTGCATTGGTGAGAAGCGAGCGCGCTAACCCCTGCGCTAATCGGACAGCCGAATTTAAATTGATTCCGTATATTGACATTTTTCACTTCTACTCCTATATATTTACATTGCTACTGCATTACCTTCGATGAACGCATGTGCCTTAGTTGTATACATTTTCGAATGAGGGTTCCCAACTAATGATATGCAGTTGACATGCGCACTCGTCGCGAGAAAAGGCGTGTAGTACAGTTTACGCTGTTCCAATGATGATCTATTAGCTGTTCCGACACACGATAAGTTGCAAATATGGACTAAAACACTTTAAATACAAAGTGTGCTATATTTTCTTTGTGTCATGGAGAAGAATAATTAATGCAAATAGTAGTAATGAAATAAAGTTAGCGTGAATGCATTCGGCCTCCACACACTCTAGCCACTCCCAATGTAGTTCATACCCCGATGGAAACTAATATCCATTCATTATGTAACCGAGATGTGAAAAAAAAAACACGCATACTTAATAAGTAAATTCAAAACCAATAACGTAATGAAAAGGAATTCGTCCGTAACTGAAAGTGTGATTCTCGCTCATTAGGAAAGAAATAGTCCAGACAGTGATAAGTAATGTCACGAATCTCTAAATCTAAGACTTCCTCAAGTGACCGATACGATGCTTCATGATTATCAAACCCCAATTCACCATATAAGCGTTGCTATAATGTGTAAGCCAACTGCACGATAATGAATTTGCATTTCAGCAAAGTATCACAAATGCTTGGGGATCTAGACAACAGGTTTTAAGTTTAAACTTTATATATTTTGCAACGATTGCTAAGCAAGCGAGGTCTCGTGTCGGTACTTTACACAGTGCACGTAAAAGAACCAGAGGAGGCTCTGGATTGGGTCTCTTTCTGTATCATTGCACTATCCTCCAAAATCGAAAATGACTAATCTCTTCAGGAGGTGTCGCTCATATGGGTAACCGGTAGCGACGATAAATAAACATAAACCACACACACAAGCAAGTTTTAGCAACTTATATTAATCACTCTCGTTGGCGCGGATGAAAGCGTATATGTGGTCATTCATGTGGGAGGAAACCGGAGTACCCGGAGAAAACCCACCTGTCCGATCTGGCGACCACCGTACCATCTCACATACTTCCCGGTCCGAGGATCGAACCCGGGTTTCATTGGTGAGAAGCGAGCGCACTAACCACTGCGCTAATCGGACAGGACAAAAGGTTTCGGGTTCATAATCAAATCTATTTAGGCTTGATGCTATACATACACGTTGTTCAGGCCATATCCAAGCAAGTTTGGTAATGACACCCGTCACCATTAAAGCCATACAGTACGGTGGCCTAAGACATTTACTGCTATGTATGCGTATTATAGGTATTAAAATTGTCCAATTATGTTCAGGGAACCAGTTCCAAGCTTTCACTGGTGTGCGCATAGAAATACAGACTTGAGCTGGAACCCAGAAATGGCCAAGTCAATCTATTTACGTAGTTGAAATTCTGCAACAATAATTGGTTCCCATATGATTCGCGGATGTTCCAGCCTAGATGTTATATATACTATTTTGTTGGACAGGGTGTCATGTTATTGTCCACATCTTTGCATTTAATTACTAAATTATGCACATTATAATTTATACATTCACTCAACAGAGTCAACACACTATCCGAGTGTGTATTATGCAGAGTGAGTTTTCAATCGTCCTATTACTATGTAATAGTTGTTCTTGTTATGAATAGTGCTAAGCCAATGGTGTATCATAAAGTTCTTAAAAAATGAAACAATATTTTTGAACCAGAAACCATTTGTCCAGATCCTAAGCATCTGTGAAAAATACCACGGGTGGACAGCCACTTATATCTGAGTTTATGCATACCGTACCTTCATCTTGCAATTCCTCCAGTTTATCAATTTTCTGTCTATGTTCTTCGTTCTCTTCTTCAATTTCTCTTAGTTTCAGCAGTTGTGTGTTTAACTCTTGTTCTTTCTCCTCGAGCGCCCTCTTGTGTTCATCGAGTCTGCGTTCCAATTCGTGAAGCTCGCTTGCCTTCACGTTCAACTCTTCTTTCTTTGCACGCGTTGTGTTGCCATTTTCATTCAAGTGCTTATTGTCTAGCTGAAGCTGAATAATCTTCTGCTGAAAGGTGTTGAGTTTTTCTATGAGGGACTTATTCGTCTTTCTCAGACGTTCATTTTCATCTCGAACACTTTGCAATTCTTCTTCCGAAGTTGGTACGCTGCTTGTTTGTTTGGCGATCTTCTTAAACAGATCTGCTATTGTTGGTGCCATTCTCACGAGTTCCTCTTCAAGAATATGCATATCTACTGACGCATCAGTCCCGTAACTATCTATTTTCCTGCTCACAGCTTTCCCTTGCGATGCGTTTCCAGTGTCGGTAACATGTGGTGCGTTTTTGCCCTTGTTGACTTGTGGAGTTGATTCGTTCGGAGCGTCGGTCGAACTATATGAGTGTAGGGACATTTCACTGTGTGGTGCCAGTGAAGACTCGGCGTGTAATGATGTCAACCGGCCGTTCTCTGAATCTTCCCCAGTACTTGACCGCCGTGCTGCTCCCGTCTGAGCGTCACCTGCTGCAGTGTTATTTGAGGAAGTGGACACAGACACAACAGGTGCCACTGTGGCTACTGGGGCAGTAACTCCGTTATGTTGACCTTCATCCAGTGTGACATTGCGAATTCGACGATTTCTTTCCCCGGTTTCGCTGTTAACAGTTCCGCTGCTCTGAAAGTATAAACATGAAACAATGTTTTCAATGAGGCATATCCAAGTAGATTCGTGGAATAGATTTGTTCTAGAACTATGAAAGCATACTAATCTAGCAGTTTATAATATTGATTAATATATCTATTCCCTTAAACTCATGTTGATTATTTGTTTGTAGAAATAAAATTTTATAGAGTGTGTTTTACGTTTATTTATCGTCGCTACCGGTTGCCCATATGAGCGACGCCTCCTGAAGAGATTAGTCATTTTAGATTTTGGAGGATAGTGCAATGATACAGACAGAGACCCATTACAGAGTCTCCTTTGGTTCTTTTACGTGCACGGTGTAAAGCACCGACACGAGACCTCGGTTTAACGTCCCATCTGAAAGACTGTTAATTTTATTAGGGTCAGACGGGGGATCGAACCTGCCATCCCTGAATTTTATAGACAACTATTGACTAAATATAGGTTGTCAGCCCATAAGCTGTTGAAACAGGGCGATATGGAAATCGTTTGGAAAAGAAACGAACTACTTTGCCAAATATGTGGAACTGGTGTCATTGAATACGAATTTCATTTCTTCTTATTGTGCGAAACATACAAACCAGCTAGAAAGGTATATATCTCAAGCTATTATATGAAGTTATTAGAATTATTAGACTCGAAAAAGTCAACTATTCTCAATAAACTTGCTCATTTTATTTACTGTGCAATAACAATTCTTGACAATATTTGGAATAACTAATTGTTGATAGTGACATGGTTTTCCATTTCCCCTATCAGTGTGTAATCCTTTCTAGTCAGGCATGTGGTATTGAGAGGCTGCAAACAGGCTTGTTAATGCTGCTTCCAGTATGTGGGCTCTGTACTTTCCATGATACCATATACAATATTATTTTTAATACGAGCTTATGTGTCAAACAGTGTTTGTTCCGTAGGTAGTGCCACAGGTGTAGCAGGAGTTTCGAAGGTGGGGATTGGCCCAATCATTGGACCGGCTATGTTCTGTGATTCACTTTCTGGAAACAAACATTCGTTTCGTCAAATTGTAAATTATTTTTGTCACGATATTTGTTTATTAGTTTGTAAAATATATGTATATAGCAATTTATACTCACTCTCCGTAAAATTATAATTGAGATATGTATATATGTGACTTTGACTATATGCATGTATGATATTTTTGTTATGGATAATGCACTTTGTAGTTTAAATCCGAAAAATAAACTGCACGTTCTGTTCTCAACAACGAAGAAGAAACAACACTTATTTATTACATAGATAATTTATCAACAAGTATTACACTGTGCTCTGTATGTTTTAGAAAATGCCAAGACAGAAGTTGTGTTATGATTAATACATAAATAAATATGCACCAGTGAATTACGGTGAAAATCAAAAGCATCACAGTGCACCCCCCCCCCCAAAGAACGCTTCACAGACGGATCTGCAGTCCAGTGGAAACACGCTGGACTGGTAATCCAGGGATGTTTTTACTTTTACGTTTATTTATCGTCGCTATAGGTTGCCCATATGAGCGATGTCTCCTGAATATATTACATTTTAGAATTGTGGACGATTGTACAATGATACAGACAGAGTCTCCTCTGGTTCTTTTACGTGCACGGTGTACAGCACCGACACGATACCTCGGTTTTAAGTCCCATCTGAAAGACTGTTAATTCTATTAGGGTCAGACGGGGGGTCGAACCTGCGATCCATGGCGTTGTTGGATTTGGCTAAGTAAGGGCCACATATTGAATTGGAAACATAGTTTAATGTTCAAAACTGATGTTAAAGTACATTTGCAACATTTCATAAAATGTAACTGTCTAGCTTAATCCTATTTTATTAAAGTTTAAACTTTATTTATTTTACATCGATTGCGAAGCAGGTTTTAACAACTTATATTAATCACTCTCGCTGGCTGGGATGAAAGCATAAATGTGGTCATTCGTGTGGGAGGAAATCGGAGTACCCGGAGAAAACCCACCTGTCCGATCTGGCGACCACCGTACCATCTCACATACTTCCCGGTCCGAGGATCGAACCCGAGTTACATTGGCGAGACGCGAGCGCGCTAACCACTGCGCTAATCGGACTGCCTAGTTTATTGCAAAATCAACAGTAAACATGTCATACACAAACATATACAATGCATAGCATGAACATACAAATGGTTTGGGCCACACGTTTTAACAACATTCGACAACGGCACACAACACTTTCTATAAATGGATTCATACAATTTAGTTGAGGCCACATGACACTAAAATAAGACATTTTATCCCCATCCCACAAAGTGCCGACCCCCTATGATTGTGTATAATTGTGCATATATCTCTGTTCGCTAGACAAACGCATTAGCGGCGCGTAGTTTGTATACTTACCCGCTGTTGTAAGACTGGGTGTACTTATAAGGATTTCTCGCTAACTTAATATACTGTTTGATTCACTGTGTTCATATACAATATATTTGCCCGAGACAGACAGTTTCAATGGCGGTAATTGACACCTCAATTGGATACTCCTGAATGACAACACGTGCAGTGACTTGAACGAGTAACGCGCTTCTAACAGCTCTGTCTAACGGTATGTAATGTTGTTTTATATTTCATATAATAATTATATACAGACGGATATGTAGTCCAGTGGTAACACGCTGAACTGGTATATCCAGGGATCGCAGGTTCGACCTCCCGTCTTACCCTAATAATATCAACAGTCCTTCAGATGGGACGTTAAGCCGAGATCTCGCGTCGGTGCTTTACACAGTGCATGTAAAAGAACCACAGGAGACTCTGGAATGGGTCTGTCGGTATAATTGCACTGTCCCCCACAAATCTAAAATGACTAATCTCTTCAGGAGGCGTCGCTCATATGGGCAACCGGTAGCGACTATAAATAAACGTAAAGGCACACACGCTAATTGGGTTAGATGATTACTAAGACAATAACATTTGCGTTTGAATCTTATATTAAAGGAGATAATAGAACAAATACACTGTCTAATCTCCGTGCATGAAAATGCATGCTTGTAACATGCGTGTACGTGCACTCTAGATATTATAATAGTCATGTATGTTGTTATATCTTTACATTTTGAAATGTGCATTATTTGTACATTAATGTACATGTGTAACCATATACCTATGTGTATACGTTAATAAGTGTATACTCCGTTCCGTTCAAATCACTATAATGAACAAGTTTATTATCTCCATTGCTATCTCATATATGGTCAGATGAACGTTTCGAATACAATCATTGTGCTTACCACAGTGCTAATGAACGTTTCGAATACAATCATTGTGCTTACGACAGTGCTATAAATTGAGTTGGCAACAACCTGTAAGCTCTATACACAGATGAGACGAAAACAGCAGTCGAATACAATGAATACATATGAACAATAATGAGACTGTTAATTGGGCATACACACAAATACCAGTTATGCCAATTGCGTCTGCATTCATTTCTGCAAATGAAGAGTTTAGTGTACTATGTTACAGCTAGTTCTAAGCGAGATTTAAAGCGACATTACATCGCATAAAGCATATAAAATGCATTTGTTTTCACTTATAGCTGCATTGCTACTACATTCAAACACTAACATTGAATCAATTAACAGTGTTTATGTGGTATACATGAAAGTAGAGTTTCATATAACGGTCATCCAGGCTCCTGAATTGACGTTTGTTGTCATTGTAGTCAATACTAAACACGCGATACTTTCGTTTGTTTCTATTTTATTGTTATATATGTATATATTTGCAGAATCCTTTCTTAATTTTCCCATTTTTTTAGTATTCATGAAATTAATTAAATTATTTGCACACATCTTGTACGCATCCATTTTGATAGTTACAATATAGTATATTGGGGAGGACCGTAATTAATGTTGTTAAAACGTGTGGCCCAACCCATTTGCTTCAACATATATTGACAATCCTTGTACAAACAATGTCACGACTCGTACATTATGCTTACTTATATAATATGTTCATTTGTCTTGTATTAGTTTATACAAATTTATTTTAGCTCGATTGCGAAACAAGTTATTTCAACTTATATTAATCACTCTCGAGACCTCATTCCTGATGGAATCCATCGCCACGAGGGAGAGAGAAGAGGCAACGTGGAATTTAAATGCCTTGCCTAAGGGCACAATCGTAACGGCTCCAGCGGGGCTCGAACTCCGGACCTTTCGCACCTGAAGCGAACGCACATCCACTGCGCTATCACGACTTCCTTTCACGATTTGTCTTGTATTATATATACATTGTATATATAGAATGAATGCACTAACACGATTAAACTAAGTAGCTTGCACTATCTTCCAAAGAATAAAATGGCTAATATACTTGAGGCATCACTCCTATTATCCGATTTGCAAATAAACGCATCCAATGGCAATGTGTCGATACATAACAGTAATAATGATCTTGGTTTCTCTAAGTACCAAACATAACGCTTGGTTTACAATTAACCCTTTCACCGCCAATGTCGCATAAAAGCGACTTTGTAAAAAAGTAGAGAACCCGATCGGACAGAACAGAACATGCCGTCTGATCAGGCTATATGCTGATTGCTCTTCAGACAGTGGAGCTGAAGCACCTGTCCGAATAGCAAACAACATAGATCCTGATCAGACGCGGCGTTACGCCGCGGCTGATCTGGATCTATGTTGTTTGCACATGCTCTGGATTTATTCGGCGCTGAAAGAGTTAAACTACTGTATAACACGATATACGTCACATGCTAGCGTATTACAGGGAGTTTGTAATCGGCCAGCTCTTATATTGCGCATTTCTTTTTTACCGCAGAAATTAAATCCACACTTATATAAATAACTCGTACTACTATGGGGTAGAAATCTAATCAGTGGCGTACTGATTCGATATTTAAATAGCTAGCGACAAAGCCCACTCTAGTTATCTATTTGGAATTAAAGTGCTTTCTTGTTGATGAACATTTTATAATTGTATACTTACTGTGGATGATACAGCTGTTGAAGGTCGTGAATCTGGATCTGAAGTGATAATTGATTTAAATCAGAGTAAATCAATGCAGTTTATATCGCTTTGTTCGGTCATTATAGACGTAAACATATCATTATAAAGACTAATGAAATACGAAATAGCGTACTAATCCACTAATTATATACACCTATGTGTTATTAATGAGCTTCTTTACAGTTTGTCCATCTATATGGCTTTTATGGTGGACGTCGTGATAGCGCAGTTCCCTTCAGGTGCGAAAGGTCCGGAGTTCGAGCCCCGCTGGAACCGTTACAATTGTGTCCTTAGGCAAGGCATTTAAATTCCACATGCCTCTTCTCTAAGGACATAATCGTAACGGCTCCAGCGAGGCTCGAACTCCGGACCTATCGCACCTGAAGCGAACGCGCATCCACTGCGGTCCCATCGTTCTGACATGAGTACGCTTGCTGTGGCTGTGGATTATGGGTCTGGTTGGTTATTCATCTTCATAATTCTGCATCGTTTCATATAACCCACTACTTCACACTTTCAAGTTTCAAGTTTATTTTCGTAATCTGAATGCTTCGATCAATTATCACGTGGCATTTTATTATCCCACCGAACGATAGTTTCAATTAGATATGTCAAATGATTTATTGCATAGCCTTGTTTCTTGGGAAATGCTTTAGAGTTGGTATTGCAATAGCACAAACTAATGATACCAGCGGCTTGTGTATTTGTGGTATAGTTGTGAAACCAGATACCGATGTATCTCCTTTTGGGATATAATAAAATACAAGCTACATTGCTAATATGTCAAATATCACGGAAAGTAAATAATACGATGACGCCGGACTGTAAATAAACCGACATAATAGGATGTGGTAGAAGCCGACACACAGTCTTAAACCGAGGTCTCGTGTCGGTGCTTTACACCGTGCACGTAAAAGAACCAGAGGAGACTCTGGAATGGGTCTCTGTCTGTATCACTGCACTATCCTCCAAAATCTAAAAAGGACTAATATCTTCAGGAGGCGTCGCTCATATGGGCAGCCGGTAGCGACGATAAATAAAACACACACGACACACAGTTATGAGTACTGTAATACGAATATGGCGGTCATTTTGTTGAAAGCACAACACTAAGTTATCAATTTTAATGAAACAATATATTTTTATCAAGTTATATACTCACACCAAAATGAAGCTGGGCATTTGACTTAGAGGTAAAATTTATATCCTTTTATAAAAACAATATAGGCAAATGTGGACGTCTACGCGCTTAGCTATTAGGTAAATTAATGCAATGTGTGAAGGATTATTTTCTTCACTCATGATAGTAAAATCTATAATTCTAAAATTTGTAACGAAAAACTAATGCTCAAAATAATAATAGTATTCGATCAGTATATATACACACTTGCATCTACGTTACGAACTTCCGAGGTCTCGTGTCGGTGTTTTACACCGTGCACGTAAACGAACCAGAGGAGACTCTGCAATGGGTCTCTTTCTGTATCATTGCACTATCCTCCAACATCTAAAATGACTAATCTCTTCAGGAGGCGTCGCTCATATGGGTAACCGGTAGCGACGATAAATAAACGTAAAACACACAGTTACGAACTTTGGCAATTCAAAGGTGCATGTGTAACTGAGGTGGTCAATTGTCGACGCTATTTTAGTATTTAACTGTTCGACTAACATCCCCGACGTCTGACAACTCGTACCTGTAAACACGCGGGTGTGCTTGCGTTTATTTATCGCTGCTACCGGTTGCCCATATGAGCGACGCCTCCTGAAGAGATTAGTTATTTTAGAAAATCGGAGGATAGTGCAATGATACAGACAGAGACCCATTCCAGATTCTCCTCTGGTTCTTTTACGTGCACGTTATAAAGCACCGATACGAGAACGCGGTTTATAGTGCCAAGTTAGGCTTGTGCAATTTGTAACGCAGTTAGCATATAGCCGTATGGAAGTGTATGCGATTATCAATTTTGTAATTGGGTTTGTAAAGACAATTCTGAAAACGGAAACACCTTTATCACATTTCATAAAATCTCAGTATGTACAAACTTACGTGCGATTTCGACGTTTCTGACGGTACTGTTGTTGCCAGGGTTCACGCTATTGGTGTTGTTCCCGGTGGAGTTTGCGGTGCTATTGGAGACGGGGTATATCTGCAGCGTCTCCATAACCCGACTGTATCGGTTGTCCGGATTGTTTCGAATAAACTCACAAAATGCCTGGTAACCTCGATTGCCACTTGTGATGACGCAGTTTAAAAATTTCTCCGCTGTTTAGTAAGAATGAGAATAGAACCAAAATGAGAATTCAGACAACGTATTAATGTTGTGTCTTTGTTTTGGGTCTCCGTGGCAGAGTGGTTACGGGCGTTGACTTCCAATCACTTGCCCCTGCTGATGACTGTTCAAATCCCACTGGGGTGTCGAACTATTTATGTGAGGAAACTATTAGTAGCTTGCGGTAGGTCGGTGGTTCTACCCGGATGGCCGTCAGTGCCTGCAATACTGCTCAGAGGGGCACCCGGCCTCTTCCTCCACCAATAGTCGCCGGAGAGTCGCCGCATGACTTAATCTGTCTGTGCGACTTTAAGCCCCCAAAAATGAAACAAATTGTTTTGGGGGTTTCAAATCATGTGTGTGTTTTTACGTTTATTTATCGTCGCTACCGGTTGCCCATATGAGCGACTCCTCCTGAAGAGATTAGTTATTTTAGATTTTGGAGGATAGTGCATGATACAGACAGAGACCCATTCTAGAATCTCCTCTGGTTCTTTTACGTGCACGGTGAAAAGCACCGACACGAGACCTCGGTTTAACGTCCCATCTGAAAGACTGTTAATTTTATTAGGGTCAGACGGGGGATCGAACCTGCGATCCCTGGATTACCAGTCCTGGACTACATATCCGTCTGTGGGTTTCAAATCCTGAAAATGTGAACTATATATACCACCGGTATACTAATTGACCAATTACCAATTGAGAAAGTTGTGACTTGTTTAGTGACAAACATAGACATGTGTTTTTGAAATAACGGTTGATACGACGCGCCAACATTAATGACGTCCTATAATTTGTAACTTTGGTAGCTTATGACGTCCGGATTTTAAAAAATAAATTTAAGAAATGCAAATATCTAAGAAAAGAAATTCCTATTGTTTACACCGTCATGCACATTTAGTCCACAACCTTAGTTTATATCATGATTTGACCAAATAGCATACCCGTTATCTTTTTCAAACTAAGTGATGGGCTTGGAAACATTGTTCCTATGGCAACTGTTTCGAAATTCTTTCGTTATTTGATATCGAAAATTAAATAAACTAACCATCACTTGAAATTGTACAGTAATGTAATGAGGTAGACACTGTGTAATTTTAATCTAATATAAATACTTTCTTTCCATTTTTCTGAAAAATGTCGTATTGCCCATTTTCTCATGACGGCGGCCACATAATGAAACGAGATTACCCTAATGATAGCATTGAAACATAATTATGGAGGATTATTTGAACACACCAATGCGAATCTATAAGCATAATTTATACAAATTTATTTTAGCTCGATCGCGAAACAAGTTATTACAACTTATATTAATCACTCTCGAGACCTCAGTCCTGATGGAATCCATCGCCACGAGGGAGAGAGAAGAGGCAACGTGGAATTTAAATGCCTAAGGGCACAATCGGCGGAGATGTATCTAACAAACGATTCCAGAACTTTCCAGGAAAAGAACTGTTAATAAGTTGTTGTATTTCGTTCACATTATGCTAATACAATAGTTTGTATATCCATGAATTAATGTACACTTTATCTGTAATAAAATATGTTTAAGCCAACCTTTGAACGGTAATATTTCAACCAACCTTTGAACTGTCATGTTTAAACCAACCTTTGAAATATCATGCAAACGGCTTCCCAGAGATAATGAGCAGTTAATGTGCCCACGCGTATTGTAATTAAACAAGCCACATTGTCAATGTTATTTTACTTAAGGGGTTTGACCTTTAAGATGTGCAGACAAGGAGTAAATATTTTGCAAATAAACAGCAATAGCATTGTCACCACACATCTTTTGTTTTTGTATTATATGTACTAACTGGCACGACTACAATGCTTAGAAATATCATTTGAAAATGTATGGTGCATTATTGTTTATTAATTCAATCATATTTTATTGCTCGATTCGTTTTACATTTACATGTGCATTTTTTTAATCTTCATACAAAACATGATAAATTAAAGAAAGGCAAACGGGTCGAGCCACAAGTTCTAACAACATTAGTTACGGCCTTTCCCTGAAAATGTGAATTATTGAGATGAATAATACATGTTTTAGGTGCGTCGTATCAACCTTAAGAAATTAACAGCATTAACAACTTATGTCAATATATTTTACATAGATGTGCTTTCGGGCTCTCAATATCTAGTATTTCTTAGGTTATATGTCCAGAGGATCTACATAAGCAGCGCACTCTGTTGAAATGCATGACGTTTGAACTTTGGTTTCTTTGTTTCTGTTGATCGCGAAATGAAGTGACACATTTTTGAGAGCATAAGAGAATACCCAGCTACTCTTAAATAAACTATAATAGCACTAGATATTGACCAGAACAATAATGGTTGATAGTCATTGTCAGAATGAGTTACATAAACAGATGAACAATTCGGGAGCTTCAATAAATAACCATACGCTTTCTAACGACTGTTTCATTTTCTAAGCTACGTGAATATATATCGAGCAGATCTAATAAGTGGTACTCCCTTAGCTATATTTGCTTACCTTCCTATCATGAGAAAGCGGAAGTTGCGCCGATATTATTTCCTATATACGGAAGTGGGTGCGCGTTCGCTTCAGACGCGAACTGTCCGGAGTTCGAGCCCCGCTGGAGCCGTTACGATTGTACACTTAGACAAGGCATTTAAATTCCACGTTGCCTCCTCTCTGCCTCGTGGCGATGGATTCCACCAGGAATGAGGTCTCGAGAGTGATTAATATAAGTTGTAATAACTTGTTTCGCAATCGAGCTAAAATAAATTTGCATAAACTATATACGGAAATAAGGTAACTGCCTTTGAGCAACATAGTTCACGATTTCGACAAATATTTTCTCCTCAACATTTTCACAAATGATCCTTGAAATATTAGTTTATACAAATTTATTTTAGCTCGATTGCGAAACAAGTTATTTCAACTTATATAAATCACTCTCGAGACCTCATTCCTGATGAAATCCATCGCCACGAGGGAGAGAGAAGAGGCAACGTGGAATTTAAATGCCTTGCCTAAGGGCACAATCGTAAAAGCGAACGCGCATCCACTGCGCTATCACGACTTCCACTTGAAATATTACCTTTCATGCTATCAGTATTTGGTATCACATTAGCAATTTCACTCCTCATATTTGGCGAGAAGATTCCATCATCAACAAACTGATGCACGAAGTCGTCAACACGCAGTTCTTGTTTCAGTAAACTCCAGTTTCGGCGGAGCCGACGGTCATCGTCGGGATTCAAAGTCATTGTTTCGAGTAAAGGTATCCTTAACGAAATATATACGTTTTATTCATATGCACAAATTTGATGTCATCTTTATAAGACAGTTTTTATTAATTCATGTTTTTTCATTACAAAATCAAAGACTAATATTTTCGTTCTAATCCCGTCCAGTCTAATGCTGTTAAATTATATGTAAAATGTTCATTTCTTGATTAAATAATGTTTAAACTAAAGGCTACCTAATAAAAATAAATAAAAACTTCCATAGTTTACAGATGAAAATAACGTGTATTTAAATTGGTTTTCTTACAAAACTCAAATCAGAATTTAAGTTCAGTTTAGAATAGTCATCTATCTTAAGTCTATAAGTTAATGTGATTTTTAAAAATATGCATGAAACATTTGACATCCATTGTTTAAAAATTGGTTTTGTTCCAATGACTTGAATGCTATATTGATATCAATCTCGTCTGTAGTCTCGGGGGACAAAATCAATACATTGTATGTTTATATATTCAAAATAGTTCGTTGTGGAAGTCATGATAGCGCAGTGGATGCGCGTTCGCTTCAGGTGCGAACAGTCCGGAGTTCGAGCCCCGCTGGAGCCGTTACGATTGTGCCCTCGGGCAAGGCATTTAAATTCCACGTTGCCTCTTCTCTCTCCCTCATGGCGATGGATTCCACCAGGAATGAGGTCTCGAGAGTGATTTATATAAGTTGAAATAACTTGTTTCGCAATCGAGCTAAAATAAATTTGTATAAACTAAAATAGTTCGGACACTTTACACCATCACGAGACGAACATTTCCAATGAGGATCGGACAATACACGTACATGTATTCTATACGTTCGTATGTTTCCAATGAGGATCGGCCAATACACGTACATGTATTCTATACGTTCGTATGTTTCCAATGAGGATTGGTCAATACACGTACATGTATTCTATACGTTCGTATGTTTCCAATGCCCCTTGGTATGATTATAAAAATTATGTCATATATCACATATATCACACCATTCAAAATTGTTTTAATAACGATTTAATTTAGTTTTACGGTCATTTTAGTTGGAATCCTTTTAGTGGAAGTCGTGATAGCGCAATGGATGCGCGTTCGATTCAGGTGCGAAAGGTCCGGAGTTCGAGCCCCGCTGGAGCCGTTACGATTGTGCCATTAGGCAAGGCATTTAAATTCTACGTTGCCTCTTCTCTCTCCGTCGTGGCGATGAAATCCACCAGGAATGAGGTATGTGAGGATGTGTATACCTGTTTTGACTTTCAACCATCATATCAAATCACGGGTGTTTATCGGTGGTAAGAGAAACACCCCAATTTGTTACATATAGCAGATAATGAAGGGAAGTCACACTGAAATATGGACGATGAAAGCTGGCAATGCTTGATATTTAATTATTCTCCTACCAAGCATGCATATATATATATACCATACAAGCTATTAGTGGATGTCGTGATGGCGTAGTGGTAGCGCGTTTGCTTCATTTACGAATGGCCCCGTGTTCGATCCCCGCTGGAGCCGTTACGATTGGCACTTAAGCGAGACATTTAATTTCCACACTGCCTTTTCTCTCTCTCCCTCGAGGCGATGTACTCCACCAGGAATGAGGTCTCGAGAGTGATTAAGTGATTAATATAAGCTGTAAGAACTTGTTTCGCAATCGAGCTAAAATAAATTTGTATAAACTAAGCTGTGCAGAGCATATACGAATGAGCACTATTGATAGAAAACATGAACGTTGAGATGGATTTTAAATGTGGCACTACGTGTTCGTGTGTGCGTGCGTACGTGCGTGCGTGCGTGTGTATGTTTTACGTTTATTTATCGTTGCTACCGGTCGCCCATATGAGCGACGCCTCCTGAAGAGATTAGTCATTTTAGATGTTGGAGGATAGTGCAATGATACAGTGTCACAAAATGACTCTTGTATTAATGAACACATTATTATAACCCTAAGTCGGGGCCTCATTTTCCCATTTTATAGAAGGGGTTTTCCAATCAAGGTAAACACATCTTCGAAGATCCAGGTATAAGTGGAGTATAAGGGGAGGTATGGTGATCTAAGGTGATCCAATCTTCTTGTATGTTATAGGGGAACTATTTAAAGCGTTTCCTGGCTAATATCGGACAGAGATAACATAATAAGGTTTAGTTCTGTGTAACCTATTGTAATAAATCCATATACCAGGGCCTCTATAAACTAGTTTATTTTACATATCACATGATAACGGTAGCACAGGGATTTAGTGAATTGTGAGATTAGCATGGGCTGAACAACTATTTAACGCAGTAAGAGACCTGACATATTACCATTCACTTCAAACGACACAACACGAACTGACCGTGAGTGGAGCAAACGTTGTGAGAATTTGGTCAGAGCGAAATGCGGATTTGATCACGTAAGTGCAATTTATAGATATTTCTTTTTAAACTCAATTTGGCTACTATTCTCACTGTATAATTATAGCCAAATTGTGCAAGGAATCTTGACTGTTTTCACCAGCCTACAGAAGGTGGTGTCTTGTGCGTTATAGCTATTCGAGTAAATAATTGCAATGGTTTAGTATATAGTTTACTTTCACTTGAGTGCGAAACAAGTTCAGTATATAGAACTTGGTATGCAGTTTGCATTCACTTGATTACGATGCATTCACTTGATTACGAAACAAGTTCATTATTATGTAGAACTGACCGAGGTTTCATTCATTGTAAATTAGTAACCAGGTGGTTATTTATACAACTATAGTTCGCCCGATGGCGAAACATGTTCCATTGGAATAAGGAGTCTAAAGGCATGTTACTATGTTGCATACTTTGAATGTAATTACTTTATATTGTCAGGGATGTGTGAATGTCGCTGTGAGATATCGTCCGTCTGATGTATGAATGGTGCCAGTCCGATACATTATACGGCATCCGTCCGTTATGAACTAATGTAACCATACACGGCGTACAGTGAATAATTAAGGTGTTATGTACACAGCTTACAGTGCACAATTGACGTATTATGTATATACTCATGTATGAGGGAACTTGATTGATATCATGTAACGTTGATATATTAGAATGTCGATCATGGAACATTGATATACTGGAACGTTGTCGATGTAATCACATAATTGATAAGATATCGCGAAACTGTATGTAGTGACGCGGAAACTGGTGAATTAGATGCGAAGGGCACTATGAGATAGGAGCTGAGCCTACACCAGGTGGAACCGACTTAGTGAAGTCACAGGTATGGAATACAAATGAACATGCATACTAGATGCTCGTCTTTAATATGACGTACTTATAAAATTGTAGCCGCACGCAACATGGAGTGGAGTGTGAGATGCTAACAGCTGGGGAACTGCCAATGTGTGGATAGCCGTCAAAGGACGTCACCCACGTAATCGCCAGATGAGCGACGACAGACCCACCAGGCTAAGCAACGAACAGTGTAACTGCAGACCGGAACGACCCGGAGTTACCACGTGACCGGACAACCAGGAAACCGGCATAGGAGGTTGGCCCGACACGCTAAGATCGGACCAACCCAGATATATGTAAAAACGTTACATCATTGAAATAGTCCGCGAATGATTAAATAAATCAACAAGTGTCTAACCAGCATAGAACTAACGGAACACGTGAACTTTTCCAGGCCGCCACATAACGTTTCGGTCATTAAATATATATATATATATAGTATCCTCATTCATTTATATGTAAATAAATTGTAGATATTGTACATTGTCTTAGTATTCTACCATAGTGAGTAATCCCCCTTGGATCATCGTGTGTCATACAGAGACCCATTTCAGAATATCCTCTGATTCTTTTACGTGTACGGTGTAAAGCACCGACACGAGACCTCTATTTAACGTCGCATCTGAAAGACTGTTAATTTTATTAGGGTCAGACGGTGGCTCGAACCTGCGGTCCCTGGATCACTAGGTGTTCGTTTCGGTATCTCGTAGATATAGTTGAGAACGAAATAATATTTAAATATGCACTCCAAACTGATACTATACGCTATCATGTTTGTTAATTCCAAGGGAGATAACTGTATCGGAAGTGACGTTTCGACATTTCTTTTAATAAGAGTTGAATGTGGATGCAGTTTGATTGAATGTCTTGTAATGAAACATACAAGTTCGAACCTGGGTTGCGTCTTCTGCATCTTCTGATTTCAATGGTGAGATGCGCGTAAACCAATCGGTACCACCAATCGGTCACGTACGCTTCCTATAGACCGTATACGACATACACGGTTGTTAACTGCCTTCTTTGGTTATGAGATATATAATGTTTAAGATCAAATGTAATATCTTCATATTCCTTATAAGCATATTTAACGACACGAAGGACTTGCAAAAACACATGTGGAAACTATGGAACCCCCTTGCTGCCTCATTGCAGACTAATTCCGCTTTATTTTGTTTTTAATTTTTTTTTTAAATTATTTTAGCGATCGACATGATATATTTATGTCTGCACATATCATAATGATAAATCGACATGACATAATGCTGTATGGAGATAGCATAATGTTGTTTGCACCAAACATAATAAAACGATACTAGCTGTAGCCAGACAGCAAGAGCGTTCCATAACAAAGCAATTTTAAACTCGTCGAATAATTGCTTCTTTTCCCACTGGAAGTTTTTAAAAGGAATTAAAGATACAGTCGCTAGCTTCAGGCATTCGGCGGTGGCCCCAGGCAGCCGGAAAATATTGATCTGCCAATTAGTATAGCATCCCCTGTAGTCAAGGATATGGCAAACATTATTGTCGTAGGTACGCAGAAATGAGAAAATAAGTACTGTAATAATATTAATTGGTGCGCTACGTTCTAACGGCTACACACTTTCTGATCGACTGGAAATAAAGTAAGTTTACAGGCATACACTTCAACATATCGCACCATATGGTGGAGTGATTGGGAGAACGTTTAAATGGACCCCTGAGTCTTACTTCAAGCAGTGCCAATATAGATTTATTATTAAATAAATTATTTGCAATTATTTGTACTGTGTTCATACTCCCATGCTATCCAGGTACATACTCTCTATGGAAGAGTCTATGTAAACCAACCAGGTACGGACACGACCAACTTGACCAGTCTTTAGCCCTACGCTAATTAACATACATTTATTTTCATGCCGCCATATTAAAAATGTTACTATATGTATTCTTCTTCTTCTTGTCGTCTCGTGAATCACATGGACAAGCCGGCAGCAAACACGAAATGGGCCGTCCTCCTCAGATCCTCCCGGCAGCCATGTAACTTCGTCTGGAGAGAAGTATCTGTTGGCCAGGTTGTTTTCTTCAGCCCGTGAAGATTGGGACACTCCTGTAGGATGTGTTCTGCAGTCTGGTCCCCTACGTTGCAGCTGCAGGCAGTTGATGGAGCTAGTCCAAGCTTCCGACACATATGGAAGTTCAGGCGGTTATGCTCTGTTCTAAGCCGGAATATCGTGACTTGCTCCTGTCTGGTGAGAAGGTGGTAGTCATCCTTCTCAACTGTTGGCTTTGATGCAGATTTGATTATGGTGCATTTCTCCTTGTAAGTCAAATATTTGTCTGGTTGCCTCTCGGTAGAACCTTGCTTGGCAAGCTGGGCCGCCTTAATAGTCCTAACCTAAGGGTGAGGTAACCCCAACAGAAACATTGAATGTTGAAGCCGGAAGTACTGGGCCGCACGGCGCATTCTAATAAACCACGGTACTACGCATAAACGCAAAATGAATCATCACTATATGTATCAAGACTGCCAGATGATTGGTTCAACTTGTTCATGGTTCTTCTGGGAATCACGCATATCCGCTGAAGAATTCGGAACCTGAAATGGGTCCCCGTAACAGTAGAACAACGTCACTTCAACTACCTACTCAGCATGGCACGAATGGAGATCAAATATACATTTGGAAAGTTAAAGAAAAGATGGAGATGTTTGCAGAAGTCGCTAGGTATGTGTGTGTGTGTGTTTAGTTTGTTTCAACCTGCACTGTAACCTCGCTTGTGTTGTATTGCACAATATATGAGTGTTGCATGATAATGTATATCTAGTAGATCAGTACGACGACAATGATGAAGATCAGTACGACGATAATGATGAAGATCAGTACGACGACAATAATGAAGAATGTGAAGTTCAAGTGGATGAACATGAGCAACGAGCCTACTGTATCAACATAGGATCAACATATGTCAGCCGATTGCTCGCTACATGACGTTGTCAATATTGCTGTCAATTGTTTCAGATCTTTTGCTACACGATCTTGAACATGTGAATGTGGAATCCCATGTTGTTGTTTGCTTTGTTTTTAGGTTGTTTAGAGCATTGCTAAACGATGGTTTGACGACACTTCTACAACTGCAATCCACTGTCCCTTAGCTCAGGTTGCAGAGGCCAATATGGAAAGAACCGTAGAAGACTTGGCATCGAAGTAACAGAACAAACACATACTGTTTCAATTAATTAGATTACCATGTACTGCATATTATACATATTGATAGGGTTCAGATCGTCTGTTCATCACACTTCCCTTATGAGGCTGCATGCATAGAGGAATACATGTAAGAAGATGACATAGAGGAATACATGAAAGAAGATGACATAGAGGAATACATGAAAGAAGATGGCATAGAGGAATACATGAAAGATGACATAGAGGAATACATGTAAGAAGATGACATAGAGGAATACATGTAAGAAGATGACATAGAGGAATACATGTAAGAAGATGACATAGAGGAATACATGTAAGAAGATGACATAGAGGAATACATGTAAGAAGATGACATAGAGGAATACATGTAAGAAGATGACATAGAGGAATACATGAAAGACGATGACATAGAGGAATACATGAAAGATGGCATAGAGGAATACATGTAAGATGACATAGAGGAATACATGAAAGATGGCATAGAGGAATACATGAAAGATGGCATAGAGGAATACATGTAAGAAGATGACATAGAGGAATACATGAAAGATGGCATAGAGGAATACATGTAAGAAGATGACATATAGGAATACATGTAAGAAGGTGACATAGAGGAATACATGTAAGAAGATGACATAGAGGAATACATGTAAGAAGGTGACATAGAGGAATACATGTAAGAAGATGACATAGAGGAATACATGTAAGAAGATGACATAGAGGAATACATGTAAGAAGATGACATAGAGGAATACATGTAAGAAGATGACATAGAGGAATACATGTAAGAAGATGACATAGAGGAATACATGTAAGAAGATGACATAGAGGAATACATGAAAGATGACATAGACGAATACATGAAGACTCATAGTTGTATTGAAACATTTATTGAAATGTAGTTTTTCTTTATTGACAATACAACTTAATCAAAACAACATCACTATAACCAAACACTGACAATGCAACCATATCAAACAGCATAATCTTAACAGAAAGTGGATAGAACTTAACACGTGCTGTAGAATTGTTAGTTTATCAAAGGGATAATATACACAATCTGATAAAATAACAAATATGTACTCGTTAATATAAACATATACTAATATGTGCAACGTATCTGGTACTTTCTTTCAAAGCTCTACATGATATACTCTAGTAAATATTGATCTCCCGGAAAGAAACACAGACTCCAGTTTTTATAATTACAAATTTACTTTAGATATATTGACCTTCATATTATTGTTTAAATGGATTGACGTACTATGTAGTTTGTATCTACTTGTATGTGTATCAACTATAGTTTGCTCGTATGTGTATCAACTATAGTTTGCTTCACGAGTGTGTGTATCACCACTATGGTTGTATTCCTCGTTGTATATATTGTAAATGTGTTATTCCTCCAATTGACATACTATGTATTCCATGATTTGGAACTAGCATCTTAAATAGGATATTCCCACGTTTGGTAGTGACATATAATTGGAACTAGCATCTTAAATAGGATATTCCCACGTTTGGTAGTGACATATAATCGGAACTAGCATCTTAAATAGGATATTGCCACGTTTGGTAGTGACATATAATTGGAACTAGCATCTTAAATAGGATATTGCCACGTTTGGTAGTGACATATAATTGGAACTAGCATCTTAAATAGGATATTGCCACGTTTGGTAGTGACATATAATTGGAACTAGCATCTTAAATAGGATATTGCCACGTTTGGTAGTGACATATAATTGGAACTAGCATCTTAAATAGGATATTGCCACGTTTGGTAGTGACATATAATTGGAACTAGCATCTTAAATAGGATATTGCCACGTTTGGTAGTGACATATAATTGGAACTAGCATCTTAAATAGGATATTGCCACGTTTGGTAGTGACATATAATTGGAACTAGCATCTTAAATAGGATATTGCCACGTTTGGTAGTGACATATAATTGGAACTAGCATCTTAAATAGGATATTGCCACGTTTGGTAGTGACATATAATTGGAACTAGCATCTTAAATAGGATATTGCCACGTTTGGTAGTGACATATAATTGGAACTAGCATCTTAAATAGGATATTGCCACGTTTGGTAGTGACATATAATTGGAACTAGCATCTTAAATAGGATATTCCCACGTTTGGTAGTGACATATAATTGGAACTAGCATCTTAAATAGGATATTCCCACGTTTGGTAGTGACATATAATCCATCTGATAATCATTTTTTCTCAACCCGAGTTTTGTAAATGCGATAACGAAACCAGCATGCACAGACTATACATATATAGAGGTACATTTAGATATAATTTTATGGGCATGCGTTGCCGAGTTGTTAAGGTCTATATTTCAAATTAATCACGTGCCCCTCGCCGCTGTTGGTTATAATCCCACTCAATGTTTGTCGGATTCTCTCATATGAGGACGCTATCCATCGGGCATGCGGAAGGTCGTTGGGTGTGCCTGTCCGTGCATGAACTACTGCTCGGCTTGTATAAGCATAACAGCTGCATAATCGGTGCCGCTTTAATGCCAAAATAAAGCAACACATAAAGCTACAATGTATCCAATCTCCAGTAAGATGCACTGGAAAATGCTCCGTTAAAAAAAGACAACCTTAGACCTTGTGTATGACATCACCTAAATGACATCATCTTAATGGAAAGGGAAATTGTTCCCATAAGATAAACACGCTATTTATTTACGAAAGCTCGGTAAATCACTGGGTAGCGTGCACTGGAATGATTTATCATGTTGCATCGTATGAAATTAGGATAAACAATTGGACCGTTTAAAGTGTATACGTACTGCATACTTTGCACATATTCAACTTCTTCCCAATCGCGTTGTTGTACAGATTTATACCAATAACAGATTTGCTAAATGATCGTTGTGATAATACACGAAAAGCAAACAAACAATTGCACGCGTGTTCTGGTGGCATTCTATAGTATAAAGTATAAAAGTGTCTATCAAACGATATGTTGCCATCATGTGAATTATTTCCACAACCGCTTTGCCGAGGATTCTGTGCAACTTGCATCCCGAATGCCACCGCCTGCTAATGACCAATATTAACTATTAATATTTTAACTTCATTCTGAGCTTGTTGTCTCCATCGTTTCGTTTCCGGCTCACGGTGTGCTTTTCTACGTCCAACTTGTTAATTTCAACATTTCCTTTCATTTTCTCGACTTCCTGAGTGTTGTTTGTTCATTTTTCATTGCTTTTCGCAAATGCATTCATGATAGTCTCCTGTGCTAGCTCAGCTCTCGTTTTCTACTGTTATTTGTTATTCTACAATTTTACTTCCATTTATGTCTGATCTCGGCGCGTGGGTATTTTTATAATAGTTTATGACGCTGTTTTAGCAGTTTCGTCAGACTGTTCTTCAGGTATCTCAATCAATATGTTTCTCATCTTCATTATCTGAGTCGTTTCTTTTCTCAATAGCACGTTCTATTTCCTCAACACCTATGATGTCTGCATCACTGTTTCATTCTTCATCAGAGTCTCTAATCTATCTTTTCCTCATACTTGCAATAACTGTATAGAAGAAAAGAGTATGCCTGCAACCAAGTATGTCTTTAAGTTCTTTAGTAAACATTTACACAGCAGTCGACCTGTCCCAGTTTTCTTTATATTTGCTTTGTATTGTCTGTTTAAGTCTCAGTATTCTTGTATTGCAATGTTCACGGGTTCTACCATCTTGATTTGTGGATCATTTATTTAGTTTCTCATCACACGTAACTTAGTTAATGAGCATTAACATTTCTGCGTAATTGCAGCTGATTTCCTCTTTCGCTATTGTAACAACCAAGCACTGATACCAGTTTATACAAACCGAATCCTAGTGACATATATATAATAGTACATAATTTACATTGTTGTTGATGATGCAATAACCTGGAAATATGGTTGTTGATGATGCAATAACCTGAAAATATGCTTGGTGATGATGCAATAACCTGGAAATATGCTTGGTGATGATGCAATAACCAGGAAATATGCTTGGTGATGATGCAATAACCTGGAAATATGATTGGTGATGATGCAATAACCTGGAAATATGCTTGGTGATGAGGTAATAATATGTTCTAACAATCTACATAAGTATATAATGGAACTACCCCCACTCCCCCAGAATACAGATAAGTTCTGCCAATGGCTTACATTACTACGTGTACCTCGATGGTGTGAGTTCATGACCCACATTTGCATAGCATGCACATTTGAATGCTACGTAAATTTACTTTTCCACCATCTCCAGGTTCTATTCAAATTTACTCTACACGTAAATTGACATACCTAGGCAAATTAATTCAAGAACCATATTTGCATAGGTAAGTAATTACCTATATGTGTATTAATAATACACATGCGTGTGAATCTGGAATCATGAAATGGGAAGGTGGGAAGTTTCAGAAAATTGGGAAAATATGTTTACATTACACTAAAATTGGACATATTCCTTATTCCTATACAGTACTGCTTAATTTTAGGGGAGTATATGTTAAAGCTATGCCGTTTCAATTTCAATATCAAACAGTGTATACATTTCGAAACTGTTGCCATAGGAACAATGTTTCCAAGCCCATCACTTTCTTAGAATAATATAATAGCATGCTATTTGGTCAAATGATATAAATTCTTGTAATTATACAAAACTATGGCACAAATGTACTCATATACATATATATATATACATCTATATACATTGCTTATTGTCCTTGTTCTGAGACAATATCGCCTATTAATCCAATACACTTTTGTTATGCTATCAAATTTAACGTTAAAGTCATTCACGACTTCCACCCTTCTTTCCACAGAACTACATGTAATGTGGTATAGCTTATGTAAAGTAACTTGCATTGAGCATAGATATATATTGCTATACGTTACTGATGCTTTCTAATACGTTGGGCAGATACCGTCGGAGAGAGATATCCCTAAATGTAGATTGATCTTATTAGTTGGAACCCTATGCATTTACTGTTGTTCCATAACAAGATATTGTAATATGATTAATGGGGCTTCTGTGGTCTAGCCGGTAAGGTCTCTGATTTCAAATCACTTGCCCTGACTTGCGCTATTTGTTCATATCCCACTGGAAGTTTAAAATTCCTCCATGTGAGAAAGGTGTCCAACTGGTTTGCGAAACGATGCCCGACCGTGTCCGTAATACTGCTCGGAAAGACACACGTGACCTTCCTCAACCAATAACAGCTGGAGGATCGGCATACGACATTAGCTCTGAGTGTGATTTTAAACTCCAGAAAAGTATGAGTGTATCAAAATGATACAAATTTGTATCAGTAAAATATCCACCTCTGGATCTATCTGGATTTGATAAATATAACACGAAGAAACGGCAACAGCGATAAAACAAGGTGAAACCAAGTAAAATGACCAATAATTGACCACGGTTCCCCATTGGCATCGGCATTGGTCTTGGCATCTTTTCCACAATGTGTATGGTACACCAGTTAAAATACTTTGGAATAATTAACCTCCAACAATAAGATAAATACATATCATATGTCAACAACTATATGTTATGTACATGCTGATTAGGCCAGAAATCCCTAACCACGTTCTGTATCATTAGCAATGTTCATGTACTGTATTTAATGACAATAAATAGCAAGCTAAATATATGATAAGTCTGTCAAATGCTTATATACTATTGTCTTAACAATTCCATTTCTAGATAAACGATAGTCTCCAATTATCGAGTCAGTACATGTTGTCATGTGCTAGTAGTTTGTAAATTTTAAAAAGTATTATTTCGTTAGATGTTTGTGTAAATCCAACTTTTTAAACATTTTTGATATACTTGAATATTGCTAAAAATATATTTATTATTTTATACTGTCTATGTTAGTCTTATGTCATGTTATATTTCGGGTTTTACGCCTGCAGCAGCAGCCATTTCGGGCTATATCGCCGGCGGGCAGTTTACTTAACAACACATTTCCTGGTGTTGTGGCTCCAGCGGTTAACCAGTACTTGGGTGCACCAACCTCCGTAAGAAACTACGGATATAAATATAAATGAGACACGGCCTGAGCGGGGCTCGAACCCGTGCCCATCAGTGATGACAGGTTACAGTGGTATACAAGTCAACGACCTTAACCACTCGACCACGGAGTCGGACGCGTCTATGTTAGACTGTTTTTTCATTAGACTCTTCGTATCTTCAATTCTCCGTAACAATTCATAACAGCAATGAAATAAATGTCTTGTTATTAGGCTTATTCTATATATATATATACGAGTGTATGCAAGAACATACATGTATATGAACATAAAGGCCAAATATGCCATATATAATACAACTATGCCATACCATATCCAAACATGCCGTTTGTAAACCAACTACGCCATATGTCAGCCAACAATGCCATATAATCCAAACATGTATTATATATTATATCAGCATATAATACCGGCCAGGGTGATATTCCCCGAGCCGTAGGTGAACTCCCTGGCCGACACTATATACTCATATATGCCAACAATTTAATTACGATGAAAAACAAGGTAAACAATGTTTTCAGTCACTTGTTTCATTACGGATTTTCATCGATTTTATTTTATCATTTTTACTACGTCGAATGCCGTAATTGAGTACTTTCACGAATGTGGTGGTTTTTACCCCGACACTGGCATGTCCAGATTTTGAATCCCATAAATTGTCCAATGACCTTCATATCGTAGTTCACGTTACCGTATGTTAAGACATTTAACATAGTTAATTGGTGTAAATTATTACATCCATATATATTTCGCTGTCTTGTACATATTGATTGCGCATCATCCTACCGTATGCGCAGCTTCTGGTTTTATTCTAAGAATTTTGAGGCACGCAAGAGGTATGTATTTCAAGCCGTATTTACCCTGGCTAGCCAGGATCTATCACAATTTATTTACTGCAAGGCTATCCAATCAAAATAGTGGAAACTGCATTGAAGCGTAATAAGTATCTATATTACAACAGTGTGTCGTCATATCAATGAGCATGGGCTGTATTTTATACATACAGTTATTAAAACATTGGACCATCCTCAGTCGTTGATGTTTCATTGTCTGATACAGTGCGTTCGAACTTTGGCATGCTCATTCTCTCCTCGTCCGTTTCACCATGCCTATCATCGCCAACTGTAGACCAATACACATTGTTTTGTTTGCCACCCGTTTGCTGTTGGTTTCCAAGGCGACGGCCGTCACCTAGATCGATACTTGCTATCAGATTCTCCGGGTAAGTTTCGAGTTCGGATACCTTGTTTCCTACTTCATTGCGATACACACTCGGTGTGTGTTGAATTTCAGGAAGAGAGAATCGTTTGCCTCTTTCTTTATTGCTCATACCACGTGCCTTCTCCACTGACATTGTTGTGCCGTCGGCATATAATTGATTCTTCATTTTGTTTCTCTTCACTTCACGTTTTTCAAGATGAATTCTTGGATCATGTTGTAATACGGTGAAGTCAATCACTGCCTCACCTGTAGTCGTTTCAACTATCATAGTGGCACTTTCATCGAATTCTTCGAATTCTTCAGAGTCATGGTCAGATACGTCTTCATCTTTAGCATCTCCTTCTTCGGATTGAGTTTGTGTTGAAGCTGTCTTTTGTTTTGGTCGATTATTTTGACGATAAGGATACACTTTATAGTGCTTTTGCGCATATTCAACGTCAATATCATTAAATCGTTCGCTGTACCGTGCGATATATCGGGAAATAGACTCATTTGAAAATTCTGCTTCAGTCGTAGCATCTGCATTGTCTCCTTCATTCATTTGAAAGTTATTTAAATCGTAGTCAATCTCTCCGTATGATGGATTTGACTGACTGTGTTTCCTTGGACCAGAGCATATAGCCGCAATATTGGCCAATTTCACAAACCTGGACCGCCCTTTGCCATCCTGTCTTATTGGTTTGATATCTTGTAAAGTGAAACCTTTCTTAGCAAGCCATTCTTCAACGGACAAACCATATTTGCTGTCTCGATGTTGAGTACCAGATTTACCTTGTCCAACTAGAATCTGGGCGCACGTAATATGTCCGTGTTTGGCCGCCATAAGTAACGCCGTGAAGCCCTCGTCGTTGATTGCTTCGATGCTAAGACCTAGTCGTCGAAAATGTCGTATGAGGATATCGCAAGCGATGTCATTTCCAACCATTGCACTGTAAATCAGAGGCGTGCTTCCTGCAAATGAAATGTAATACTTCGATCAGAACTGATTATGTGCTTTTACCGAGATTAATTTACTCTATAGTTCGTTACCCTACACCTGATTGCATTTCTTCGCAATCTGTTTTGCTGGAATTAACGCGACATATATAGGTATCAGCAGAGTGAAATGAATTCAATTTCCAGCGTGATCGAAATCTAACCAATCAACTTAATATCTACTGCATTTTCACCTTGAATGACGTCATTAATTACGGTATAGAACACCCTATATTGCTAATTGTGAAGGTGTTATGGGTATAATATTTATCCTATTCAAACCACTTATACATAATAGAAATAAGAACTGATACAAATGTGAACACTCGTGAACCGTAATAAAAGACTGTGATCAAGTGTGAACTACGAGTTTATCCGTCTACATCCAGCGTGATATCGATCAATCTGCTTCATTTACAATACATAGGCTACATTTCTGATGACGTTACGCGCACCTGGCTTATAAACTAACAAGATGACGGCGTGTTGAAAGTCACGTGATATTTTGTCAATAGATTTCAGTTGACTGCAAGAGCATCTGGGTTATTAATATATGTCAAGCTAGATCGAGGGATACATGTATATATAATAAATTAATATATAACAACAATACACATACTACGGTTTGTCCTGAGTTCAGCTGTTTGTTTTCACTTGATTGAATTGATGTGTTGTATACGTTTTACCCAAACTATTATGACGTCACGTATTTGGTCACGATATTGCATTGTATTTATTGGGATCAATGCTTTAAACTGTTCGTGATATCAAGGGGCGATGTATATATTCTGGACTTTTTGTGCACAGTTTCATTTCTATGATTATAGTTAGAGTGAAACGTTTTCATTTCATTTGTCATATTTTGACGCCCTTTTCAGCGTCCTGTATCCAGATATAATTATGCGTGTTGATGAGCGTTAAATCTCAACGCAATAATAACTTTGTTTCAATATCCACTGAAAGGACACGCTATTAATAATGGTTGCACATCTAGCAACCACGCAAAATTGCAGTTCTCTCTAGTTTCTAAATCAATAAACGTCTTCGTGTCGTTAAAACATGGCGGTTCTTTAGATGGTTGCTATTTCCAATTATATGATAAATGCCCATAAATGAATAACAGTAATTATTTCTATAATACCATAATCATCAAAATAATTCCGAAGAACTCAAATAACAATTATATTACATAGGTTAGTACAAATGTAACATAAAAACGAATGACAAGTAGAAAGGTCTGTAACTTGTACGTGAGGGTTTACTGACCTGTAACTGGATGTTTAACAGTACTGTAAAGGTTTTAACAATGTTCACATTCCTACTACATCACATGTCGGTCTGTCTCTTGGTTGGAGGGTTAGTGGATTTTATGTCCAACTTTCTGTATTTTGAACATTGTTTCGGTGCATTCATTTACACCTTTTGTGTATCAGTCTGTCTCCGCTATGGGGTCAGACATATTTATTCCTATTCAATTGTTTGTGTTCCTTTACAATGGTTGTTGATGTTTGGAATGACGAGCAATTCTAGAAACAATTAATTGGAGGTAGACCTTAATTTTGAATATTACATAAATGTACTTCGAGACATATGTGACGTTGGTGGAAGTATAAAGATCAGTTCCACGTGCACCAAATCTATACAATCTCATTAAAAGTACTTTATCAACCAAGTTTTAGTTTCAGCTATTTCAAAATTTAAGAAAAACCACGTATCGCTTTGCTAATACAAACCTTTATTAAGAAGCCAGCATTGCGAAACAAATTCTTATAACCGATACTAATCACTCTCGAGACCTCATTCCTGATGGAATCCATCGCCACGAGGGAGAGAGAAGAAGCAACATGGAATTTAAATGCCTTGCCTAAGGGCACAATCGTAACGGCTTCAGCGGAGCTCGAACTCCGGACCTTTCGCACCTGAAGCGAACGCGCATCCACTGAGCTATCACGACTTCCATATTCACTAGGGATGGCAACGAATAGCGATTAAACTATTCGAATATTCGGCCGGGAATGTATTCGAATAATAGTTGGTAGAATTCTATCAAAACTGCAAAAGCACTCAAACTCTTATAATAATTACCAAAGTAACCTAATTTCTGTTTTACGCGTAAACATCATCTTCTTCAAATGATTCAGATTGATATTGCACCCGAATATGCTAAATCCAATTTGCATAGATTACACCTAGCAGTTTTCTTATTCTCAGAGCGATTCAAGCATTTCCAAACGTGTGACTGAGCGGGTGACATTTTTCAGGACAATATAATAATTATGTTTTTCCGAATATTCGAATACTGGAATAGTTTTCGGATATTCGGACGTAAGATCGAATATTCGAATATTCATTGCTATCCCTAATATTAACATAATATTGTTCCATCCGGGTAAACCGGAAGTATGTGTCTTGCTTGCTGTATCACAATGTTACACAGTTTCTTTATATACTAGAGGACATAGAAAACGCACTTCGGATAAATGTGTTTTACATGAAAAACAATAACTATATAAATACATAGTTTTAACATTTTGGAATATTTTTAGTTGTCCACTTTGTGTTTTGTAATAAAGATGTGATTTAGTTTAATCTTATTTTATTGCATTCTTTATAGTCAATGCACAATACAACTCAAATGTACAAACATGTTACGGATGAATTAAATAAGATATATGGTACAAACATTTTCAGTATGTATATAATTATATGGAGAAGCAAAATAGGGTTGGGCCATAAGTTTTAACAATATTAGTTTAGGCCCGCCTCCCAACATAAAGATGTGATATATCTTTGATGGAATCCTTCGTATTTCGTGTTCATGTAATAATAATCATACAATGTAGGTGTGCATTTTCTATGTCCTCTAGTATATATCGCAACAAAGACTTCAATACTTCCTAACGGCATAAAACAAAATGGGATCACGCATGCGCAGGTATCACATCACCGATTTAAGCTAGTTCAAACTATCCATAGGATATATATAAATGATTTAAATATAGGTCAATAACAAAATGGGCAAACACGGTATGGTTTACTAGACTAATTAATGCCTCTGTCTCATAATTGCCTGAACAAACTTGCCATTTGTATCACTAATATCCGGATCAACATTGTGTTCTTTGATGAGTATACGGAGAATATCGTTGCACCGTCTCTCACATACGTAACTCAGCGCTGTCCGCCCACAATCGTCCGTGGCATTGACGTCAGCTCCGTGACGTAGCAACAGTCGCACTGTGTTATCACGTGCTCCTTCTTCCTGAAAGTTCATACGAACACATTGTGCTACAGATCTACGAACACATTGTGGTACAGACCTACAAACACATTGTGGTACAGATCTACGAACACATTGTGCTACAGATCTACGAACACATTGTGGTACAGACCTACGAACACATTATGCTACAGATCTACGAACACATTGTGTTACAGATCTACGAACACATTGTGTTACAGATCTACGAACACATTGTGCTACAGATCTACGAACACATTGTGCTACAGATCTACGAACACATTGTACTACAGATCTACGAACACATTATGGTACAGCTCTACGAACACATTGTACTACAGATCTACGAACATATTGTGGTACAGATCTACGAACATATTGTGCTACAGATCTACGAACACATTGTGCTACAGATCTACGAACACATTGTGATACAGATCTACGAACACATTGTACTACAGATCTACGAACACATTGTGGTACAGCTCTACGAACACATTGTACTACAGATCTACGAACACATTGTGGTACAGATCTACGAACACATTGTGGTACAGATCTACGAACACATTGTGGTACAGCTCTACGAACATATTGTGGTACAGCTCTACGAACATATTGTGGTACAGATCTACGAACACATTGTGCTACAGATCTACGAACACATTATCGTACAGCTCTACGAACATATTGTGTTACAGATCTACGAACACATTGTGGTACAGATCTACAAACACATTGTGGTACAGCTCTACGAACACATTGTGCTACAGCTCTACGAACACATTATGCTACAGATCTACGAACACATTGTGGTACAGATCTACGAACACATTGTGGTACAGATCTACGAACACATTGTGGTACAGATCTACGAACACATTGTGGTACAGCTCTACAAACACATTATGGTACAGCTCTACGAACACATTGTACTACAGATCTACGAACACAGTGTGCTACAGATCTACGAACACATTATGGTACAGCTCTACGAACACATTGTACTACAGATCTACGAACACAGTGTGCTACAGATCTACGAACACATTGTACTACATATCTACGAACACATTATGGTACAGCTCTACGAACACATTGTACTACAGATCTACGAACACATTGTGGTACAGATCTACGAACACATTGTACTACAGATATACGAACACATTGTGCTACAGATCTACGAACACATTGTGCTACAGATCTACGAACACATTGTGGTACAGATCTTCGAACACATTGTGGTACAGATCTACGAACACATTGTGGTACAGATCTACGAACACATTGTGCTACAGCTCTACGAACATATTGTGGTACAGCTCTACGAACATATTGTGGTACAGATCTACGAACATATTGTGTTACAGATCTACGAACACATTGTGGTACAGATCTACGAACACATTGTGGTACAGATCTACGAACACATTGTGGTACAGATCTACGAACACATTGTGGTACAGCTCTACGAACATATTGTGGTACAGCTCTACGAACATATTGTGGTACAGATCTACGAACATATTGTGTTACAGATCTACGAACACATTGTGTTACAGATCTACGAACACATTGTGGTACAGATCTACGAACACATTGTACTACATATCTACGAACACATTGTGGTACAGCTCTACGAACATATTGTGGTACAGATCTACGAACACATTGTGGTACAGATCTACGAACACATTGTGCTACAGATCTACGAACACATTGTGGTACAGATCTACGAACACATTGTGATACAGCTCTACGAACACATTGTGCTACAGCTCTACGAACACATTGTGTTACAGATCTACAAACACATTGTGGTACAGATCTACGAACACATTGTGCTACAGCTCTACGAACACATTGTGCTACAGCTCTACGAACACATTGTGGTACAGATCTACGAACACATTGTGCTACAGATCTACGAACACATTGTGGTACAGATCTACGAACACATTGTGTTACAGATCTACGAACACATTGTGGTACATATCTACGAACACATTGTGCTACAGCTCTACGAACACATTGTGTTACAGATCTACGAACACATTGTGCTACAGCTCTACGAACACATTGTGCTACAGCTCTACAATCACATTGTGGTACAGATCTACGAACACATTGTGCTACAGATCTACGAACACATGGTGCTACAGATCTACGAACACATTGTACTACAGATCTACGAACACATTGTGGTACAGATCTACGAACACATTGTGCTACAGATCTACGAACACACTGTGGTACGGATCTACGAACACATTGTGCTACAGATCTACGAACACATTATGTTACAGATCTACGAACACATTTTGTTACAGATCTACGAACACATTGTGCTACAGATCTACGAACACATTGTGGTACAGATCTACGAACACATTATGTTACTGATCTACGAACACATTGTGTTACAGATTTACGAACACATTGTGGTACAGATCTACGAACACATTGTGGTACAGATCTACGAACACATGGTGCTACAGATCTACGAACACATTGTACTACAGATCTACGAACACATTATGCTACAGATCTACGAACACATTGTGGTACAGCTCTACGAACACATTGTGGTACAGATCTACGAACACATTGTGCTACAGATCTTCGAACACATTGTGCTACAGATCTATGAACACATTGTGTTACATATCTACAAGGTTATACAGCGCAAACATGTGTGACATTGTTGTATTCATGTATTCTATGTGTGTGAGTTGTTTTAGCGATGATATTGTAACGTAGTGACTAATGTATGTATTCCTTGGCCCTCCCTGATAGTTCGTCCATTGAAACAAGTATCACGAATTACCACATTAACGCTTTCATCCGCGCCAACGAGATTGGGTAATAGTGGTATGAACTTGTTTCGAAATCGAGCTAAATAAATTTGTATAAACTAACTAAATTACTACCGTTGAGATGGTACTGTGGTCACCAGATCGGACAGGTGGGAATTCTCCGGGTACTCCGGTTTCCTCCGACACGAATGACCACATAATTATACGCTTTCATCCACGCCATTGAGAGTGATTAATATAAGTTGTTAGAACTTACTTCGCAATCGTTGTAAAATAAATCAAGTTTAAACAAGTATCACTTTTAATGAATTTGTTTGTTTCTTCCTTTGTTTGGGGTTTACGTCTGCCTCAGCACCATTGTGGGCTATATCGACGACGCGGGCACTTTACCTAACAACACCTTTCCTGGACAGGCTCCAGCGTTAACCAGTACTTTGTTCACCAACCTGCGTAATAAAACTACCAACTTGTGCATATAAACAGACACGGCCTGAGCGGGGGGGCTCGCACCCGTGACCATCAGTGATGGTATGATACAATGGTAAACAAGTCAGCGACCGTAAGCACTCGACCACGGAGGCGGACTTAATGAGTTAGTAATTTTAGTATACATCGGCCCGAAAACATATTTAACAAGTTCACAATGATAGTAACAAGCGATTGGCCTCCCTTACATTGTACACCTTCAGAATAAGACGGTCAACGTATCAATTCAGATATTTGTCATCCCAAAAGCTCCTAGACCTGGAACTGGTGGCTAAATCCTGTAATAATGATGCAATTCAGCCAATTTGATAAGGTCAATCTATTTTGTAATTGGTCACGCTATACAGAACTAGGAAACAGCTATGGTATATACAGCTCAGATTTTCTAGAATACCACACGCTAGTGTCAAACGTTGCTATACAATGGAGAGAGGAAATGGAAGACGATCACCAAATTGATAGAAATTCAAAAGCTTTGCTATCGGAAACATTTCTAAGAACGCACAATAAAACTCACAAAAACAACTCTGAAACAAACTTGTTGAAAGCAGTGGAATAAAACATTTTATTTCTCACTGCTTTGTACGTGTGGTACCTAGCCGCCGCATGTTGAAATGTTGTCCTCACTGCTTTGTACGTGTGGTACCTAGCCGCCGCATGTTGAAATGTTGTCCTCACTGCTTTGCACGTGTGGTACCTAGCCGCCGCATGTTGAAATGTTGTCCTCACTGCTTTGTACGTGTGGTACCTAGCCGCCGCATGTTGAAATGTTGTCCTCACTGCTTTGTACGTGTGGTACCTAGCCGCCGCATGTTGAAATGTTGTCCTCACTGCTTTGTACGTGTGGTACCTAGCCGCCGCATGTTGAAATGTTGTCCTCACTGCTTTGCACGTGTGGTACCTAGCCGCCGCATGTTGAAATGTTGTCCTCACTGCTTTGTACGTGTGGTACCTAGCCGCCGCATGTTGAAATGTTGTCCTCACTGCTTTGCACGTGTGGTACCTAGCCGCCGCATGTTGAAATGTTGTCCTCACTGCTTTGTACGTGTGGTACCTAGCCGCCGCATGTTGAAATGTTGTCCTCACTGCTTTGTACGTGTGGTACCTAGCCGCCGCATGTTGAAATGTTGTCCTCACTGCTTTGCACGTGTGGAACCTAGCCGCCGCATGTTGAAATGTTGTCCTCACTGCTTTGCACGTGTGGTACCTAGCCGCCGCATGTTGAAATGTTGTCCTCACTGCTTTGTACGTGTGGTACCTAGCCGCCGCATGTTGAAATGTTGTCAACGCAAACGTTTTATAGTTTAAACTTTATTTATTTTACAACGATTGCGATGCAAGTTTTAACACCTTATTTAATCACTCTCGTTGGCTCGAATGAAAACGTATATGTGGTCATTCGTGTGGGAGGATACCGGAGTCCCCGGAGAAAACCCACATGTCCGATCTGGCGACCACCGTACCATCTCACATACTTCCCGGTTCGAGGATCGAACCCATGTTGTATTGGTGAGAAGCGAGCGCGCTAACCACTGCGCTAATCGGAACGTTTTCAGCCCTTGTATGTCAGTGACGTTATTTGTGACCTTTATTATGACGTCATTTATGGTCGTCAGAAAAAACACGACGTTCTAGTGCCATTTAGAGCAGAGTTGCACTGTTTTCTATAATACAAACACTGTTCAGTCTAAAATAAAAAGAATATTTGTGATATTTCACCTCAAGCCATAGAAAGCAATTAGTATCACTCGTGGCTAGCTCCATGCGTGATAATAATACTTTCAATGTTCATTCGGTGAAATATAATTCGAACATTTTCTGAAATAAACAAACATACTCTTATTATTTATTTCGCCGTTTTGAGGTATACGCATATAGACGTACCAACAGCTTAGATGATATGGCGATGAAGACCCCTGGTGGCCCTACGAACAGCATTTCAGAACATGGATTGGTGCCTGGGTAGAACAGTCGAACTTCGACAAGCCAGTTGTATTTCTTATTCACATGAAAGAATTCCAAAGCCTATGTACGAATCTAGAGCGATGTGTGGCAAGTGACGTCAACAGCCTTCATCACTCAGCCACATATGCCTCCATTTATATCTTCAACATCGTTGACCAGTACTTGGTGCACCAACCTCCGTAAGAAACTGCCAACTTTTTCATATAAACACAAACACAGCCTGAGCTGGGCTCGAACCAGCGACAATCAGTGGTGCTTATCGTGCAGTCAAACCCACCACCAAAGGAAGTCATTAAACAAATTAATACAATGGCCTTCAAAGTTCGATGGAATAGCGAACCAGACAAAATGAAAGAGAACAACATTGAACACACATATTGAATAGGATGCACTAAGAATGATCGATATTAAAATGTTTGAATAGCTTACAAATATCTTCGTTGAGAAGAATAACTATTCAGAACTGTGATAGTTCGGAATTCTTGAAACATATCTCAATCAAACACGTCTTAAATTTAGGCTCCTGGTTCGTTTGCTGCATATCTAGGAAAACTGAAACTCAATTTTGGAAAGATGTGCTTGAAAGCTGGTGTAAGTTATGCGCAAGTTATACGCTTTGTTTATTTTACTTCTATCGTGAAACAAGCTTTAACAACTTACATGTATATTTATCCCTCTCGTTGGCGCAGATGAAAGCGTATATGTGGTCATTAGTGTGTGAGGAAACCGGAGTAACCGGAGAAACCCCACATGTCCGTTCTGGAGACCACCGTACCATCTCACATACTTCCCGATTCGAAGATCGAACCCAGGTTGCAGCGGTGTGAAGCGAGTGTGCGAACAACTACCGGACAGTAAGCTATGTAACTACCGGACAGCCGTATGCATCTTTCTTGAACGTCACAAAGCCCTTACTATTAATAGCTACGGAAACTGAAAAATCAGTTGCTAACAGAAACAAATGCATTCTGAATCTGTTACATACCTTCGTATAGCAGCATGCCATAAGCGGTGTCTTGCCATGCAGATCACGTGAGTTGACAATGTCCACTGATGACGCATCCAGGATAAATCGCACGAGGTGATTCTTGCCATGACGCACTGCGTCAAATAATACCCTGGCGTCTGTTGTCACGTCAACACCAGTGTCACCGTAACTGGAAAGGAAAATAGACAATATAGTGATGCTGTAGCATTAAACGTACAAACTGACTCCAAGCAATACATACCTTTCAATGTAAAGTACTAGGTTGTTGAAATCGCTAGTGCATGTTCCGAAATCCATGAAACACAAATTGTGAAATCAAATCAGTTCCGAAATCCATGAAACACAAATTGTGAAATAAAATCAGTTCCGAAATCCATGAAACACAAATTGTGAAATCAAATCAGTTCCGAAATCCATGAAACACAAATTGTGAAATCAAATCAGTTCCGAAATCCATGAAACAAAAATTGTGAAATCAAATCAGTTCCGAAATCCACGAAACAAAAATGGATGCTTATATAACCTATACTAGAGGACATAGAAAACGCACACCTATATTATATGATTATTATTACATGATAACGAAATACGAAGGATTCCATCAAAGCTATATCACATCTTTATTACAAAACACAAACTGAACAACTAAAAATATTCCAAAATGTTTAAAACTATTATATAGTTATTGTTTTTCATGTAAAAACACACTTATCCGAAGTGTGCGTTTTCTATGTCCTCTAGTATATCATAATAATGAAATAATTCGAATAATATTAGTGGCATATATACAAGTAACAGGTTACATAAAACATACATACAAAAACAAACAAACAAACAAACAACAAACAAAACGTGCGAGCAACGACTCTAAAATGTCTGCGATAAGCTTAGAATTGCCTTGGAATTCTAGCACACATTCTGAGCTGTCCACAATTCTTTATTGTTTTAAGTTCAGTAGATCTTAGGTAAAGTGATGGCAGTTACTATAGCAATTGTGGAAGTCGTGATAGCGCAGTGGTAGAGTATTCGCTTCAGATGCGAAATGACCGGAATTCGAGGCCCGCTGGAGCCGTTACGAGTGTGCCCTTAGGCAAGGAATTTCAATGCCGCATGCCTCTTCTCTCTCCCTCGTGGCGATTAATTTCATCAGGAATGAGGTCTCGAGAATGATTAATATACGTTGTAAGAACTTATTCCGCAATCGAGCTAAATTTGTATAAGTTACTATGCAATCTCATTTAAATAATTATGCAAATTTCACAAACCAAAACTCGTTATTACTTATGCTGAGCATATCGAACAGCAACAAATGCACTATCATCTAACAACATTATAGAACGTAATATCAGCATCGTAATATCAGTAGCGTAATATCAGTAGTGTAATGTCAGTAGCGTAATGTCAGTAGCGTATGGTCAGTAGCGTAATATCAGTATCGTAATGTCAGTATCGTAATATCAGTAGCGTAATATCAATAGCGTAATGTCAGTATCGTAATATCAGTAGTGTAATATCAGTAGTGTAATATCAGTAGTGTAATGTCAGTAGTGTAATGTCAGTAGTGTAATGTCAGTAGTGTAATATCAGTAGTGTAATGTCAGTAGTGTAATATCAGTAGTGTAATATCAGTAGTGTAATGTCAGTAGTGTAATATCAGTAGCGTAATGTCAGTAACGCAATATCAGTAGGGTAATATCAGTAGCGTAATGTCAGTAGTGTAATATCAGTAGGGTAATATCAGTGCTAGTTGATGATACGTGTTTACACATAGCGTAGTTGTGCGCGTTCGCTTCGGGTGTGAGAGGTCCGGAGCTAACGCCCAGCTGTAGCCGTTACGAGTGTGATCTTATAATAGTTATCAGTAATGAGGTCTTGAGAGGCGAGTAATATAGTGTAAAAACTTGTTTCGCAATCGAGCTAAAATAAATGTGTATAAGTTAAAGAATCCATTTATCGCGTTGCGCATCGACTAACTATGGTATGGGAACTACTTTATTTCCCCGAGATAGTTTGCCATTTTCAGACAGGGAACAAACAATCGCATTCCATAATCACGTAATCCTGTAATGGAAATGAAATTCTATCTTACGACTTTCTGGTTCGTATCGCATAGAGCAATCGAAGAAAATCATTATCATTTGGTCAACAGGGGAATACTAGTTGCAAATCAAAGTCAGATAGGCGATTTATGCAAAGTGAATTCTACAAAATATATACTTCTGTTAGAAAATAATGTCTGTTTGACAAATGCACTTGGCAGTTTCGTCCTGAAAAGTGTTATTCGCCAAATCGCTAGGGATTCCGGAAATGGTTGTGTTCAAATAGCAATACGAGTCGTAAAAGACTGATGAATGAATTATCAAACATATTATCTTTGTCTACATTTGTTTGAGTCAGATGCACAGATAGCTATAGTTGGTGTAGATTTTACCTTGATTAATTTAAAAAAATCATTCATGTGTATGTAGACATTATTAGAGAAACATTATGTTTTAAGACGCCTACTTTTAATAAATTCCCTACAGAGGTATAATAGCCCCCATTTACACAAGCATACACGCAGGGTCGATCTGATCCTAATAAAATTAACAGTCTTTCATATGGCACTTTAAACAGAGGTCTCCTGTCTGTGCTTTACACGGTACACGTAAACGAACCAGAGGAGACTCTGGAATGGGGCGCTGTCTGTATCATTACATTATCCTCCAAATAGCCTCCACAAATCTAAAATGACTAATCTCTCCCGGAGGCGTCGCTCATATTGGCAACCGGTAGCGACGATAAATAAACGTAAAACACATTCGTGCTCACAATCCTTTGTCAACTGCATGGATTGACTGAACTATTAAACCTCATTATCACTAATGACAGAAACGAACATGCAATGCCAACTAGATGTGCCATATAGCATGCAATGAAAAGTAAGGTATACCTTGAATCACCCGGTATTAGTGATGATAGTAATGAACGTGTATGGACATGACAGAACACTACAAAATAAGAATGCGTCCATTTAAGTGGGCTTACAGACAGTGTACAATAAGTATAAAGACAAGTGGGAAATATCGAATCCTGTGTACGTGTTTTAAAGAAGTCTGACGAAATCTGAGAGAGTAATACAGACAGTAATATCAGCGGTTTTAAAGCTATGGAAAGTGATACCGATAAAGCTGTGCATGACTCGGATAATGAAGATGAGAAGCAGACTGATGAAGCATCAGATGAACATGCTGAAGACATTGATGAAATCTGAGAGAGAGTAATACAGACAGTAATATCAGCGGTTTTAACAGTCTTTTAGGTGGGACGTTTACCCGTGTTCTCTTGTCGGTGCTTTACACCGTGCACGTAAATAAATAAGAGAAGACTCTGGAATGGGTATCTGTCTGTATCATTGCACTATCCTCCAAATACCTAAAATGACTAATCTCTTCACGAGGCGTCGCTCATATGAGCCACCGGTAGCGACGATAAATAAACGTAATCACACACACGCATACACTATGCCAGAAGCATGCACAAATACATACATAAGTAAATACAAATTTTAAGAAACAGTATCTATATAATTATAGGGTATTTTTTCTTAGCAACAAAGATTCCTCAATATACTTTGATACGTCAGATCTTACATGAGTTGTGATTTCTTCATGCCATATTTTATGAAACGAGGTTTAAACGTTTCCTATTAAGCGCGCCTTTTGGCGAGCTTAATAGCAAACTTCCAAAATGAGTTTCATAAAATATGGTATGACATCACCACGAGTGTAAGGTCCGTGTCATCACATTACCAAAGCGTGCTCGTTTTTAAAATTAACTTTGCTACTTTCATTTTGGCGCCAAATGTCATGTGTTCACTAAATTGTCGTGACGTCACAACACAAAACAGCATTATATTACTATTTTAAATTGCCTCGAGACTTCATTTAAATCGTATTTTATCTTACCATTAACGTTGCGTACCAATTCAAATAGAAATATGCATACTTTAAAGTTTAATTTACAAATTCTAAGGATTATTCTCTCAACCAATCAGAATTCTGCCACGTGTTATTACACGTGTGTACATATAAGGAACTATGTGATGGCTGTGTGAAACTAAATACAAGTACAGTTATGTGATAAATTGTTAACAATTTCATTTTAATCTGAGATGACATGATATTATTGAGGTTCTGTACACAATACCATGCTATATTGCCATTATTCTTAGATGACATGGTATTGAGGTTCTGTACACAAGACGATGATATATTGCCATTATTCTTAGATGGCGTGGTAGTATTGAGTTTCTGTACACAATACCATGATATATTGCCATTATTCTTAGATGGCATGGTAGTGAGTTTCTGTACACAATACCATGCTATATTGCCATTATTCTTAGATGGCGTGGTAGTATTGAGTTTCTGTACACAATACCATGATATATTGCCATTATTCTTAGATGACATGATAGTATTGAGATTCTGTACACAAGACCATGATATATTGCCATTATTCTTAGATGACATGATAGTGAGTTTCTGTACACAATACCATGATATATTGCCATTATTCTTAGATCACATGGTAGTATTGAGATTCTGTACACAAGACCATGATATATTGCCACTATTCTTAGATGACATGGTAGTGAGTTTCTGTACACAAGGCCATGCTATATTGCCATTATTCTTAGATCACATGGTAGTATTGAGTTTCTGTACACACGACCATGCTATATTGCCATTATTCTTAGATGACATGGTAGTGAGGTTCTGTACACAATACCATGATATATTGCAATTATTCTTAGATGATATGGTAGTGAGGTTCTGTACAAAATACCATGATATATTGCCATTATTCTTAGATTACATGGTAGTGAGTTTCTGTACACAAGACCATGATATATTGCCATTATTCTTAGATGACATGGTAGTATTGAGGTTCTGTACACAATACCATGATATATTGCCATTATTCTTAGATGACATGGTAGTGAGATTCTGTACACCAGACCAAGCTATATTGCCATTATTCTTAGATGACATGGTAGTATTGAGTTTCTGTACACAAGACCATGATATATTGCCATTATTCTTAGATGACCTGGTAGTGAGGTTCTGTACACAAGACCATGCATATATTGCCATTATTCTTAGATGGCGTGGTAGTGAGTTTCTGTACACAATACCATGATATATTGCCATTATTCTTAGATGACATGGTATTGAGTTTCTGTACACAATACCATGATATATTGCCATTATTCTTAGATGGCATGGTAGTATTGAGTTTCTGTACACAATACCATGCTATATTGCCATTATTCTTAGATGGCGTGGTAGTATTGAGTTTCTGTACACAATACCATGCTATATTGCCATTATTCTTAGATGACATAGTATTGAGTTTCAGTACACAATACCATGCTATATTGCCATTATTCTTAGATGGCGTGGTAGTATTGAGTTTCTGTACACAATACCATGCTATATTGCCATTATTCTTAGATGGCGTGGTAGTATTGAGTTTCTGTACACAATACCATGATATATTGCCATTATTCTTAGATGACGTGGTAGTATTGAGTTTCTGTACACAAGACCATGATATATTGCCATTATTCTTAGATCACATGGTAGTATTGAGATTCTGTACACAAGACCATGATATATTGCCACTATTCTTAGATGACATGGTAGTGAGTTTCTGTGCACAATGCCATGATATATTGCCATTATTCTTAGATGACATGGTAGTATTGAGTTTCTGTACACAATACCATGATATATTGCCATTATTCTTAGATCACATGGTAGTATTGAGTTTCTGTACACAAGACCATGATATATTGCCATTATTCTTAGATCACATGGTAGTAGTGAGTTTCTGTACACAAGACCATGCTATATTGCCATTATTCTTAGATGACATAGTATTGAGGTTCTGTACACACGACCATGCTATATTGCCATTATTCTTAGATGACATGGTAGTGAGGTTCTGTACACAATACCATGATATATTGCAATTATTCTTAGATGACATGGTAGTGAGGTTCTGTACAAAATACCATGATATATTGCCATTATTCTTAGATTCATGGTAGTGAGTTTCTGTACACAAGACCATGATATATTGCCATTGTTCTTAGATGACATGGTAGTATTGAGTTTCTGTACACAAGACCATGCTATATTGCCATTATTTTTAGATGACATAGTATTGAGTTTCTGTACACAATACCATGATATATTGCCATTATTCTTAGATGACATGGTAGTATTGAGTTTCTGTACACAAGACCATGATATATTGCCATTATTCTTAGATGACTGGTAGTGAGTTTCTGTACACAAGACCATGCTATATTGCCATTATTCTTAGATGGCGTGGTAGTAGTTTCTGTACACATACCATGTATATTGCCATTATTCTTAGATGACATGGTAGAGTTTCTGTACACAATACCATGATATATTGCCATTATTCTTAGATGACATGGTAGTATTGAGTTTCTGTACACAATACCATGCTATATTGCCATTATTCTTAGATGGCGTGGTAGTGAGTTTCTGTACACAATACCATGATATATTGCCATTATTCTTAGATGACATAGTATTGGTTTGTACACAATACCATGCTATATTGCCATTATTCTTAGATGGCGTGGTAGTATTGGTTCTGTACACAATACCATGATATATTGCCATTATTCTTAGATGCGTGGTATTATTAGTTTCTGTACACAAGACCATGATATATTGCCATTATTCTTAGTTCTGTACACAAGACCATGTATATTGCCATTATTCTTAGATCACATGGTAGTATTGAGATTCTGTACACAAGACCATGATATATTGCCACTATTCTTAGATGACATGGTAGTGAGTTTCTGTACACAAGACCATGATATATTGCCATTATTCTTAGATGACATGGTAGTATTGAGTTTCTGTACACAACACCATGATATATTGCCATTATTCTTAGATCACATGGTAGTATTGAGTTTCTGTACACAAGACCATGATATATTGCCATTATTCTTAGATCACATGGTAGTAGTGAGTTTCTGTACACAAGACCATGCTATATTGCCATTATTCTTAGATGACATAGTATTGAGGTTCTGTACACACGACCATGCTATATTGCCATTATTCTTAGATGACATGGTAGTGAGGTTCTGTACACAATACCATGATATATTGCAATTATTCTTAGATGACATGGTAGTGAGGTTCTGTACAAAATACCATGATATATTGCCATTATTCTTAGATTGCATGGTAGTGAGTTTCTGTACACAAGACCATGATATATTGCCATTGTTCTTAGATGACATGGTAGTATTGAGTTTCTGTACACAAGACCATGCTATATTGCCATTATTTTTAGATGACATAGTATTGAGTTTCTGTACACAATACCATGATATATTGCCATTATTCTTAGATGACATGGTAGTGAGTTTCTGTACACAATACCATGCTATATTGCCATTATTCTTAGATGGCGTGGTAGTGAGTTTCTGTACACAATACCATGATATATTGCCATTATTTTTAGATGACGTTCTGTACACAAGACCATGCTATATTGCCAGTATTCTTAGATGACATGGTAGTATTGAGGTTCTGTACACAAGACCATGATATATTGCCACTATTCTTAGATGACATGGTAGTATTGAGGTTCTGTACACAAGACCATGATATATTGCCATTATTCTTAGATCACATGGTAGTGAGGTTCTGTACATAAGACCATCCATATATTGCCATTATTCTTAGATGGCGTGGTATTGAGGTTCTGTACACAAGACCATGATATATTGCCATTATTCTTGGATGACATAGTATTGAGGTTCTGTACACAAGACCATGATATATTGCCATTATTCTTGGATGACATAGTATTGAGGTTCTGTACACAAGACCATGATATATTGCCATTATTCTTGGATGACATAGTATTGAGGTTCTGTACACAAGACCATGATATATTGCCATTATTCTTGGATGACATAGTATTGAGGTTCTGTACACAAGACCATGATATATTGCCATTATTCTTGGATGACATAGTATTGAGGTTCTGTACACAAGACCATGATATATTGCCATTATTCTTGGATGACATAGTATTGAGGTTCTGTACACAAGACCATGATATATTGCCATTATTCTTGGATGACATAGTATTGAGGTTCTGTACACAAGACCATGATATATTGCCATTATTCTTGGATGACATAGTATTGAGGTTCTGTACACAAGACCATGATATATTGCCATTATTCTTAGATGACATAGTATTGAGGTTCTGTACACAATACCATGATATATTGCCATTATTCTTAGATGACATAGTATTGAGATTCTGTACACAAGACCATGATATATTGCCATTATTCTTAGATGACATAGTATTGAGGTTCTGTACACAAGACCATGATATATTGCCATTATTCTTAGATGACATGATAGTATTGAGGTTCTGTACACAATACCATGATATATTGCCATTATTCTTAGATTACATGGTAGTATTGAGGTTCTGTACACAATACCATGATATATTGCCAGTATTCTTAGATGACATGATAGTATTGAGTTTCTGTACACAAGACGATGATATATTGCCATTATTCTTAGATTGCATGGTAGTGAGGTTCTGTACACAAGACCATGAATATATTACCATTATTCTTAGATGACATGGTAGTATTGAGTTTCTGTACACAAGACCATGCTATATTGCCAAGGTATTTAGTTCTTACACTTCTGCGTCTCGTACAGCATAACACGAAGTGTTACTCCGACTCAACCGACTTTTGGTTACATAGTTTACATAATCGATGTTCTCATTCTATATCATTATATATATATATCATGCTACTTTATCTTGGGGAAAAGGGCTTCATTGACAGAATTGTCATGTTTCTTTGCAGATTGTCATTATGTTATGTCGTGAAATCTAACATGAAGTCAAGTAAGATCAAAATGTTAAGAATAATTGTTTGATACGGATTTTTCTCAAACATTTTTCTCAAACAGACATTTCATATTTTCATAACGTCGCTTTGCATTACGATAAACACAACGCTAGTACTGATTTCAACAATCTAGAACCTATATCTAGATGTCTATATCTTTTATTTCTTTATCAAACTGAAGCAACAACAAACATCCGTCATGTAACATTGCAGGATTCAGATTTGCCGATTAACCCTTAACCTGCCAATCACAACAAAAGTAGCCTTTGCAAACAGCATAGAACCAGATCAGTTATGTGCCGTCTGATCTGGATCTATATTGTTTGCACATTCCGTCCAATTTATTCGGCAGGTTAAGGGTTAAGATCACATGATCCTCAGCCACATACAAATAATCACTCTTCTGTCAAATTTTATATATTAGATGGTAAATACGGTGGACTAACTGCTAGCAATATCAATACCAGACACATTAGAGTAAACTTGGATGATCTCAAGCTTGTTATTCATTATTCAGACAATATTTGACATTTTAGGTACATTCGCAACTTTGCAAGATAATAGCGCCGGCAATGAAGTTATGCATATATGTAAAGTCCAGGCTAAAACTATTAGAGAGAAAAAAGACAGTAACCTACATTCAATGATGGACATCGGTGAGTTACTGCCCATGAATATTCCCTAACAGTAGATAGGTCCTATTAAGTGTTTTCCTCTGTTTTTATCGTTGTTTCCTTTGCACAACATACTAGCAATTATATTCCACTATCGCTTTATATGATTATTAAATTACTATATATCGACACATCTCCTACAGCTTATGCAATCGGTACTTATTTGTAAAACTTATCAGTTAAACAACACGATTTTTATAAAATCACAATTCTCATACCGCATCATCTGGTTAGGGAAAAACAGTAAAAAGTTTTTAAAAACAATAGATTCTAACTGAAAGGACCTATTCACTTTTTTGGAATAAATCAGATTTTATCTGCCAAGGGAGGTAATAGAAAATTAGAGATGCGTTGCATTTGCCAAAGTAAATACTATATATACAATGCTGACAATTCTAACATGACTCGGCATTTTGTCTGTATACGCAAAGATGGAATATACCTTGATTAAATCTGCAATAAAACATTGTTTAACGAGTGACGTCATGTTTGCATTATGTGTTTCGAGTGACGTCAAGCATGACGTCTTCCATTTTTCTAGCATTTTTGTTGTTTTGTGACGTCATTTACACACTCTAAAAATATAACATCAATTATTTTTTGCGGATTATAGATAACTTTATTTATTTTACAACGATTGCAAGCAAGTTTTAACAACTTATATTAATCACTCTCGTTGGCGCGGATGAAAGCGTAAATGTGGTCATTCGTGGTGGAGGAAACCGGAGTACCCCGAGAAAACCCACCCGTCCAATCTGGCGACCACGTTAGAATCGAAATAATTGGTTGTGATTTACGTTTATTTATCATCGCTACCATTATCATCGGTTGCCCATATGAGCGACGCCTCCTAAAGAGATTAGTCATTTTAGATCGTTGGAGGATAGTGCAATGATACATACAGAGACCCAATCCAGAGTCTCCTCTGGTTCGTATACATGCACGATGTAGAGCACCGACACGAGACCTCGGTTTAACGTCCCATCTGAAAGACTGTTAATTTTATTATGGTCAGACGGGGAATCGAACATGCGATCCGTGTTTTACCAGTCCAGTATGTTAACCACTGGATTACAGATCCGCCTGATTGTTATTTCGATCAACGTAATAAATGGAAACACATAATGCAACATCGTGACGTACAACACATTATCACCAATCACACGCAAGTGTTTAATTCGTCACATTACACTAATAATGTCATCATCAATGTCATCATCAATGTCATCGGTATGCGCACTAGAAATGATAGAAGAACACAATTAAGAACAGAAAAGAACAGAAAAGAACATTTATGGAGACGTGTACATAGTACATCGTCAAATACACATACACAATTATACAACATATACATAATAATTCAGGCGAATTGGTACAAAACAGTTAGTAATAACATCAATAGTGGAGGATGAACACATTACATAATAATATTTAAAAGTGAAGTTCAACTATTCTTTGATAAATTTAACTAGATTAGCTAAAATAGGTGTCTTTGTAGATTGCATTACATCAATAAACTGGTATATTGCTGGCGTTTGATAGAAATATGTGTAATGTATGTGTTCATTAAAACAAGAACGTATGCATATAAATATGATACTCATCTTTAGTATCATTAGTATTACAACATGGACAATATCGTTCATTTCTTTCAATTCTATTTCTAACGAACGATCCGTTTGAATTCTAAGTGAAGGGAATGGTCCTCACTAATGGTGCTAGAGCTTGTGGCCCGACCCGTTTGCCTTTATTTAATTTGTCATGTTTTGTATTCACATGTAAATGTAAAACTAATCGAGCAATAAAATATGATTTCTAAGCGAATGCGAAGATACTCTAAGTTAGGTTAATTCCGATATAGTGAAACTCATTTGTCATTTGTTTTATCCGCAGAGTTGACATATCGACTGATGACCCTGTCAATGGTTTGAAATGCCGAATAGCGGTTTCAGCAATATCTTAATTCCACTTGCACTTAATCAATCAGAAATAGATAAAAATGCTTAATGGGCAACACTGGGTATATGAAAATACTAGAGAAAGAGAATAGAATAATATACTATCACAAAATAAAATACTTGCGGAATCTATGCTCTGGCGTAATAAAACAAAAACCTTCTTACGTGGAAATGTTAACCGAGGCAGCTGCCTTGGTGTACCTCAGTGTGGCTACGGGCCTGAGCTACACATAATATTGCTGTTAATATACACGAGTAATTTAGTATTAAAACATATCAATATATCGTGACAGTGCTGTAAAGTATGTATGGAATGTTGCACTATTATATTTATGAATGCCCCCGAGTTGAAGGCAAGCACAACGGAGGCCATTGATAAACACACAACTATATTTGTTGTATTATTTCCAATGTATGATAGAAAACTCCATCTTCCACTAGAAAACTCCATCTTCCACTAGAAAACTCCATCTTCCACTGTTTTTGTTTTTGTTTCGAAACAGTGAACTATGGCATTTTCTCTGTCACTGCTTGGGTTTCGTATTCCTCCGCGGTTGGATGTATAATTGTATTTCAGTCATCTTCTGACAATCATGAATAGTTAATTATAAAGTAATCTATTCTATTGCACTTTGTTTTTTCTGTAGTTTTTAATTTTGACAGCAAACAGAAACTAACTTGAACATTGTACCGGAACTAGTATTGAGTACACTGATGCTCCAGACAGGGCAGTTAAAATGAATACATTTGAACACATTTATTATATTAGCCAGCATCACAGTTCACGTCATGCGCTAAGCAATGTTTTATTGCAGATTTAAAACACAGTAAATTCCGAATGCAGACAAAATAACGAGTAATGTTAGAATAAACGTATTGAACATTCTATGTTTAATGCGATGAACATATTGTATGTTTATGCCAAATAAAATATATTGAATTGAATTCAGTAAGAACAACTGTAACAAGATAATTACAGAATTGCTATGCACCGTCCATGTCACACCGTTGCACCGACCATGTGATACCGTTGCACCGTCCATGTCACACCGGTGCACCGTCCATGTCACACAGGTGCACTATCCATGTCACACCGGTGCATCGTCCATGTCACACCGGTGCACCGTCCATGTCACACAGGTGCACCGTCCATGTCACACCGGTACATCGTCCATGTCACATAGGTGCACTATCCATGTCACACCGGTGCATCGTCCATGTCACATAGGTGCAATGTCCATGTCACACCGGTGCACTGTCCATGTCACACCGGTGCATCGTCCATGTCACACCGGTGCATCGTCCATGTCACACCGGTGCATCGTCCATGTCACACCTGTGCATCGTCCATGTCACACCTGTGCATCGTCCATGTCACACCGGTGCATCGTCCATGTCACACCGGTGCATCGTCCATGTCACACCGGTGCATCGTCCATGTCACATAGGTGCACTGTCCATGTCACACCGGTGCATCGTCCATGTCACACCTGTGCATCGTCCATGTCACACCGGTGCATCATCCATGTCACACCGGTGCATCGTCCATGTCACACCGGTGCATCGTCCATGTCACACCGGTGCATCGTCCATCACGATTGCTTCTGATATTGAGAAGAATCAGGATTACCTCTGATATTAAGAAGAATCACGATTGCTTCTGATATTGAGAAGAATCAGGATTACCTCTGATATTGAGAAGAATCACGATTGCTTCTGATATTGAGAAGAATCAGGATTACCTCTGATATTGAGAAGAATCACGATTGCCTCTGATATTGAGAAGAATCACGATTGCCTCTGATATTGAGAAGAATCAGGATTCCCTCTGATATTGAGAAAAATCAGGATTGCCTCTGATATTGAGAAGAATCAGGATTGCCTCTGATATTGAGAAGAATCAGGATTACCTCTGATATTGAGAAGAATCAGGATTGCCTCTGATATTGAGAAGAATCAGGATTACCTCTGATATTGAGAAGAATCAGGATTACCTCTGATATTGAGAAGAATCACGATTGCTTCTGATATTGGGAATAATCAGGATTACCTCTGGTATTGAGAGTGTTCTGTTTATTTTATGATTTCCATTGAGCTTCCTCAAATAAAAAATAGAAATATAGAAAATGCTAGCTTTCACCATTTTGAAACGGGAGATGACAATTTATTTCCCACTGCTGGTGTTTCGTATTCCTCCGCGACTTTTTATCTATTTTCTGACAATCATTAGCTATAGGATGTTCTAATGAAGGCTGTAATGAAAGCTAATTGAGTATGTGAGATGGTACTGTGGTCGCCAGATCGGACAAATGGTTTTTCTCCGGGTACTCCGGTTTCCTCCCACACGAATGACCACATTTACGCTTTCATCCGCGCCAACGAGAGTGATTAATATAAGTTGTTAGAACATGCTTCGCAATCGTTGTAAAATAAATAAAGTTTAACCGTTAATGAATTAATTTTGTTTGTCGGATTCGCGACCTATTTTGTATTGCGGACGTTCACAATAACAGTAGTGGTTGTGCATTGTAGGCTCCCGCATTTAAAATGAATAAAATTGGATAGCAGATATATTAGACAAAATCATTGGAATTGTGTTTATTAGTGTAAGGTTGGATTTTATTTCTTCTCGTCGTCACAGAAACATGAGTTATCAAACACAGATACCCTCTATATCATGGAAAATTCTCGGCGCCATAACATAAAATGACTAAAACACTTCTAGAGGTGCTGCCCAGAAGTTGTCGTGGTGACGATAAAATAATGTTTAAAATAAACATCACTTTCAATTACATCACTCCTGACCCACTATCATATATACGTTACATGCTAATGGATTACACAATTGTATCGACTTTTAGTGTCCGTGCTGCCTTTCTTGCCTTCTATATATTACTTCAATCATAATAAAGCACATACGAGATTACTACATCGTTACTGCATGCAATGGACACCCACCCACACACACATACATAACGAGTGAGCTTGCTGGCTTTTCTATTACCTCCCTTGTGTGTGTGTTTTACGTTTATGTATCGTCGCTACCGGTTACCCATATGAGCGACGCCTCCTGAAGAGATTAGTCATTTCAGATTTTAGAGGATAGTGCAATGATACAGACAGATACCCAATTCAGAGTCTCCTCTGGTTCTTTTACGTGCACGGTGTAAAGCATCGACACGAGACCTCGGTTTAACGTCCCATCTGAAAGATTGTTATTTTATTAGTGTCAGACGGGGGATCGAACCTTGACAGATAACGTCCGATTTATCCCAAATGCGTAGCGGTTCTTTCAGTTGGAATCATTTGTTATTACTGATGTTCCCTAACTAGATGCTGTGGTATGATAAATGTGATTTGATCAAAATCATGTTAATTAATTGATAACAAATGTGTACAGATAAGAACCCAATGGGTATACTGTAGGATATGTATCGATATTTAGTAGTCTAATAATAATACGATGGTAAAGTGGATGAAACTTGGTAGCATGTTGCGCAAAAGAAACAACGATAAAAACAGAGGAAACAACTAAATAGGACCTACATACATTTAGGGAGTATTCAGAGGCATTGATGGATATCCTTGAGGTATTGTCCCACGTGTAACATAGTAAAATGTGTGCAAACGACCATGCCATGTGAGGTTGCCAAATACTTTCCCTGGTCGGTGTATCTTAAAATTAATAATTACAGCCAAACCTGTCTATAAAGGCCACCCTCGGGAAAGTCAAAAAGTGGCCTTTGTTGGCAGGTGGCCTCTCAATAGAGGGTTAAAATGCATTGAAAATTGCTCGACGGGAGAGAAAAATGGTGGTCTTTAGAGACAGGTTTTTCATATGTGACCTTTCTTCGGATGTGGCCTTTAGCACAGGTTTGACTGTAATTAAATGTTTGATTTTGTGATACACGTTAGAACAAATACAGCGATCACGGAGGGCCAATAAATACAGACGCTACGTCATAGAGGTAGGACATAATGGGCCAATTCGTGAAGCAATGGGAGCCATGCATCACAGCCATGTTCATGCTGCTAATATATCACGCCTGTCTCGATTACTAATTAAGTCTAACCAGGAACATAGATAGATGTCACTCAAACAGATCCTGTTCTAACACATGATCGCAATTGGGAATGATTTGTAGGGATGTGAGTGATATAAATATGAAACTTTATTTGCACTATACGAAATCAACAAGCTCAATAGAGTTGTTTTCAACAGCCATTCACATCTCAAGTCAACATGGTGACACAGAGGCGCTAAATCGCACACCTGACCTTTGAACTTTGTGACCCGGTGTCAAGAAATTTAGGTACATGTAATTAATTACGCAGTACTTTTATTTTTTACAGAACTCTCTGATATCAGAAGTCATTCTTCCCTGACACGGTTATACTTTTATTGGGAACACCATCCCTCTCACAGTCGTAAGTTGCCCTACCATCGACAGTTTCAAGAGGGAACTACAGCCTCTTACTCTCCGATAGCCTCGTACTGGAAGTGTTTTAACCGCACACATATACACTTTTAAACCACATGTAAATATACTTTATTCAAGACATACATAAAGCCTACACTAGAGTACTAGTTTACATCTAACCTGGGTCCAAGTCTGTCGATTTTTCATTAATTTACTTCTGGCAAAATGACATCAGAAACTCAATACGGCCCACTTAATGGTCTCGGTATTAAAATATATGTATCTGATTGACCAGGCAAAATATGTTAACGCCTGTTCCCATGCTAGTCTACATCGTTACTACATGAACTGGACCCCAGACAATGAGCGACCTCGCTGGCTTTCATATTACCTCCCTTGACAGAGAAAGTCCGATTTATCCCGAAATGTGTAGCGGTTCTTTAGGTTTGATTCCTTTGTTATTACTGCTATTCCCTAACCAGATGTTGCGGTGTGATCAATCTGATTTTATCAACATAATGTTAATTAATTGATAACAAATTTGTACAGTTTACCCATTTTAAATCTGTAAGCTATCTGTCCAGATTTAGTAATTTAATCATTAACCCATTCAACCCCAAGTAACTGACATGGACTGGTGCGTGATATTTTCAGACCAATAAATTAATAAGAAAATTACCTTTGGACCAGTTCATTTATCAAAATGGGTAATTTTATCTAAAAATAGTAATAATTATTACTGGCAAAAAAGTGCAGATCCTGATGAGACGGCTCGTCACGAGCCGGCTCATCTGGATCTACACTTTTCATAAGCCTATTTAGAGGCCTGTGGGTTTGAAAGGGTTAATACGATGGTAATGTGGAATAGCTCAGTTGTAGCGCATTCACTTCAGGTGCGAAAGGTCTGGAGTTCGAGCCCCGCTTTCGGTATTTCTATAGATCATTATGGAATTCAGCACATGATATCCAGCAAACTGTTTCATTGGTAATTAGTAGAACTATCGAGTACTGCCTATAAATTGGACTATCTGTGCGATTGCAGTTCTTATAATGTTCTTATATACTGTCGAATTCCGTCGGACCGAACACAATACTTCGACATAACCGAACTTTGACTTTACGAAATTCGATATCAACGGAGCCAGTTATATGTAACATGATGGTGTCTGAAACGGGACTTTGATTCGACTTCGAGATAACCGGATTATTCGATATAACCAACTTTGACATAACGGATGTAGACTTTATTTCTCAGTGTATTTGTCGGTAATTCGGTGTCTTTCAGTATTTCTATAGACTAATCAAAATTGCACTAAATGAAATTCAGCACACGATATCTAGCAAACTGTTTCATTGGTAATTAGTAGAACTATCGAGTACTGCCTTTAATTACAAGCTTTGCTATTGCAGCGCGTAGATAGTACATATGGAATGGATATCTTATCTAGCCAATACCGATATCGTAGCGTAGGCTAATTAAGCAACCTCAGACATTAACCATCTGTAACAGAAGTCGTAAGTACTCTAAAGCCTGGCTAGCGTGTGACCCCACTGAAGGTCGTTGTACACTAGAACGTATTCTTATTTTGCAAACAAATAGGCCATACTCTGATGGTGTTTTACTGTAGAACAAGAGACTGTTTGCATTTCTTATTGTGGGTGTGGTGCATCTGTGGCATTTATGTCCATTTGAAGAAGACTTTTGGTGAATTTATTTCAGTTCTTGCCCCAGCCCATTGATGAGTAAACAACCCTATATGACAGCTAGGATTCCTACGCGTTCCATCTTGAACCGGTGTTTGTAAACATTTAGTAGTGGTGAAACACGTTAATAACTTCAAGCAGAAGCCCAGGAGTTTACAAAACTGCATGCGTGGGTTCTTGTTTGGAACTGAGAATTTGACTGCGACAGTTCATCGATTTATATATAAATATAGCGGCGTGCAACCTTAGAGGCTTGTAAACGGTGTCATAGTTAAAAACAGAGTCCCGAATCGGTACCAAGTATAAGGACTAGAAAGAAGGTTTTGCAAACAAGCAGATCATACTTTGATAATGTTTTTATTGTGGAACGAGAGCATGTTTGCATTTCTTAGTGTGAGTGTGGTGCATCTGTGGCATTTTTGTTCATTTTAAGGAGATTGTTTTGTGAATTTAATTTAGTACTACTTGCTCTCGCGCATGGATGAAAAAACTGCCCTATGATCTCTACGCATTCCATTGATGAACCGGTGTTTGGAAACATTGGCACATTGTGAAAACTGCCCTATGATCCCTACGTATTCCATTTATGAACCGGTGTCTGTAAACATCATCACATTGTGAAAACATTGCCATGGTAATGCTTTGACTTCATTGGTCTTAACTTCAAGCAGCTGTCTGGAGTATACAGAACACCATGTGGTATACGTTGAATCGTGTTTTGAACTGAGAATTTGACTGCGACAGATTGTCGATTTACAATACAATGAAGAAGGGCATAATTTAGCGGTGTGCATCCATATGACCGTACTTGAGCTCAGGTTAAAATAAAGGAAGTGGCTAACGTTCCGGGAGTGTAATTGTGGCTAGATTGACGGTACCGTAAGAATGACTATGGTTTCGATACCTTAAATGTCCTAGAGCTATGGCACAGTAACTGTGGCAACAATTCTAGAGTTAAAATTAATAGCATACAAATGACGCTTGCAACTTTATATTAATCTTGTACAGTAAACTTGTATTAAGAGACCACCAAAGGGAAGGGCAAAAAGCGGTCTCTAAGCAGGAATGGTCTCTTAATACAGGCTAATATGCTAACACAAACGGGAGCTGGACATGTTGTCTCTTAATACAAGTGGCCACTTAATCGGTGTGGTCTTTCGAGCAAGTTTGACTGTAGTAAATATGCCATTTGCTCTGATTTGTGTCGTAACCTGACTGGTGGGGCACGGTTTCGGCGATGCATAAACACAGATAGATTACTTGTGACTACGTCAATGAGTTTTCTTCTATATCATACTCGATAAAGACACCATTATCCGGCTACGTTCCGCAACTTTCGGCGAACTCTTCATACTGATGTAAGCCGCGTGAATGTCTCGACGAGCTCTTTATACTGGTATAAGCCGCATGAATGTATCGGCGAACTCTTTATACTGGTGTAAGCCACGTGATGTCTCGAAGAGCTCTTCATACTGGTGTAAGCCGTGTGATGTCTCGACGACCTATTCATACTGGTGTAAGCCGCGTGATGTCTCGAAGAGCTCTTCATACCGGTGTAAGCCGCGTGATGTCTCGACGAACTCTTCATACTGGTGTAAGCCGTGTGGTGTCTCGACGACCTATTCATACTGGTGTAAGTCGTGTGATGTCTCGACGACCTATTCATACTGATGTAAGCCGTGTGGTGTCTCGACGACCTATTCATACTGGTGTAAGCCATGTGATGTCTCGACGACCTATTCATACTGATGTAAGTCGTGTGGTGTCTCGACGACCTATTCATACTGATGTAAGTCATGTGATGTCTCGACGACTTATTCATACTGATGTAAGTCGTGTGATGTCTCGACGACCTATTCATACTGATGTAAGCCGTGTGGTGTCTCGACGACCTATTCATACTGGTGTAAGTCGTGTGATGTCTCGACGACCTATTCATACTGATGTAAGCCGCGTGATGTCTCGACGAGCTCTTCATACTGGATGTAAGCCGCGTGAAATCTCGACGAGCTCTTCATACTGATGTAAGCCGCGTGAAATCTCGACGAGCTCTTCATACTCGGATGTAAGCCGCGTGATGTCTCGACAGGCTCTTCATACTGATGTAAGCCGCGTGAAATCTCGACGAGCTCTTCATACTGATGTAAGCCGCGTGAAATCTCGAACGGCTCTTCATACTGGTGTAAGCCGCGTGAAATCTCGACGATATCTTCATACTGGTGTAAGCCGCGTGATGTCTCGACGAGCTCTTCATACTGATATAAATCGCCTGATTGTAGAACAACGTCTAAAAGTGGGATATTTACAGCATCCACAGCGTCCTATTTGCCTTTCTTTCGCTTAATTTACGATCATTGAATGGCGATTATATCAAAACTACCCAAAGGCCAGTTCATATCGGAACTGAAAGTGAATGTATTTCTGAGGTAAACAGGGGCTTGATCATTTCGATTTTTAAAACTGTTGAAAAATAACACTTTCTGGAAATATCATTCAAATTAGATCAAGGTATAATTCACAAGGAGTGTCAAAATCTGTATCAAGATAAACAGTTTCTGATTTCAAAGAGGGAACGCACCCCCCCCCCTCCCCACGCACACACCCAAAGACGATGACTGCATGCATGCCTGTACCACGGAATATTCTGTCTGCGTATTGATCTGTCGTCATTAACGTCGAAACACCTGCATGCTACTCTGTCATTCGACAAGAAGCCGTGTTCATTAAAGACTCATCTTTTACTCTTGAATCAATATATAATAATGCAAGACCAAATGGAATTTGTCAATTCAATATGCATGATTAATGCTATGTTAGATCTTAGACCTGGAGAGGAAGGAAGTTCAGTTTTCAGAGTATACAACAAGTAAAAGGTTGACGCAGAGCATCAAGTCGTCAGAGGATTTGTGTGTGTACACTGTTGGCGTAGGAAGTTAAAGCGGAACATCAGTGACATTTCTACAGAATGTCTTTTCCTGTTATATGATATATTTTTACCCCAAATGTTAGCCTCAAATACTGAGTATTTCAACTAATAAACAAACGTCGTATACGCGGTTTGTTGACATAACAAATAATGTAAACATCCATGCGTAATACAACTAGTGTATCCTGAACACGGTTTATGGTACATATTTACCGTTATATCTCACATGTGTGCCTATATATTTGTAAACTATTCTTAGTTAAATTATCTCTAAACGACATTATCTCGCGTGTAGTATTGACTCCGATGACTAATAAATGTCAATTCAGGAGCATGGATGACCGTTATATGAATTCATAATTTCAATCCACAAAAACACTGTTTATTGATTCAATGTTAGTGTACGAATGTCGTTGGAAGCATTTGTAGTAGCAATGCATTTATACGTGACAAAATGCATTTTATTTGCTATGTTAAATTTTGCTATGTAATGTCGCTTTAAACTATATAAAGAAATAGACGACAAGAGGTATTAAAAAAACAGACGGATCTGTAGTCCAGTGGTAATACGCTGGACTGGTAATCCTGCGATCGCAGGTTCGATCCCCCGTCTGACCCTAATAAAATTAACAGTCTTTCAGATGGGACGTTAAACCGAGGTCTCGTGTCGGTGCTTTACACCGTGCACGTAAAAGAACCAGAGGAGACTCTGTAATAGGTATCTTTCTGTATCATTGCACTATCCTCCAAAAATCTAAAATGACTAATCTCTTCAGGAGGCGTCGCTCATATGGGCAACTGGTAGAGACGATAAATAAACGTAAAAAACAAGAGGTATTAAAAGAAGTAATATATGTTTTTTTATAATGAACATAATATCGCAGACTTTGTATTTAATGATCGTCGAATGTTTATTATGAAATAAGAAGCACATAACTAATATAAGTAAATGTCACAAGGTGAGAAAAACGTGTAGCCAACAGGCAGGGATTCGAAACCGGGACCTTTCGCTAACATAGAAATAATGCTTCAATTCTGTAGTATGTAGGATATTGGATACGGAAGAAATGAAAGTGTTCAGCGTGCGATCCCCCGACCTCAGTTTAATCATATTTTATTGCATTCTATATATACAATGTACAATACAAAACAAATGAACAAACTTGTATAACTATCCATAATGCATGATTCGTGGCATTGTTTGCTCAAGGATTGTCATTATATGTTGAAGCAAATGGGTTGGGCCACAAGTTTTAACAACATTAGTTACGGCCCTCCCCATAAGACTAGATTGTAATTAACAAAGAGACTGAATACAAGAGTTGTGCTAGTACTTTACTAAATTTAATGATACTAATAGAAAAAGGGTAAAATGATTAAGAGAATAAGCAACATTTTAGATAATAAGAATTTAGAAACAAAAAACAACAATAAACAAACCAAAAAAAGTTTAGGAAATGTAACTGTAATAGCTACTCCAATCAAGTGTCCCACCATACAACGTTACCCAGCCAGCCACACCCGTCACCACACCCTAACATAGATCGTCACAAGAGAACAGCCTATATATATATACAGATCATGTGGTTATTTGCTCGAAGCGTTTAGTCGTTTTAATATATGTTTGAACTTGAAGCCTAACAGTAGTTTTCTTGTATTTAAGGGATGATAAGTACGTGTGTTTACGAATAGTACGCGTCTGGAATTTACATAGAATAGACAGCGAAATAGATAGTGCTCCGCATCCTCATTTTCGTTAAGTTCACACAAGCATTTTGGACTATCGCGCAAATGATTATTATAAAGATCTGAATGCAGGTTGCTACAAGAATTTCGAATGCGAGCATGATATACTTGCTGACGTCGATTTCCAGATTTAAAAAATGATGGTACTATTGGTGGTTTGAAGATTTCTTTCAACCTCCCTTTAAATGACGACAATGTATTTATATTACGAATATTAATATCCAATTCATTCCACAGTTTTATTGACGATGCTAATACAGATGTTGAATAAATTTCAGTTCGCCTTGCTAAAGTAACAAAATCTGTATTGTTTCTTAAATTGTACGGATTTACTTCGTCAACAGTTGTTGGAAATAAGTCAGTAATGTAGCTTGGTACGTTATCGTGTATATGTTTATGAACTAAAATTAATTTTTGCATTTTTCTGCGATCAGAGAGTGAAACCCAGCCAATTTCTTGAAGAAGTTTCTCAATGGAAACTGATCTTGTAAGTCCCGTGACTATTCTAGCAGCTTCATATTGAATTTTATCTAGAGATTCTTTTTCATATAATGTACAACTATCCCAGACTATGGACGCATATTCTAAAATAGGTCGGAGATAAGATATGTATATTTGATTAAGAGTTTGGCGTTTTAATTTAAATTTTAACTTTCTCATTGATCCTAGTGTTTTTGAAGCGGAAGTAGTAATGTTTGATATATGCTTGTGCCACGTACCGTCTTCACTAAGTGTAACTCCGAGATGCTTGTGGTGATTTACGTAATCTAACCGCGTATTTTCGAAGAACAGCACTGGTCGATTAACGTTACCTAGTGATAAGAACATAACTTCTGTTTTTGCTGGAACAAGCCATTGTTTAGACCATTTTGATATTATAATTAGATCATGATTCAGTGAAGCTTCTATAACATTTGAGTCGTTGGATGTCATTGCCAATGAACTATCATCAGCAAATACTCTTGTTAGACTATAAAGAGATTCAGCAATGTCATTGACGTATATTAAAAAAAGTAAGGGTCCCAAGACAGAGCCTTGTGGTACACCAGCATTAAGACATTTTTCATTAGAGAATGCAGATCCAACAAAAACCTTTTGTCGCCGTTCATTAAGATAGCTAGATAACCACTTGATTATGTTTCCCGAAATGCCATACTGTCGAAGTTTGAAAAGAAGACCTTTGTGCCAAACTCGGTCAAATGCCTTACTAATATCACAGAATATAATACACGTTGATTTACGTTCATCAAAGGCCTTACAAATTTGGTTGTAAATGTCAATTAACTGATACAATGTAGAGTGTCCCGGGAGGAAGCCCGAGATTTATTAGAATGTAACAAGATGTATTTTTATATATGAAGAATAATCATAATCCAATCAACGCTCGTTTCAACGCGAATAGCGCCGCTTTAGAAATTTTCAAAACAAATTGAAAATGCTACGAAATCTCTTTTTGACGTACATTTTTGCCGAATAAACCTACACGTTAGTGGAAACACATTGTATTGATAATGTTATTCACAGTTAAAACTCTCCCGTCGAAGATTTTTTTTTGTTGCTGACAGAACCCGTGTCCTAGTATGGAAATATGACCTGCTATGGCCAATGTTTGTGGCAATTGTTTGCAAAGTATACATGCATGCAGCTTAAAGTTGTGTTTTATTTGAAGAACAATATAAAGACTCGGGATAGGCGTTGTATTTGGACAGCTTTGTACAAAAGTGTTTCAGATAGGGCCATTTTACTGATCGATGCGAAATCTGACATCCCACAGAGTAGAATCCCTGTACTTAAATATATATACTAGTACCCCCAAACGTGCCGAATCCCTGTGGTTTTACAACCCAAACAATGCGTTCATTTTACTTAGCTTAGTTTATACAACTTTCTCTTAGGTCGATTGCGAAATAAGTTCTTACAAGTTATATTAATCACTCTCAAGACCTCATTCCTGATGGAACACATCGCCACAAGGGAGGGAGAAGAGGCATGTGGAATTTAAATGCCTTGCTTAAGGACACAAACGTACACATTTCAATGTACAAAGGGCGTTGAAATAAAAGGGAAGTAACCGTCGCATGATTTTCCCGGATTTTCCTTAAAACAGTGTCAATTATTTAAGCAAACAAATAGTTTCCTGCCACAAACCGTTACTTTATCGTGTAACATAACAGTTATCGAACATACAGCTACCTAGTACTGTTTCATGTACTTGTATGCAATCACAACTCGCTACGTCTGCTTCTCTGACCCCCCCCCCCCCACCTCACCCACCGTTATGAAACGGTGATGGTTATTGTTCATGGCTGTCTACCTGCCCGCCCGCTCGTCGAATCCGAATCCGCCCGTCAGTCCGTCCGCACCCATAAAATGGTACTTGCGTGCCTAAGAGAACAATATGTTTACACTCTAGTGGTCTAGGGTGACAGGTTATGTGGCTATATAAACTTTTATGTGGCTATCAATTCCGTTTATGTGGCTATGAATTCCGTTATGAATACCGTTTATGTGGCTATGAATTCCGTTTATATGGCTATCAATTCCGTTTATGTGGCTATCAATTCCGTTTATGTGGCTATCAATTCCGTTTATGTGGCTATCAATTCCGTTTATGTGGCTATGAATTCCGTTTATGTTGCTATGAATTCCGTTATGAATTCCGTTTATGTGGCTATGAATTCCGTTTTATGTTGCTATGAATTCCGTTTATATGGCTATCAATTCCGTTTATGTGGCTATGAATTCCGTTTATGTTGCTATGAATTCCGCTTATGTGGCTATGAATTCCGTTTATGTGGCTATCAATTCCGCTATGAATTCCGTTTATGTGGCTATGAATTCCGTTATGAATTCCGTTTATGTTGCTATGAATTCCGTTATGAATTCCGTTTATGTTGCTATGAATTCCGTTTATGTGGCTATGAATTCCGTTATGAATTCCGTTTATGTTGCTATGAATTCCGTTATGAATACCGTTTATGTGGCTATGAATTCCGTTTATGTGGCTATGAATTCCGTTTATGTAGCTATAGAGAACATAGGAATATTCACTTAATATACAACAGTGGGTATGTCCTTCCGTCCGTCCGTTTATCAGTCTGTCTTTGTGTTAGCATGACAACTCAAACAAGTTGTGGAGGAATTTTGATGGATATATATATATATATATATATATATATATATATATATATATATATATATATATATATATAGGGTCCATCGATTTTAGGAGAAATCGGTAAAGGCAAGTGGTCATGGCGGTAAGCCCAGCGCGAGGGTGGGGGGGGGCGAGTGTTATTCTATAGTTAATTGGTTTCTGGAGAGGACCGTAACTACTGTTGGTAGAAGTTGACAGCCAGCACATTTGTGTTCATATGTAAAACATTATCTTGTATACTATGTGTTTATAATTTACATTATGATTAATCTACAATTATGTTTATGTTGCCATGGCAACGACTCAGCAAGGACATCTTTGATGATACTTTGCGCTACATTTCCCATTTTTATGAGCTTTGCTTTTGATGCTCGGTCTACTTTTCATTAGTATAATCGCACCTGTGTAGCCCGACATGTCTCTCAAAGTATACGGGAAATCGCTACGCTGTTTGTACATCCTCTTGATGGCAAGATTTAATAAATCATCACATATTGATCTTGTCCAATGATGAAGTACTCGACGTAGTGCAACTAGGAACATAAGTTAGACTTATATCATTTTAACAGTGGACAGTTCCGTAAAAATAAAGTATCTACATTCTGCATCACATAGCATAGCATAGCATAACATAGCATAGCATAGCATAACATAGCATAACATAGCATAGCACAACATAGCCATAACATAGCATAGCATATGATAACACACCATAGCACAACATAGCCATAGCATAGCATAGCATAGCATATGATAACACACCATAGCACAACATAGCCATAGCATAGCATATCATATGATAACACACCATAGCACAACATAGCCATAGCATAGCATAGCATAGCATATGATAACACACCATAGCACAACATAGCCATAGCATAGCATAGCATAGCATAACATAGCATAACATAGCATAACATAGCATAACATAGCATAACATAACATACATAACATAGCATAGCATAACATAACATAACATAACATAACATAACATAACATAGCATAGCATAGCATAACATACATAACATAGCATAGCATAGCATAACATACATAACATAGCATAACATAGCATAGCATAACATAACATAACATACATACATAACATAACATAGCATAGCATAGCATAGCATAACATACATAACATAGCATAGCATAGCATAGCATAGCATAACATAACATAACATAACATAGCATAACATAGCATAGCATAACATACATAACATAGCATAGCATAGCATAGCATAACATAGCATAGCATAGCATAACATAGCATAGCATAGCATAACATAACATAGCATAACATAACATAGCATAGCATAACATAGCATAGCATAGCATAGCGCATAGCCTAGCATACGGTTTAATGTCAAATAGTATACATGTATATAAAGCCTCTAGCCCATAATGCAATCATTCAGATGTCAAATAATGTATATTATCTGTGTTCATTTAAATGTTGCGTATAATTATAACGGTTCCACTGTATAAATGAACAACAGTATAAATGGACGTTTCCGGTAATTGCATAATCTGTGTCATGGAATGACATGTTCCGGAAATTCAATTCCGAGAAAGTAATTGGTTACCCTAGGTTATTTTCTCAGTAATTATATTAATAAAATTTAAGGTCTTAAACCCTCATTTGCACCTGCGAATAATTACTGTTGATTAATCTGAATTAAATGATCCCCCAATCGACAAAATCGATCTGCAAAGGGTCACTGACTATATACGAACGAACGATGTAGTTTTATTTAAAGTCACCACCACATAAATGCATTTGGGCGACTGTACTCTCCAAGCTGGTTATATTCTAAGGCGATTCTTCTGTGATGATTATCCAATGACGATTATATCCGTGTTCTACGATGATTATGTGTTCTGCGATGATTATTCCTATTCGTCTACGTTGACTATATACGGTTATGGGTCACTGACTATATACGGTAATGGGTCACTGACTATATACGGTAATGGGTCACTGACTATATACGGTAATGGGTCACTGACTATATACGGTAATGGGTCACTGACTATATACGGTAATGGGTCACTGACTATATACGGTAATGGGTCACTGACTATATACGGTAATGGGCCATTAACTATATACGGTAATGGACCACTTACTATATACGGTAATGGGTCACTGACTATATACGGTAATGGGTCACTGACTATAATTATACGGTAATGGGTCACTGACTATATACGGTAATGGGTCACTGACTATATACGGTAATGGGTCACTGACTATGTACGGTAATGGACCACTGACTATATACGGTAATGGATCACTGACTATATACGGTAATGGATCACTGACTATATACGGTAATGGGCCACTGACTATATACGGTAATGGGTCACTGACTATATACGGTAATGGGTCACTGACTATATACAGTAATGGATCACTGACTATATACGGTAACGGGTCACTGACTATACACGGTAATGGGTCACTGACTATATACGGTAATGGGTCACTGACTATATACGGTAATGGGTCACTGACTATATACGGTAATGGGTCACTGACTATATACGGTAATGGGTCACTGACTATGTACGGTAATGGACCACTGACTATATACGGTAATGGATCACTGACTATATACGGTAATGGATCACTGACTATATACGGTAATGGGCCACTGACTATATACGGTAATGGGTCACTGACTATATACGGTAATGGGTCACTGACTATATACAGTAATGGATCACTGACTATATACGGTAACGGGTCACTGACTATTCACGGTAATGGGTCACTGACTATATACAGTAATGGATCACTGACTATATACGGTAACGGGTCACTGACTATATACGGTAATGGGTCACTGACTATATACAGTAATGGATCACTGACTATATACGGTAACGGGTCACTGACTATATACGGTAATGGACCACTGACTATATACGGTAATGGACCTCTGACTATATACAGTAATGGACCATTGACTATATACGGTAATGGACCACTGACTATATACGGTAATGGGCCACTGACTATATACGGTAATGGACCACTGACTATATACGGTAATGGACCACTGACTATATACGGTAAAGGGCCATTGACTATATACGGTAATGGGCCACTGACTATATACGGTAATGGACCACTGACTATATACGGTAATGGACCACTGACTATATACGGTAATGGACCACTGACTATATACGATAATGGACCATTGACTATATACGGTAATGGACCACTGACTATATACAGTAATGGGCCACTGACTATATACGTTAATGGACCACTGACTGACTATGTACGGTAATGGGCCACTGACTATATACGGTAATGGACCACTAACTATATACGGTAATGGGCCACTGACTATGTACGGTAATGGGCCACTGACTATATACGGTAATGGGCCACTGACTATATACGGTAATGGGTCAATGACTATATACGATAATGGGTCACTGACTATATACGGTAATGGGTCACTGACTATATACGGTAATGGGTCACTGACTATATACGGTAATGGGTCACTGACTATATACGGTAATGGGTCACTGACTATGTACGGTAATGGACCACTGACTATATACGGTAATGGATCACTGACTATATACGGTAATGGATCACTGACTATATACGGTAATGGGCCACTGACTATATACGGTAATGGGTCACTGACTATATACGGTAATGGGTCACTGACTATATACAGTAATGGATCACTGACTATATACGGTAACGGGTCACTGACTATTCACGGTAATGGGTCACTGACTATATACAGTAATGGATCACTGACTATATACGGTAACGGGTCACTGACTATATACGGTAATGGGTCACTGACTATATACAGTAATGGATCACTGACTATATACGGTAACGGGTCACTGACTATATACGGTAATGGACCACTGACTATATACGGTAATGGACCTCTGACTATATACAGTAATGGACCATTGACTATATACGGTAATGGACCACTTACTATATACGGTAATGGGCCACTGACTATATACGGTAATGGACCACTGACTATATACGGTAATGGGCCACTGACTATATACGGTAATGGACCACTGACTATATACGGTAATGGACCACTGACTATATACGGTAAAGGGCCATTGACTATATACGGTAATGGGCCACTGACTATATACGGTAATGGACCACTGACTATATACGGTAATGGACAACTGACTATATACGGTAATGGACCACTGACTATATACGATAATGGACCATTGACTATATACGGTAATGGACCACTGACTATATACAGTAATGGGCCACTGACTATATACGTTAATGGACCACTGACTGACTATGTACGGTAATGGGCCACTGACTATATACGGTAATGGACCACTGACTATATACGGTAATGGGCCACTGACTATATACGGTAATGGGCCACTGACTATATACGGTAATGGGTCACTGACTATATACGATAATGGGTCACTGACTATATACGGTAATGGGTCACTGACTATATACGGTAATGGGTCACTGACTATATACGGTAATGGGTCACTGACTATATACGATAATGGGTCACTGACTATATACGGTAATGGGTCACTGACTATATACGATAATGGGCCACTGACTATATACGATAATGGACCACTGACTATATACGGTAATGGACCACTTACTATATACGGTAATGGGCCACTGATTATATACGGTAATGGACCACTGACTATATACGGTAATGGGCCACTGACTATATACGGTAATGGACCACTGACTATATACGGTAATGGACCACTGACTATATACGGTAAAGGGCCATTGACTATATACGGTAATGGGCCACTGACTATGTACGGTAATGGGCCATTGACTATATACGGTAATGGGCCACTGACTATGTACGGTAATGGGCCACTGACTATATACGGTAATGGGCCACTGACTATGTACGGTAATGGGCCACTGACTATATACGGTAACGGGTCACTGACTATATACAGTAATGGACCATTGACTATATACGGTAATGGACCACTGACTATATACGTTAATGGACCACTGACTGACTATGTACGGTAATGGGCCACTGACTATATACGGTAATGGACCACTCACTATATACGGTAATGGGCCACTGACTATGTACGGTAGTTTTACATGATTTTACGTTTCTTGAACTTATATGGAGTGTGTTTGTTTATTATAGTGTGGCCCCTATTGTTAAAAACAATTTTGGTTTAAACAGTATTTATTCCAATAAATGTACATGTATAACACACAAAAAATGTTACAAATTACATAAATTGTGAATGGTTTTCAGAAAACTTTATATTAATTCCTGTCCAAAACAATTTTAATTAGTAAAGTCGTGTTATATATGTGTGTGATTAGGGTAAGATATTAGCCTCAAACGGATCCAATATGTAAACTATTTGCCCTGTGTTCGACGCTGCGTGCATCAAACAGTCCAATATTGTACCTATTGGATCGTTTTCGGCGTTTATCCTATGCGTAGTGTTCAAAACTTACTCTCAAGAATCCTAAATGACGTGAACAGGCATGGAGATTTATAGTTTGTGTTCAATAATTATAACGGTTGTGTGTTTTACGTTTATTTATCGTCACTACCGGTTGCCCATATGAGCGACGCCTCCTGAAGAGATTAGTCATTTTAGATTGTTGGAGGATAGTGCAATGATACAGACAGAGACCCATTCCAGAGTCTCCTCTGGTTCTTTTACGTGCACGGTGTAAAGCACCGACACGAGTCCTCAGTTTAAAGTCCCATCTAAAGGACTGAACCATATGGGTGAGCGTTTTATAGTGAGGCTCCATGGTACAAAATGTATAACCAGGAAGTATCGCGGCTATGTACTGCATTCTATTACGAATTGTCACGTAGTCTAAATCATCTTTATTTTCCTGTTAACTTTATTGATTTTGTGTTTCAATTAAAATCGTTTTGAAACTAGCATACATTTTTAAAAAAGTAGAATGTCTCATTTTATTTATAATATTAAAGGTTTCTTTCTCTGTCATTTCATTTAATTGATTTTGTTTGTATTTCCGTCTAGTTTAAAGCGACATTACATCGTAAAAAGCATATACAATGCATTTTGTCACGTATAAATGCTACTACAAATTGTTCCGAATACATTCGAACACTAACATTGAATCAATAAACAATGTTTTTGTGGTCTACAAGCTTTCAAAATTGAAAGTAGGATTTTCATATAACGTTAATCCATTTTCCTGAATTGGCCTTTGTTTGTCATCGGATTCAATACTAAGCTCGAGGTAATGTCGTTTAGAGATGATTTAACTAAGATTAGTCTACAAATAAATATACATAGGCACACATGTGAGATATAACGGCAAATATAGTCCATACATCTGTTATTCATGATATACGAGTCGTATGACGCTTGGATGTCGACCCTATTTACCTTATATTGTTATGTCAACAAACCGCGTATACGACGTTTGTTTATTAGTTGAAATACTCAGTATTTGAGGCAAATATTTGGGGAAAAATAATACGATATGATAGGAAAATACATTCTGTAGAAATATGCGTTTTCACTGATGTAGTGTTGCTTTAAGTATCGTATTTATTATAATTCAACAAAGACGTAGCAATCACAGTTTCCAGGAAACGGCTATACACGTTTTACATGATAAGCGGTATCCGTTCTTTGAACTGTCTTCCTGATATGCCATACCCGTGTTCGAGTCACGGTCCGAGCTTCAATTCTCAATTATGCCAGTACTAGATATGCCATACCCGTGTTCGAGTCACGGTCCGAGCTTCAATTCTCAATTATGCCAGTACTAGATATGCCATACCCGTGTTCGAGTCACGGTCCGAGCTTCAATTCTCAATTACGCAAGTACTAGATATTCCATACCCGTGTTCGAGTCACGGTCCGAGCTTCAATTCTCAATTATGCCAGTACTAGATATGCCATACCCGTGTTCGAGTCACGGTCCGAGCTTCAATTCTCAATTATACCAGTACTAGATATGCCATACCCGTGTTCGAGTCACGGTCCGATCTTCAAATCTCAATTCTGCCAGTACTAGATAGCAAGATAAATGGTATCATAGCGACACAATCATTTAGTATTTAACAAGCCCATTTACATATATTGAGGCCCAATATATCTAGTTCTAAGTTGAACGCACTTAGGCTAAATAAAGATAATGTTTTGTTTCTCAGATCCCGCCACATCTTATGTTTTATTCAGTTTATGTACGAAACATGTTTTAATATTGTTAAGGACAAATCTTATTTCTGTAGTAAAAGAAAATTTGGTTTATACAAATTTATTTGAGTTCGATTGTGAAACAAGTTCTTACAAATTATATTAATCACTCTCTGGAATTCATAGCCACGAGGGAGAGAGAATAGTCAACGTGGAATTTAAATGCCTTGCATAAGGGCACAGACGTAAATGCTCCGGCGGGGCTCGAACTCCGAGCATTTCGCACCTGAAGCGAACGCGCTACCACAGCCCTATCACGACTTCCACGAAGGAATATGGTGCTAAAAATGAAAATGAACAAGTAATTGCAATGTATTACATCATAGACTGATTCTGCGGCTGAAGAAGACAACTGACTGATGAAACGTCTAGTGTTTTTAGATAAAAAATGAAAGTAAAAAGTATACAAATTCCGTACTGCCTCATTGGATTTTTGAAAATGGTCCGAGAAACTAAATATTCAGTTATGTTGGCCTTACCAACTGAACTATCCGTCAGGCGTAGAAATATTTCTCGGATTACACACAATAGCCAATGTTTATGGCATTTTTGATGACAGAAATATTTTTCTTTTCTGTTTTCCAATGAATGATTGAGTTTTCTCTGCCACTTGTTGTGTTTTGTATTACTTCGCGGTTATATGCACTTTTGTATTTAGCTATTTTCTGACAATCATGAACAGTGAATTATAAAGTAATATATTCTAATGAATTTGTTTTAGTCGGTAGTTTTTAATTTTGAAAGCAAACAGAAACTAACTTGAACATTATACAGGAACGATTTCTTATTACGGACGTTCACACTAACACAAGTGGTTGTGCTGTTGTGTATCGTAGAGAAATGAGGCTCCCGACAGGGGCAATTAAAATGAATTAAATTGATAACAACCATTATATTAGCCAAAATCACTAGACATCATAAACGAAAAAGAAGATGTGTGTTTATTAGTATAAGATAGGATTTAATTTCATCTCCTAATCGCACTCGTGACGGGATCAAATAAAATCCCATCTTACACGAATAAACTCAACTATCCACTATATCATTCTGCAGTTATAAATTAGCCTGTAAAACGAAATAGCATTCAAAGAGACCATTTCCGTGTGTGTGTTTTATGTTTATTTATCGTCGCTACCGGTTTCCCATATGAGCGACGCCTCCCGAAGAGATTAGTCATTTTAGATTTGTAATGACTAATCTCTTCAGGAGGCGTCGCTCATATGGGAAACCGATAGCGTCAAAAAGCCAATCGTAATGCAATTTAAAACAAATATGCTTAAACAGAATGTACTATTTAATATAACGCATTTCAATATGATATATTGTATTTTTAAGCAACATATCTAATAATATATACCAGTGCAATATTAGTTTTATCCCAAGGGTTATAATTATATACTTACCCACTCTTCACTGCTTGTACAGCCATTCTGTTGGATTCACGATGACAATATAATAGTCCCCGTCTCAAGTCTATTAAATGTGTTTCTTATAATGTAACAAGTATCGAACCAATTATGTCAAACTCTCACGTGACCTGGCTTTTAATGCAACAGTTAATTACTCCAGTACAGATAACTGAATACTAACTGTATTTTGCAATTCATGTACAACTATCACACATCGTAAAACAACAGTAATAAAATCACAGAATAATACAAAATTCTCCTAAGAATGTGCATTATTGCACGACTCCAGCGTTAGATGTCCACTGCGCCCAGCAGCGCGATTCCAGCGAAAGTCCTCACAAATCAGATAAAACACACTGTGCATGGCGTCGATATTATGATGGCGTATTCATAAAACAGCGAGGAAAGGAGATTTCTGTTTTATAAAGATGCTGTTGGAAGTCTGTCCGATTTAATACAGTGTGAACATCATTAGTACATATAAGTTCTGCTTTGTAATTTCGTCCAGCAGTCTGCACGAAATATGAGAACACTTCCCCAAAACGTATTTACCATATGACATGAGCAAACACTGAAAGTGGACAGGGCAATTGTGTGTGTGTTTTAAGTTTATTTATCGTCGTTATCGGTTGCCCATATGAGCGACGCCTCCTGAAGAGATTAGTCATTTTAGAATTTTGGAGGATAGTGCAATGATACATACAGAGACCCATGCCAGGGTCTCCTCTGGTTCTTTTAAGTGCACGGTGTAAAGCACAGACACGAAGCCTCGGTTTAAAGTGCAATCTGAAAGACTGTTAATTTTATTATGGTCAGATTGGGGATCGAACCTCCGATCCCTGGATTATCCCACTCGACTACAGATCCGTCTGTGACGGGACAATTCTAAGGTTATCGTTATTTATAACATTTCTTTGTACTGTGAATAATGTGATTCAAGGGACATATATTCGAAAAGTAAACTGTTAACTAAACCGTAAGAAACTGCCAACTATTTCATATGAACAGACCCGGCCTGAGCGGGGCTCAAACCACCAGTGACCACCAGTGATGATAGGTTACAGTGGCATACCGAACAATATGCACATTATTGTCCATCCGTAAATGATGTATTTGCGATCTACAAACTCTCAAAAGTGAAAATAGGAATGAATTAACCGGTTGACCCAGGCACGATAAAAATATTCGTGTATTATCCAATCGTTACTAGAGGGATGGGGGAGGGGCTACGTGGTTACGGTCGTCCTCGGACCGGGAAGTATGTGAGATGGCACGGTGGTCGCCAGATCGGAAAAGTGGGTTTTCTCCGGGTTACTCCAGTTTCCTCCCACACGAATGACCACATTTGCGCTTTCATCCGCGCCAACGAGAGTGATTAATATAAGTTGTTAAAACTTGCTTCGCAATCGTTGTAAAATAAATAAAGTTTAAACATTTAATCCCAGCTTGCTTGCGGAAGGTCGGTGGTTAGACTCGGATACCGTACATTAAATCCTCCTGATTGGAGGGGTACCTGGGATCTTCCTCGACCAGTAATAGCTGATGCGTCGCCACATGACCTAAGCTGTTGGTGCACCGTTAACCTCCCCGACAGAAACAACAGTCCGACTATGAAGGGGAAACTGTATTTATTTATTTCTCCTATATGTACATTACAAATAAGACAAGTGGTGACGGAAGAACCGGGTACCCCTCAGAGTAGTATCTCAAACACGGACGGCCACCAGGACAGAACCAACATACTTCAGCAAACACACTGGGTAACGTTCTTACATGACATAATGTTCACCCCAAGTGGGATTAACACAAATGCAATGATAGTAAAGGCAAAGAGGGAAATAACCTAGACGAGATACAACCGATCTATTCTGCGCCGTATGCTGTGGGTGTGGCACTACTATGATAAAGCTTGGCCACAGTATGATAAATCATGACACAGGAAAAATACTGATCGTTATACGTCATTGCAAATATTCACAAACTACCCCAACCACTACGTCACTGCACGATGAAGAGCATGATGCAGGAGACCATAGCCACTAGCTACGCCATTGCAAGAAAAACGTGATGCAGGAAAAACAACCAGACCACTACGTTATTACCAAAATATGTAATTTGCAGGAAAACTCAACAACTACGTCATTACAGGAACATATAAGTGAGAAAACCCAACAACTACGTCATTACAGGAACATATAGGTGAGCAAGCCCAACAACTACGTCATTACAGGAACATATAAGTGGGAAAACCCAACAACTACGTCATTACAGGAACATATAAGTGGGAAAACCCAACAACTACGTCATTACAAGAACATATAGGTGAGAACACTGAACGACTACGTCATTACAGGAACATATAAGTGGGAAAACTCAACAACTACGTCATTACAGGAACATATAAGTGGGAAAACCCAACAACTACGTCATTACAGGAACATATAAGTGGGAAAACTCAACAACTACGTCATGACAGGAACATATAAGTGGGAAAACCCAACAACTACGTCATTACAGGAACATATAAGTGGGAAAACTCAATAACTACGCCATGACAGGAACATATAAGTGGGAAAACCCAACAACTACGTCAATACAGAAACATATAGGTGGGAAAACTCTCAACAGCTACGTCATTACAGGAACGTATAAGTGGGAACACTCTCAACAGCTACGTCATTACAGGAACATATAAGTGGGAAAACCCAACAACTACGTCATTACAGGAATATATAAGTGGGAAAACTCTCAACAGCTACGTCATTACAGGAATATATAAGTGGGAAAACCCAACAACTACGTAATTATAGGCACATATATGTGGGAAAACTCAACAACTACTTCAATGCAGGAACATATAGGTGGGAAAACCCAACAACTACGTCATTACAGGAATATATAAGTGGGAAAACCTAACAACTACGTAATTATAGGCACATATAAGTGGGAAAACCCAACAACTACGTCATTACAGGAACATATAGATGGGAAAACCCAACAACTACGTCATTATAGGAACATATAAGTGGGAAAACCCAACGACTACGTCATTACATGAACATATAAGTGGCAAAACCCAACAACTACGTAATTATAGGCACATATAAGTGGGAAAACCCAACAACTACGTCAATACAGAAACATATAAGTGGGAAAACCCAACAACTACGTCATTACAGGAACATATAAGTGGGAAAACTCAATAACTACGCCATGACAGGAACATATAAGTGGGAAAACCCAACAACTACGTCAATACAGAAACATATAGGTGGGAAAACTCTCAACAGCTACGTCATTACAGGAACGTATAAGTGGGAACACTCTCAACAGCTACGTCATTACAGGAACATATAAGTGGGAAAACCCAACAACTACGTCATTACAGGAATATATAAGTGGGAAAACTCTCAACCGCTACGTCATTACAGGAATATATAAGTGGGAAAACCCAACAACTACGTAATTATAGGCACATATATGTGGGAAAACTCAACAACTACTTCAATGCAGGAACATATAGGTGGGAAAACCCAACAACTACGTCATTACAGGAATATATAAGTGGGAAAACCCAACAACTACGTAATTATAGGCACATATAAGTGGAAAAACCCAACAACTACGTCATTACAGGAACATATAGATGGGAAAACCCAACAACTACGTCATTATAGGAACATATAAGTGGGAAAACCCAACGACTACGTCATTACATGAACATATAAGTGGCAAAACCCAACAACTACGTAATTATAGGCACATATAAGTGGGAAAACCCAACAACTACGTCAATACAGAAACATATAGGTGGGAAAACTCTCAACAGCTACGTCATTACAGGAACATATAATTGGGAAAATCCAACAACTACGTAATTATAGGCACATATAAGTGGGAAACCCAACAACTACGTCATTACAGGAATATATAAGTGGGAACACTCTCAACAGCTACGTCATTACAGGAATATATAAGTGGGAAAACCCAACAACTACGTCATTATAGGCACATATAAGTGGGAAAACTCAACAACTACGTCAATACAGGAACATATAGGTGGGAAAACCCAACAACTACGTCATTACAGGAACATATAAGTGGGAAAACCCAACAACTACGTCATGACAGGAACATATAAGTGGGAAAACTCAACAACTACGTCATTACAGGAATATATAAGTGGGAAAACCCAACAACTACGTAATTATTGGCACATATAAGTGGGAAAACCCGACAACTACGTCATTACAGGAATATATAAGTGGGAAAACCCAACAACTACGTCATTACAGGAACATATAGGTGGGAAAACCCAACAACTACTTCATTACAGGAACATATAAGTGGCAAAACCCAACGACTACGTCATTACATGAACATATAAGTGGCAAAACCCAACAACTACGTAATTATAGGCATATATAAGTGGGAAAACACATTAACTACGTCATTACAGGAACATATAAGTGAGAAAACCCAACAACTACGTCATTACAGGAACATATAAGTGAGAAACCCCAACAACTACGTCATTACAGGAACATATAGGTGGGAAAACCCAACAACTACGTCATTACAGGTACATATAAGTGGCAAAACCCAACAACTACGTCAGTGAAAAATCACCTAGTGCATAATAGCACAACAATACGCCAATAGAAACTCACATGATGCAAAACAACACAACCAATACATCATTGCAATCAACTATGCTGCATGATGCTGGAGATAAAATATGCGCTAATCAAAAGTCGTATTACAACATAAGTGCCACATAATTCTGATATATAGTCTCACAAGAAATAACCACCATATAATGAAAGGATACATATAGACGTGAAGTAAAAGTCAGGCTATATCGGCAGTATCAATGTCATAAACCACGCACAAATCCGAGCGAATGTTTAATTAACATTTCTATTTTCATAATAAATAAAGGGAATGGGGCCTTGTTTTTACTATACGTTTATTCTCCGTCGCCCACTGGTTAATCGGACAGCTCAATCCAAAGGTGTACTATTTAGTGATGGGATAGTGTAAGGTACAGCATATTCTCAAAGTCCAGTAGCATCCCTGGTTCTTTTATATGTACATGTATATTGTATAACACTGATTCATGAAAACAACCTCGGTTGATGGTCCCCACTCGAATGATTGTGTTGTAGTTTTCGTCATAATCGCCTCCGCCGGAGTATGTTGGCGACTGGTTTCTCTCAGTAGTTTATGTTGACTGCTACGATGCTTATGTCGACATCTGAAGAGGAATATTCGTTCTTCCCAGAGTGACAAATCCTGTATCCTTTCTTTCGAAGGCGGTCCCCTTTAGGGCCACATCATCCACCATGTGTCAGCTCACATGAGCAATAATGGTTCCGGTTTCTTCGACGGGGTCCTCGTCGCTACCGGCTCAGGGTAGAAGCGTTTTCATTAGCTTTGCTTTGAACCTCTCTACATGCGTTTTCACTAGCTTTGCTTTGAACCTCTCTACATGCGTTTTCATTAGCTTAGCTTTAAACCTCTCTACATACGTTTTCATTAGCTTAGCTTTGAACCTCGTTACAGGCGTGTTCATTAGCTTTGCTTTGAACTTCTCTACAGGCATTTTCATTAGCTTAGCTTTAAACCTCTCTACATACGTTTTCATTAGCTTAGCTTTGAACCTCGTTACAGGCGTGTTCATTAGCTTTGCTTTGAACTTCTCTACAGGCATTTTCATTAGCTTAGCTTTAAACCTCTCTACATACGTTTTCATTAGCTTAGCTTTGAACCTCGTTACAGGCGTGTTCATTAGCTTTGCTTTGAACTTCTCTACAGGCATTTTCATTAGCTTAGCTTTAAACCTCTCTACATACGTTTTCATTAGCTTAGCTTTGAACCTCGTTACAGGCGTGTTCATTAGCTTTGCTTTGAACTTCTCTACAGGCATTTTCATTAGCTTAGCTTTAAACCTCTCTACATACGTTTTCATTAGCTTAGCTTTGAACCTCGTTACAGGCGTGTTCATTAGCTTTGCATTGAACTTCTCTACAGGCATTTTCATTAGCTTAGCTTTGAACCTCGTTACAGGCGTGTTCATTAGCTTTGCTTTGAACTTCTCTACATGCGTTTTCATTAGCTTAGCTTTGAACTTCTCTACATACGTTTTCATTAGCTTTGCTTTGAACTTCTCTACATGCGTTTTCATTAGCTTAGCTTTGAACATCTCTACGTGCGTTTTCATTAGCTTAGCATTGAATTTCTCTACATGCGTTTTCATTAGCTTAGCTTTGAACTTCTCTACATGCGTTTTCATTAGCTTTGCTTTGAACCTCGCTACAGGCTTTTTTCATTTGCTTTGCTTTGAACCTATCTACAGGCGTTTTCACTAGCTTTGCTTTGAACTTCTCTACAGGCGTTTTCATTAGCTTAGCTTTGAACCCCTCTCTGACACATAGACGAATAAAGTGTACAATAGCTGCGACAGAAACAAACTCACACATTGTATAATATAATGGATGGCATGCGAAATTACAGAGCTCTGAACGTCATGTTATTGGCATTCAGAGATGTGGACGTCATGTTATTGGCATTCAGTGCTGTGGACGTCATGTTATAGGCATTCAGTGCTGTGGACGTCATGCTATTGGCATTCAGCGCTGTGGACGTCATGTTATTGGCATTCGGTGTTGTGGACGTCATGTTATTGGCATTCAGCGCACTGAACGTCATGTTATTAGCATTCAGTGCTGTGGACGTCATGTTATTGCCATTCAGCGATGTGGACGTTATGCTATTGGCATTCATACAGCTGTCTATGATCATCAATAGTTCAACATGCGTATTGTGCATAATCGGTTTTCCGCATTGTCCTTCCTGTTTTCAGATTATATGTTAATTCACTCCGCCTGCATTGTAAGATGTGATCGATCTTGATCAATAATGGGTACTATTGCAACTAAAATAAATCTGCCTACATACTCGCATAAGTACTGGTAATTTTTATATCTAATGATACACGACATATCCATGTTATGCTCTGCGTCTAAGGTTAACGTCCACGGAATCTCATACGCGTGGTATCATTTACAGTTGATATCCATACTCACATCGTATCGGCTTCTCCTAAGATATATTTATAGCGCCTGGATTTGCCCTTCTGAATAGATAGTTAATGTTTTCCAATCTAATATGTTTGTGTACAGTCGCAGCCACCGAGGCAAGTGGGCGATGTTGTCGTCAAAGTTGTTTAGTTCCTACCATAATTGGTTAGAGTGTCTTGTAAAGTGTTAATAATTGAATGCTCTTTTTCTACGTTTCATTGAGGTATCAGTTTTTATGCAAATTCGGTATGAAACACTGACATTTCATTCCTCGATGAAACGCAGAAAAAGAACATGCACGTGTTATAATTACAATTAATAGTTTACAAATTACAGAACAAGATGTCTTTTTGATTCGTCACACCATACAAAAAGAACGCCGCTATGAATATTAATGAAACTGGAATCATTTTGCAACTTATTGGGTTATGAACGGCGATCACATGGGCTGAATCAGCCAATCAGAATCGAGATATTGCAAGAATTTGTAATTATTCGTTCTTGAAATACGTAATGACCGTGCGTTAAAAGACTACTGGGTGAGGCTTCTTCTTCTTTTCAAGATGACAAATCCTGAAACGATGGCAGCATCTTTCGAAAACGGCTCTTGTTCTTGGCGACACTCCTCACTGTTGGTATTCAGACAGTTAGCAGCCTTGTCGTTGATGTCGCTCCCGGGGCTGTCAATTAAACCAGCACTTATGTCAGGCGCCGATGCTGTGTCGCTTGTCGCAAGTTCGACAACAAATATATCCCAGAATCCACGCTGTTGCTGCGAGATGCGCCTCGGCCGCGACATTCATGTCGTGAGGAGGTCGACGACCGAGAATAGTAATGTCTGATTCTAAGCATTCGAATGTTTCATCCATTCATCGGTGTCTTGTTCTTACCTCGGCTGTGTATATGATGGAGTGATCATTTGATTCGAGTTGTACAGTCTACATCCGTTATGTCGAATTCCGTCGGACCGAACAATAATACATGAACTACGACATAACCGAAGTTTGACTTAACGAAATTCGATATAAACGGATCTAGTTACATGTAAAATGATAGTGTCTGAAATGGGACTTTGATCCGACTTCGAGATAACCGGAGAATTCGACATAACCGACTTTGACATTGCGGATGTTGACTGTAGTTTTATCCCTCAGACAAACAACTAAGTGCATGGCGTTCTCCAAACCAGTTCATCCATACAGTTTAGCTACACAATCAAATTACATGTACTGGTAGTCAGTTAATAAAACATTTTCAGCGAATATTGCTGGTTTCACAATGTGTTTGAAATGCTTCACAAACCGCCCTGATATGTGAAATGAACCGATATAGCAAACGACAGATTACAATTGAAATTCAACCATATCGGGAGTCTGTCTCATTATTCCAGCGGATGTGAGTAGACTTGTATGGTCTGTCCGGTGAAGTGGTTTAATCCTTTTATTCCCAATTGCTGTTGTCCAGTAGACATATATGTCATATGCATACAACTTAAAGTTATGGCGAATGCACAAGTTCAAATTGAGTTTGTCCGCAACAAACGCGGTGGACAAAGTCTTGTTGTTGGTGGTTACAGGTTCATGGTATGTATATATATAGTTGCTGTCTGTCTGCGTGTCTGTCCGTCCGTTTGATTGTATTTGATCTTAAACACTCTTAAACACATTCTGTCTATCTGCATGTCTATCCGTCCCACACCCGTGTTTACCTACTGTTATATAAGTGGGAACAATAGGACTACACCGGTGAAGTACCACATTGAACAGTATACATATGTAGTATGATCCTCGTATGCAGCTTCGAGAACAGCGAACTTCTATTGATATGTTGTTTCTAGACGAATCAACAATATTAAGAAAAAACAATTACGTTTATTTATCGTCGCTACCGGTTGCCCATATGAGCGACGCCTCCTGAAGAGATTAATTATTTTAGAGTTTTGGAGGATAGTGCATGATACAGACAGAGACCCATTCCAGAATCTCCGCTGGTTCGTTTACGTGCACGGTGTGCACCGACACGAGACCTCGGTTTAACGTCCCATCTGAAAGACTGTTAATTTTATTAGGGTCAGACGGGGGATCGAACCTGCGATCCCTGGATTACCAGTCCAGCGTGTTACCACTGGACTACATATCCGTCTAAGAATAATGAACCCTCTCTTTATATATAGACAGTCAAACTATCGTAATTAACGCATGAATTATCATCGTACTGGGTTGTTTTAGCCTCATTGTGCAATGTGCATTCATTATTGACCAATATGACCACTTTTCTTCTACAAAAAGCATGCAGTCTGCTGAACTGATCATCTGGTACTTCAGGGTTAATGGAATCTTCACACATGTCACTTGTTATGTCTCTCGTTCCATCGCTATGGTATTCGTCAACAGTACGTTTACAAGGTAGTCGCAGCAATTACGCTGTCATACGGTTTATGTCCGCAGGTACTTGTGTCACGGTATCCTGTCGACAGTACCTAGTCTGGATAGCTATATTACTGAGGTATATCTGTATATGCCCACAGTACGTTCTCTGGGTAGGTGAAATGGGGTTTTGTGTATCCGGGTAGCTAAATTACGGAAGTATATCTGTATATGCACACAGTACGTTCTCGGGGTAGGTGAATTGGGGTTTTGTTTATCCGGGTAGCTAAATTACGGAGGTATATCTGTATATGCCCACAGTTCGTTCTCGGGGTAGGTGAATTGGGGCTTTGTGTCACCAGGTAGATAAATTACGGCCCAATTAATGGTATCGGTGTTAAAAATATATTTATATGACTGACCAGGCAAAATATATCAACGCCTGTTGCCAGGCTAGTATTGTACAAATGGATTGTGAGTGCCGATATCTTTAAAATGTTTCCATGGAATATACAAATACAAATAAGTATATGGTACAAATATGTATCCCTCTGCTGGCAGTATATGTTATATTTCGGGTTTTACGCCTGCATCAGCACCATTTTGGGCTCTATCGCCGGCGGGCAGTTTACCTAACAACACCTTTCCTGGGCAGGCTCCAGCGGTTAACCAGTACTTGGGTGTACCAACCTCCGTAAGAAACTGCCAACTTGTTCATATAAATGAGACACGGTCTGAGCGGGGCTCGAACCCGTGACCATCAGTGATGATAGGTTACAGTGATATACAAGTCAGCGACCTTAACCACTCGACCATGCAGGCGGCCTCTGCTGGCATACATTTTATGACAGGTAACACATATTTAATTATATGAGGTATTATGTTTATATAAATTTATTTTAGCTCGATTGCGAAACAAGTTATTTCAACTTATATAAATCACTCTCGAGACCTCATTCCTGATGGAATCCATCGCCACGAGGGAGAGAGAAAAGGCAACGTGGAATTTAAATGCCTTGCCTAAGGGCACAATCGTAACGGCTCCAGTGGGGCTCGAACTCCGGACTGTTCGCACCTGAAGCGAACGCGCATCCACTGCGCTATCACGACTTCCAAATGAGGTATTATGTTATGCCTTCCAGTGCATTATTCCATATGTATCAGTAAAATAAAAGGTGTTATTCCGCTGAGTGAAAGCAGTGCTCTCACTGCCTTGCACGTGTGATACATAGCCGCTGTATGTTGAAATGATGTTAACGCTAACGTTTTCGGGCTCAAGCTGGAAGTGACGTCATTTATGACACCTTTTATGACGGCATTTATGGTCGTTTAAACACGCAGTTCTAGCGCCATATAGGACAGGGTTGTATCGTTTTGTACCATAAAAACAGGTTTCAGGCTAAAGTGAATTCTCGAATAATATTTCACTCATGGAAATAGAAAGCTATTAATATTACTCGTGGTTGTGCTTTCAATGTTCACCAGGTGAAATATAATTCGATAATTTATTAAAATAAACAAATAATTATCCGCTTAATATATAGTATCCATGTGTGTCCACATACGACTTAAGACGGATCTGTAGTCCAGTGGTACCAGTCCAGCGTTCGCAGGTTCGATCCCCCGTCTGACCCTAATAAAATTAACAGTCTTTCAGATGGGACGTTAAACCGAGGTCTCGTGTCGGTGCTTTACACCGTGCACGTAAAAGAACCAGAGGAGATTCTGGAATGGGTCTCTGTCTGTATCATGCACTATCCTCCAAAATCTAAAATGACTAATCTCATCAGGAGGCGTCACTCATATGGGCAACCGGTAGCGACGATAAACAAACGTAAAACACACACACATACGACTTGTGTGCAACTAAATACTCTGGAGCCGTTACGATTGTGCCCATTTACATTCCATATTGCTTCTTCTCTCTCCCTCGTGGCGATGAATTCCACAAGGAATGAGGTCTCGAGCGTGATTAATATAAATTGTAAGAAATTGTTTCCCAAACCAGCTAAAATAAACTTGTATAAACTAAATAACTAAAGTCATCTATATTTCTTCAAGGTTGAAGTCTAATGATATCTATGCTCGTAATATTCATTTTAAAAATGACATAATATCATGTAACTCTGAAGATATACTTCTTGGGATAACAATAGACAATACACTGTCTTGGAACTCTCAAATAGATAACGTTATCAAGAAATATATTGTCTCGTATCAAACAATTCCGTTCTATATATATGCGCAGTGTTTTTAATTCCTACATGTTACCCCATCCAGACTACTGTTGTGTCATGTGGGTGAACTCTAATGCATATTTAGAAGATCAAATTGTTAGATTCCAAAAACGAGCTGCAAGACTAATTCTTGACAAAGATTTTTACACTCCTTCTTCCGAACTGTTCTCAAGTCTCAATTGGATGACTTGCCCAGAAAGGGTTAGCTTTCAAAACGCAGTCTTAATGTTTAAAACACTCAATGGTCTAGCACCTGACTATCTGCAAGAGTCATTCAGATTTACTTCGATGTTCGAAATTAAAACTTGCGATCATCCGTGTTTAGAAAACCTTTCTTATATTCAGGGGGTTTGTTCCCACTTGCCCAACCTTTTATTTTCACACATACTAATTATCCCCAATTATCTCTTCGCCCCTCAAACTTACCAGTATTTTCTATACTGTTCAAAAAATAAATGAAAGGCACACATAAACTTGTACTTGCAGTGTACTATTTCAATGTTATTTATCTTGTTCCATCTGTTGAAAATACTTACTTATTCTAGAATAAACTATTTTTTTGTTATTTTTGTTTCCAGTGCATATGCATATCTTTAAGGAGAAAAGTGTTCCTTTAATTGTGTATAAATTAAAATTGTCAGTATGTACGTTTAACATTAATAATTCAGATAAAAGTTCATAATAATAAATAGCAGACATATTTTAATTTTGAAATGTGAACTATAAAGATACAAACAATTAACAATATGTATCTATTATTTATTTATGATTATAACAGTTATACTAGGTAATTACATAATTATATATCAACACTATTTTTTAATTAGCAATTATGAACTGATTGCAAATTAGTCTGAGAACAACAATAATGATTAATGAAATTAACAATTTACTTATAACTAACTGTTGAAAACTAAGAAAAACAGGTCACTAACTGTAAGTCATTCTTTAACATAGTATAAAATGAAGGTCAGTTTCCTCTGTAATCATAAATCTCTAAAATGGCAAATGCGCTAGTCAATATACGGTTCATAGAGAATAGCAGAGGAAGTCAGACTCTAGTTCTAAATGGTTACATGTACAGCCTGAAAACCAGAAAACGGGAGTGTCGCTACTGGAACTGTGTCAACAAAGCATGCAATGCTAAAATTAACACTAAGAATGAGCTTCCTACCAAAATCGCTGATGAACACAATCACCCAAGAGATGACAGCAGAATTGTTGCTGCGGACATCATGAGTGGTGTCCGAAAGCAGGTCCGAGGGTCAACACAGCCGGTGCCCTCCATCTATAACGATATGCTGGCAGACACAAGATCGATCGAATGGGACAATTCCACCCAAGAGGTTGTGGCTAATCTACCCACTTTCTACGAAGCCAAATCCAGTTTATATAGACAGCGGTCTAAGACTAGACCAGTTCTGCCAAAGACAAGGGCGGATGTCAACTTGGAAGGGAAGTGGATAGAGTCGCTTGCAGGGGAGCCATTCCTAATCGCCAATGACGGTGATGTGGCGCGAATGCTCATATTCGCCACCGTTGACAACCTGGCCCAGCTGTCTACAGCCGAGACCTGGTATATGGACGGTACCTTCTACGCTTCGCCGTCATATTTCTACCAGCTATACACCATCCACGCCATGATCGACGGGTATATGTGTCCCCTAGTGTATGGACTACTCCCAAATAAACAACAGACAATGTACACCAGATTCTTCACACTCATCCAGAATTTCGCCCGTGAACATAACATTCCTCTGTCCCCAGAAACGATAATGATGGACTTCGAAACAGCAGCGTGGCGTGCTGTCAGTATCGTGTTTGTTGGTGTTCAAGTCCGTGGTTGTTTCTTTCACTTCACACAGTGTATATGGAGAAAAGTACAATAGTGTGGTATTGTAGCTGACTTCAAGGACAATGAAGAAGTGAAGAAACTTGTACTACGTGCTTCGGTACTGCCACTTGTCCCCCTAGCCTCTGTCGAAGATGTGTGGTTCCAAACTCTGGAAGAATATGACAATGACTCAGTGCCGGTGTCTAAGTTTAAGGACTATGTGACTGAGCAGTGGGTAGAGGGAGACCGCCGCTCCTGGAATCATTACGAGAATGATGGTCCACGCACTACCAATCATGTTGAGGGTTGGCACCATAAAATAAACAACCAACTACGACACTGCCATCCTAATATTTATACATTGATAGACCTGGTCCAGAAAGAGCAGGCTGCTAACGAGGCGAAGCTGTTTCAACACGCCAACGGTGGAAAGCAGCGACCAAGGAAGCGGGTATACCGAGAGCGTGAGCAAATGCTCATCAGACTGAAGCACCAACTGCGAACTGGCGACATGGACATCATGACGTATGTTGATGCTGCTTCTCACTTAGTCAAATTAAAGTGAATATGTACAATAAAAATATTTCAAGATTTATATCTATTATGTGCTATGCATGTTCATGTGTTTGTCTTATCCATGTAAATATCTATGTTTTCGATTTAATGCTTATAACTCAAAATAAAGAATATCTATCTATATGAAACTTATATTTATGAACAACTTTCCCAAATTTAGAAACACAAATTTTCAGTACAGTATAGCAATTTTCGCCAATTATCACCTTTCAACTCTATTGTTACACCGAACAATACATTCCCCCAACACCTACCTCAATTTCTATAGGACTAATAAAAGGTTGGGAAAGTGGGAACACACCATTCAGGGTCACACTTGTGGAATTCCCTTCCATATCACATCAAAGCAGCACATTCTGTTCCACACTTCAAAGCTTTATATACCAGGTGGTGCAAAGAACAGACCAATAACCTAATCAGCTGATAATATACAATTATACATGAATATAAGTATTAGTTCTTGCAGCTTATATCTTATTTTCTATGAAAGTGTTACTGGTTACTGTTTACATGTTTCATTATGCTATTTCATGTTTTAATTTGCTGAGGACCTCATGGTAGATTGACTTAATTGTTCAAATGAGTTCTCTCGTTAAATAAAGTCTTTATTATTATTATTAGTATTATTATTATTATTATTATTATACTCTATCTCAATCACTTCGGTTTGTACACATATAATTTGTATCCTTGACTTTCTAATAATTATTAATGTCTAATTACTTCCAGTACTATAGGCGGGGGATATCGATTCAACGAGTTCTAGAATAGTATTCATACGCAACTACCAGGCTGCGGAGAAAGTTTCAATATGGCTTTATTTTACAAGTTATTATTGTGTGACTAATTATTTATTGAATGTTATAATAATGACGAATTGTCATGCAAAATCGTGATAGCGCAGTGGTAGCGCTTTCGCTTCAGACCCGGAGTTCGAACTCGGTTGGAGCCATTACGAGTATGCCCTTAGGCAATGCATTTAAATTCCACATTGCCTCTTCTATCTCCCTCGTGGCGATGGATTCCATCAGGAATGAAATCTCGAGAGTGATTAATATATAAACTGACGAATTGCAATATATTAAATGGTTGCTTATGACATTTCCTCTGTTAGGTGGTGATCTACTTTACTGTAAATATAAGAATTAAGTCTTAAATATAATCTCCTATTAACTACTAATAAGTTATTATCTTATTCTATCGTTGTCAAGGCAACGTCTGGTATGAATATGTGAATCACTATGTGAAACAATGTTAATTCATATAACTATAGCGAGTAATCATGGTCCAATAAGTATAGGTTGATCGTATATAAGGTTTTATACAGACGGATCTGTAGTCCAGTGGTAACACGCTGGACTGGTAATCCAGGGATCGCAGGTTCGATCCCCCGTCTGACCCTAATAAAATTAACAGTCTTTCAGATGGGACGTTAAACCGAGGTCTCATGTCAGTGCTTTACACCGTGCACGTAAAAGAACCAGAGGAGACTCTGGAATGGGTCTCTCTCTGTATCATTGCACTATCCTCCAAAATCTAAAATGACTAATATCTTCAGGAGGCGTCGCTCATATGGGCAACCGGTAGCGACGATAAATAAACGTAAAACACACACACATATATAAGGTTACATGCAAAATAAGTGTACGGGAACAGACAGATCTGTAGTCCAGTGGTAATACGATGGACTGGTAATCCAGGGATCGCAGGTTCGATCCCCCGCCTGACCCTAATACAATTAACAGTCTTTCAGATGGGACTTTAAACCGAGATCTCGTATTGGTGCTTTACACCGTGCACGTAAAAGAATCAGAGGAGACTCTGGAATGGGGATCTATCTGTATCATTGCACTATCCTCCAAAAATCTAAAATGACTAATCTCTTCAGGAGGCGTCGCTAATATGGGCAACCGGTAGCGGTGATAAATAAACGTAAATCACACACATAAGTGTATGGGAGTTTCATTTTGTATACTATTTATAACCTTATTGTGTGATCAATAAGAAATTTACAGTGTGCCCATCAATCAATTACATCATTACTTTGATCTTGATGTTCACAACGTGAGAGTAGCCATGGTGCATTCGCAGTGAGTAGATGTATGCACACATATTCACGTATTGACATTCTAACTAATATAGTTTGCTCTGCCCAATTCTACGCCATGTCTCTGCATTGATCTACAGTACATTGAGAACATTGCGGTTCCACTATCAGAGTTGCGCATGTGCATTCTGTCTGCAACTCGGTATATCCAATTTAGATATGCAATCAATAAGTATTATTCTTAGGACAATAAATCACACACGTCGCAATAAGGTAATCATTCCTGGGGTTTTAAGCGAAAATGAGGCTTTTGGTTGGCTTAGAAACTAGGACTGTAAAAGTTGTAACTTTGTTTCTCAATCGTTGTAAATAAATCAAGTTTATAATTATGCCAGTAGACATTTAAATGTCATTGTAATTCAGTATACTCCGAGTCTATCCTCGTGGAAGTCGTGATAGCGTAGTTGTAACGTGGCGGTAGTGCGGTGATAGCGCAGTAGTAGTGCGTTCGCTTCAGGTGAGAAAGGCCTGGAGTTCGTTCCTAGCTGTAGCCGTTACGTTTGTGCTTAAATTCCACATTGCCTCTTCTCTCTACTCATGGAGATGGATTCCGTCAGTAATGAGGTATCGAGCGTGATTAATCTAACGTTGTAAAGACTTGTTTCGCAATCGAGCTAAAATAAATTGGTTTAAACTAACATCCTCTGAGTATATCGTTGACGCATAGTTACTGTATTCCCATACAATAATCCATGTGCATGGACTGTTAGTAGGTCAGCTTCTGTTATTGAAATGGTGGCTTCAGATTGGTCCAAAAGTTGAAAGGAATCCCTTAATATTCAATGAGACATAAGCTGATTTACTGAGCAGGTATTGTCTAGTTCATCATGAGCGTGACTTAAAACGCTATACGATGCAAGCTATCCGCTGCCTTTTGGACTGAATATTTTAGAATGTGTGCAAAATATTTCATCAAAATATTGGATAAAGATTTTACATGTAAATGAAAACAAATATGTGTCTAGAGGTTATAAAATGTTAACGTCTGATTTTGAAAACTCACCAAATAAAGTTAATTGGTGTTCATCAGTAAAACATGTATTATGTACCCTAGGTTTGTTATACTTGGTTACAACAAAATGTTGGTAATGTCGATTTATTTGTGCATGTTGTCAAACAACGATTAAAAGACCAGTTTATACAACATTGGAATAGTAGGATTGATAATTCAACTAGAGCTTTATTTTATAAAACTGTTTCATGTTTTCAATTCCAACCATATTTAGAGTGTGTTAACATGAATAAATGTTGCCAGTGTCTCACTAGATTAAGGGTATCTTCTCATAGATTACATATTGAAGCAGGTAGATGGAATAGACCAATACGTACACCTATAAATGAAAGGAAATGTCAGGTTTGTAATGTCATTAAAGATGAATATCATTTTGTCATTGAATGTCCGGTATATACAGATTTGAGAAAACAGTTTATTAGAGTTAAATTCTGGAGACGTCCAAATATGATCAAGTTCGTCGAATTAATAAAACATGAGAATAAAACGGTCATTAGAAATTTAGGAATGTTTGTTCATAAAGCGTTTTCGCTTAGAAATGATAACCTGTATAGCAATAGAAATGTAAATAGTATATGATATAAAATTAGTCACAGTCAATGGCTGTATGTGTAGCATTTTGATAGAGTGGAAATAAAACTCTGGTTATATTAAAGCTCAGTACTAGTTACCTACTAATATAAAATTTGCACCATTATTGCTGTAAAATACTTAATATGTTAACCTTTTGTTTTGTTTCGAAAAGGTTAGTATATTAAAATAACTAAGTTAATCTTAATATTTAAAAATAACATATGTCCATATGTTAAATCTAAAGAAGTATTTTGAGTTATCCAACAAGTTGGCGTTTTCCTTTCGATACAGGTTAACTAACTAGTGTTGGAACTAGATTTTGGAGTAATATTTCCATTATTTTATTTTATTAATTACAACATTGTAAATTTGCATGAAATTGATTTCAATGTACAAAGGTAAAGGGTAAAAATAAATTAATTATTTGAAAATAATATTTATGTCATACGCCATGTATGCATGTTTTCTCAAAGTCCGTAATATTTAGATTCACATTGCACGAATTTATACTCGGTGTACATTGAAACATTTCAAAATAATTATGTAACCTTCTCCATTTAGTTAAATCAGTTATTAACATGCATGCATTGTTTAATATATTTATTTGTTAATTCACTGTCTGTTAATTAATATCATGCATACATTATCCTCATGGGCTTTTAAGCCTAATGGAATTGAAAATAAACTATATTTCATCGTGAACGTGACTTAAAATTCAATACGATGCAAGCTATCCGCTGCCTTTTGGACTGAATATTTTAGAATGTGTGCAAAATATTTCATCGTGAACGTGACTTAAAACTCAATACGATGCAAGCTATCCGCTGCCTTTTGGACTGAATATTTTAGAATGTGTGCAAAATATTTCATCGTGAACGTGACTTAAAACTCAATACGATGCAAGCTATCCGCTGCCTTTTGGACTGAATATTTTAGAATGTGTGCAAAATATTTCATCGTGAACGTGACTTAAAACTCAATACGATGCAAGCTATCCGCTGCCTTTTGGACTGAATATTTTAGAATGTGTGCAAAATATTTTGTGAACGTGACTTAAAACTTGTGGTTGTGTTTTGGTGTTTTTGTGTGTGTTTGCATCGTGAACGTGACTTAAAACTCAATACGATGAAAGCTATCCACTGCCTTTTGGACTGAATATTTTAAAATGTGTGCAAAATATTTCATCGTGGACGTGACTTAAAACGCTATAACACATTTACAAAGCTTCGAATGACGTTTTCGTTGTTATGGTGCGTAGGCCAAGAGTATTGTTTGATAGTTGAATGGGATTTCTCGCGTCATTGTGACGGTACCCTTAGTTTATACAAATTTATTTTAGCTCGATTGCGAAACAAGTTATTTCAACTTACATAAATCACTCTCGAGACCTCATTCCTGATGGAATCCATCGCCACGAGGGAGAGAGAAGAGGCAATGTGGAATTTAAATGCCTTGCCTAAGGGCACAATCGTAACGGCTCCAGTGGGGCTCGAACTCCGGACCTTTTGCACCTGGAGCGAACGCCTATCCACTGCGCTATCACGACTTCCAAGTCTACATATGGTGTAGGATGTGTCAGATACAACATTATATTATTCCTTATATATACGGCAGAGCTGTTGATGGTAATACAATATATTGTTGCTCGGGACAGCCAGCGTGCGTGCGTGCGTGTTTTACGTTTATTTATCGTCGCTACCGGTCACTCGTATGAGCATGAGCGACGCCTCCTGAAGAGATTAGTCATTTTAGATTTTTGGAGGATAGTGCAATGATACAGACAGAGACCCATTCCAGAGTCTCCTCTTATTCTTTTACGTGCACGTTGTAAAGCAGCGACACGAGACCTCGGTTTAGTCGGTCAGAAGGGGGATCGAACCTGCTATCCCTGGATTACCAGTCCAGCATGTTACCTCTGGACTACAGATCAGTATCAAAATGTATATGCCAAAGGTAAGGCTGTTGAAATATACACAGAACATCAACCTGCATGTTACAGTCGGGTAGGTGTAAACCCATGTTTATTGTAACATAGAACAAGATCATCAACCTGCATATTACAGTCGGGTAGGTGTAAACCCATGTGTATTGTAACATAGAACAAGATCATCAACCTACATGTTACAAAGTCTAAGTTTAAACTTGTTGTCGTTGCTGTTGTCGTTGTGGTTGTTATTGTCGTTGTTGTTATTGTTATTGTTGTTATTGTTGTCGTCGCCGTCGTTGTTGTCGTCGCCGTTGTTGTTTGTCGTCGCCGCCGTTGTTGTCGTCGCCGTGGTCGTCGTCGTTGTTGTCATCATCGCCGTCGTTGTCGTCGTTGTTTTCGTCGCAGTCGTTGTTGTCGTCGCCGTCGTTGTTGTCGTCGCCGCCGTTGTTGTCGTCACCATCGTCGTCGTCGTTATAGTCGTTGCCGTCGTCGCTGTCGTTGTTGTCGTCGCCGCCGTTGTTGTCGTCGCCGTCGTTGTTGTTGTCGTCACCTCCGTTGTCGTCGTCGTTGCTGTCGTCGTCGCCGTCGTTGTTGTCGTCACCGCCATTGTCGTCGTCGTTGCTGTCGTCGCCGCCGTTGTTGTCGTCCTCATCGTTGTCGTTGTTGTTGTTGTATGTACTTACAATGCCCCTTTTAGTCACGTACTTATTATGATAAACATCGTTTAAGCTTTGTATAATAAGCTTTGTAATCAGTGAAAGCCATTTGTAATTATTTTATAATCACATAATTACTAAAATCAGACAACGTATAAATGATCTTAGTTTTCGTCATACAGTGTATTATTATGTGCTTTTCACGTTTTAAGCTCTTTCATTAATGTCAGAAATTGCAAAGCTATTGAAGACTGTCATACTATATCGAGAAACCTCGTATAAATAACAATGTCAAAAAATCTCATATATAATTGGTAATATTTACATCAAACTATTTCATTTCTACAATAATAAGTATATCTTACACTAAATCAACCTACCAATCATTACATCTTACACTAAATAAACCGACCAATAATTACATCTTACACTAAATAAACCGACCAATAATTACATCTTACACTAAATAAACCGACCAATCATTACATCTTACACTAAAAAACCGACCAATCATTACATCTTACACTAAATCAACCGACCAATCATTACATCTTACACTAAATCAACCGACCAATCATTACATCTTACACTAAATCAACCGACCAATCATTACATATTACACTAAATCAACCTACCAATCATTACATCTTACACTAAATAAACCGACCAATCATTACATCTTACACTAAATCAACCGACCAATCATTACATCTTACACTAAATCAACGACACATTATTACATCTTACACTAAATCAACCGACCAATCATTACATCTTACACTAAATCAACAAACCAATCATTACATCTTACACTAAATCAACCGACCAATCATTACATCTTACACTAAATCAACAGACCAATCATTACATCTTACACTAAATCAACCTACCAATCATTACATCTTACACTAAATCAACAGACCAATCATTACATCTTACACTAAATCAACCGACCAATCATTACATCTTACACTAAATCAACCGACCAATCATTACATCTTACACTAAATCAACCTACCAATCATTACATCTTACACTAAGTCAACCGACCAATCATTACATCTTACACTAAATCAACCGACCAATCATTACATCTTACACTAAATAAACCTACCAATCATTACATCTTACACTAAATCAACCTACCAATCATTACATCTTACACTAAATAAACCGACCAATCATTACATCTTACACTAAATAAACCGAACAATCATTACATCTTACACTAAATAAACCGAACAATCATTACATCTTACACTAAATCAACGACAACTTATATATTACACTAAATCAACCGACCAATCATTACATCTTACACTAAATCAACCTACCAATCATTACATCTTACACTAAATCAACGGACCAATCATTACATCTTACACTAAATAACCGACCAATCATTACATCTTACACTAAATAAACCTACCAATCATTACATCTTACACTAAATCAACCTACCAATCATTACATCTTACACTAAATCAACCGACCAATCATTACATCTTACACTAAATAAACCTACCAATCATTACATCTTACACTAAATCAACCTACCAATCATTACATCTTACACTAAATCAACCGACCAATCATTACATCTTACACTAAATAAACCTACCAATCATTACATCTTACACTAAATCAACCTACCAATCATTACATCTTACACTAAATCAACCGACCAATCATTACATCTTACACTAAATAAACCTACCAATCATTACATCTTACACTAAATCAACCTACCAATCATTACATCTTACACTAAATCAACCGACCAATCATTACATCTTACACTAAATAAACCTACCAATCATTACATCTTACACTAAATAAACCTACCAATCATTACATCTTACACTAAATCAACCTACCAATCATTACATCTTACACTAAATAAACCTACCAATCATTACATCTTACACTAAATAAACCTACCAATCATTACATCTTACACTAAATAAACCGACCAATCATTACATCTTACACTAAATCAACCGACAACTTATATATTACACTAAATCAACCGACAAATTACATCTTACACTAAATAAACCTACCAATCATTACATCTTACACTAAATCAACCTACCAATCATTACATCTTACACTAAATCAACCTACCTATCATTACATCTTACACTAAATCAACCGACCAATCATTACATCTTACACTAAATAAACCGACCAATCATTACATCTTACACTAAATAAACCGACCAATCATTACATCTTACACTAAATCAACCGACCAATCATTACATCTTACACTAAATCAACCGACCAATCATTACATCTTACACTAAATCAACCGACAACTTATATATTACACTAAATCAACCGACAAATTACATCTTACACTAAATAAACCTACCAATCATTACATCTTACACTAAATCAACCTACCAATCATTACATCTTACACTAAATCAACCTACCTATCATTACATCTTACACTAAATCAACCGACCAATCATTACATCTTACACTAAATAAACCGACCAATCATTACATCTTACACTAAATAAACCGACCAATCATTACATCTTACACTAAATCAACCGACCAATCATTACATCTTACACTAAATCAACCGACCAATCATTACATCTTACACTAAGTCAACAGACCAATCATTACATCTTACACTAAATAAACCGACCAATCATTATATCTTACACTAAATCAACAGACCAATCATTACATCTTACACTAAATAAACCGACCAATCATTATATCTTACACTAAATCAACAGACCAATCATTACATCTTACACTAAATCAACAGACCAATCATTATATCTTACACTAAATCAACCGACCAATCATTACATCTTACACTAAATAAACCGACCAATCATTACATATTACACTAAATAAACCGACCAATCATTATATCTTACACTAAATCAACAGACCAATCATTACATCTTACACTAAATCAACCGACAACTTACATATTACACTAAATCAACAGACAAACTACATCTTATACTAAATCAACCTACCAATAATTGCATCTTACACTAAATCAACCGACAAATAATTGCATATTACACTAAATCAACCGACAAATTACATCTTACACTAAATCAACCGACTAATAATTGCATATTACACTAAATCAACGGACCAATCATTACATCTTACACTAAATAAACCGACCAATCATTACATCTTACACTAAATAAACCGACCAATCATTACATCTTACACTAAATCAACCGACCAATCATTACATCTTATACTAAATCAACCTACCAATCATTACATCTTACACTAAATCAACCTACCAATCATTACATCTTACACTAAATCAACCGACCAATCATTACATCTTACACTAAATAAACCTACCAATCATTACATCTTACACTAAATCAACCTACCAATCATTACATCTTACACTAAATCAACCGACCAATCATTACATCTTACACTAAATAAACCTACCAATCATTACATCTTACACTAAATAAACCTACCAATCATTACATCTTACACTAAATCAACCTACCAATCATTACATCTTACACTAAATAAACCTACCAATCATTACATCTTACACTAAATAAACCTACCAATCATTACATCTTACACTAAATAAACCGACCAATCATTACATCTTACACTAAATCAACCGACAACTTATATATTACACTAAATCAACCGACAAATTACATCTTACACTAAATAAACCTACCAATCATTACATCTTACACTAAATCAACCTACCAATCATTACATCTTACACTAAATCAACCTACCTATCATTACATCTTACACTAAATCAACCGACCAATCATTACATCTTACACTAAATAAACCGACCAATTATTACATCTTACACTAAATAAACCGACCAATCATTACATCTTACACTAAATCAACCGACCAATCATTACATCTTACACTAAATCAACCGACCAATCATTACATCTTACACTAAGTCAACCGACCAATCATTACATCTTACACTAAATCAACCGACCAATCATTACATCTTACACTAAATCAACAGACCAATCATTACATCTTACACTAAATAAACCGACCAATCATTATATCTTACACTAAATCAACAGACCAATCATTACATCTTACACTAAATAAACCGACCAATCATTATATCTTACACTAAATCAACAGACCAATCATTACATCTTACACTAAATCAACAGACCAATCATTATATCTTACACTAAATCAACCGACCAATCATTACATCTTACACTAAATAAACCGACCAATCATTACATCTTACACTAAATAAACCGACCAATCATTATATCTTACACTAAATCAACAGACCAATCATTACATCTTACACTAAATCAACCGACAACTTACATATTACACTAAATCAACAGACAAACTACATCTTATACTAAATCAACCTACCAATAATTGCATCTTACACTAAATCAACTGACAAATTACATCTTGCACTAAATCAACCGACCAATAATTGCATATTACACTAAATCAACCGACAAATTACATCTTACATTAAATCAACCGACCAATAATTGCATATTACACTAAATCAACCGACCAATAATTGCATATTACACTAAATAAACCGACCAATAACAATGCCCGATGCTATGAGATAGGTACTACCTATGAACGGAGAAAACCAATGTCAATTACTGAACTAGACATCATAGGAGGAATATGAATCAGCTTCGATCCCCCGCCTGACCCTAATAAAATTAATAGTCTTTCAGATGGGAAGTTAAACCGAAGTCTCGTGTCGGTGCTTTACACCGTGCACGTAAAAGAACCAGAGGAGACTCTGGAATGGGTTTCTGTCTGTATCATTGCACTATCCTCCAAAAATCTAAAATGACTAATCTCTTCAGGAGGCGTAGCTCATATGTGCAACAGGTAACGACGATAAATAAACGTAAAACACAGCGTATGTTAAGTCAATGCTGAATATGACTGGGATGCGCTAGTCCTGGAGACAGTGGTTAAAAATCTCATTAAGTAAGACTGACCGTGTTAGAAAGAACTACAAGCCTATATTAGATTACATAAGTGGTACAGTGGCCAGCGGTTCAGATAAAAAATGATGGTGCTATGCATAGTAGGGGGATACCATTCCAAAGACGCATTGTTCGGGGGAGGGGGTTATATGGTACAGGGTCGGGGACTGTGGATTGGTTCTTTGTATGTGTTAGATCATTGTGGTCGACGCATAATAAGTTATTTCTGATTGTTTATATGCATATGATGACTACATGCGTCGATAAAAGAACCAGAGGAGACTCTGGAATGGGTCTCTGTCTGTATCATTGCACTATCCTCCACAAATCTAACATGACTAATCTCTTCGGGAGGCGTCGCTCATATGGGCAACCGGTAGCGACGATAAATAAACGTAAAACACACGCGCGTCGATATCCAAGTGTGTGTCAGTTAAGGGGGCTAACCATTCATAGTTTCACTGCTTCTAGGACCTACAATCATCGCAGATAATAGCATGCGTCTGATTTTTGCATTTTTAATGCAGTGAAAAATATACACGAGTCCAGCGTGCTAGGTTAAATTAAATATTATAAAGTTTAAACTTGATTTATTTTACAACGATTGCGAAGCAAGTATTAACAACTTATATTAATCACTCTCGTGTGGGAGAAAACCGGAGTACCCGGAGAAAACCCAACTGTCCGATCTGGTGGCCACCGTACCGTACATCTCACATACTTCCCGGTCCGAGGATCGAACCCGGTTTGCATTGGTGAGAAGCGAGTGCGCTAACCACTGCGCTAATCGGACATCCATTAAATATTATACAGAGCTATAATAGCATGTACTGTAACTAAATAATGCACACATGTGCCGCTCGTTCATGGTATACAGCATAAGCTATTGTTCAGTTATTATTTTTAGATTTTTTTCTGAATTTCAAGGGGTGTCTATTTTTAAAAACAATTCTTCTCGCAGACATCTTGACAAAATATGAAGTGGATATTTACTGTGTTATTAAATAGCAATGCAATTATTATGACAAAAATATGAAGTGGATATTTACTGTGTTATTAAATAGCAATGCAATTTAGTTTTCTAAAATTTAGAAGTTATTTAGCTTTAGTTTGTACAAATTTATTTTAGCTCGATTGCGAAACAAGTTCTTACAATTTTTATTAATCACTATCGAGACCTCATACCTGATGGAGTCCATCACCACGAGGGAGAGTCAAGAAGCAACGTGGAATTTAAATGCCTTGACTAAGGATACACTCGTAACGGCTCCAGTAGGGCTCGAACTCCAGCCATTTCGCACGTGAAGTGAACGCGCTACCACTGTGCTATCACGACTTCCAGTTATTTAAGTATGTATTAAAATTGATAGTATCTTGAACATGAAGTATCGCATGAATAACCTAATAATCCTATTATATCATCGAGATTCAATGTGCTTGATGAATTGTATTATTTCATACAGCGTCTGTAAGTTCTGATTAATCTGGTGTCGTGAACAAGTCCATAGCGGTGACATCGTGTAAATTATCAACTGTAATAATTGGTCGGTCTACCAAACATTATTTGCTAGTATTGTAAATTTGCAAAAATGATTTTTAAGCTGTCAATTCTATTTCGTGTATACTTCATCTATGCATAACTCGTACACATTATCTATATATAGGTGGTACGAGCTGGTCTTCGGCATACAATATATGAAACGAAATGGTGGTCGAACCTATGCATACTCGTCGTAAATCCTCCATACCATGGCCAGTAAAAAGAGTGAACTGCACTTGTCGTATATTGTTATGTTTTAATGATGGTGAAAAAATTGCTTATCTACTTTCTAATCCAGATATTGTATTTTTAAGTGCCAAACCCTGTTTTAATATTTTAAATAGAAGGAAAAAAATGTGTTGGAAAGCTGAAGATTTTAACATATTGTATATATAGTAATGTTGTAAATACATCACTGAGTATTAAGATGTTACATAATTTTTCAGTATTTTACTAGTGCTGTGCGAAGGCTTTTACTGTACTTATTGTGTCTTCTTATTGTGTTCAATTCGGCTATCGCAACGGAACATGTTTACACCAGTAACTCGAGAGTTCAGGGCACATATGCACGGCGTATATGTTCATTTTTATATATGCACCAGTACTTGTTGAATATCTTATGTTGACATAGTAACATCAATAACTATCAATATTACCATTCATCAGAAACGTTTATTCCGGTTAGTAGTACATTTTTTAAAAATTCGGATAGCTACCTGGTTTGTTCAGTTTCGGCTGAGAAATTCTCCCACCATTTGTTTGTTTATAAATGTCTACTGAACAAGTTACGTGATAGTTGCACCAGGCTATCAGTGCACACAACTGACTGCTATTGAACCATGCTTCAGCTCTGTCAGCGAAATTAGGTTAGAACTATTTAAATATTTTAAATACGAATGTAAATAGAAAACTACGGAATACGCCGAGCATAGGTTCCACCACTCTAGCTACGAAAAGAAAACATGCCATAATGGAGATTTAAGCTTTAAGCTTTCGATTAAATCCATTTTCATTCTGTATACAATAGATATGTACTGTACACACTATGAATGAATAAATATGTTTAACCCAACACGTGTTATATGCCAGTACATGAAACCTATCAAGCTGACAAATCTGTCACCATCAATGTATAAAAGTCTTACCTTCCTACGACGAAACTGTTAAGCGGTTCAGTGCTAAAACTCCTTTTATAATGTCCATAAAAACTCATTTCTAATGTGAGATAGAAAGTTGACACTCTCTGCTTGTTTCTATAGTTCAACTACTGCTTAAGGTGTTGCGGTTGTTTCATATTATACATTAGTAGCGCACGGCTTATGATGTTATACACATTGCCAAGAGTTCGCACACAGCGCATCAAATTGTGGCAATATTAAAATCCGATGAGAGACACGATACCTCTTTAACCCTAACAAATGTACCAGCGGAACTCACGTGGGATCAATATATAGACCTAATTATAATTATATATATCACGTGGCTATGTTATTATTCGTGCCTAATCAGTGTGATATACGCGCTCTTAATGTGCTGTGGACAGATGAAAGGAACAGTATATATACTACTTACGATCGCTTTTCTCATGTAAGTTTACAGACGGATACGTAGTCCAGCGGTTAACACGATAGACTGGGAATCCAGGGATCGCAGGTTCGATCCCCCCCGTCTGACCCTAATAAAATTAACAGTCATTCAGATGGGAATTTAAACCAAGGTCTCGTGTCGGTGCTTTACAACGTACACGTAAAAGAACCAGAGGAGACTCTGGAATGGGTCTCTGTCTGTATCATTGCACGATCCTCCAAATATCTAAAATGACTAATCTCTCCCGGAGGCGTCGCTCATATGGGCAACCGGGTAGCGACGATAAATAAACGTAAAACACATTCGTGTTCACAATCCTTTGTCAACTGCATGGATTGACTGGAACTATTAACCCTCATAAATAGAAACCCTCTTAACTAATGGCAGACATGATCATACAATACAAACTAGATAAGTATATCAATATAGAAAAGTAATGTATACCTTGAATTACCCGGTATTAGTTGAAATGAAAATGTATGGACACTACAAAATAAGAATGCGTCCATTAAAGTGGACTTACAGACAGTGTACAATACGTCTAAAGACAAGAGGGACATATTGAATCCTCTGTACGTTCTTGTCTGATGAAATCTGAGAGAGAGTAATACAGACAGTAATATCAGCGGTTTTAAAGCTATGGAAAGTGATACCGATAAAGCTGTGCATGACTGATGAAGCATCAGATGAACATGCTGAGGACACTGATACACAACAGTATCAGAAACGTTTGAAAAAGATGCACACGTCAATATTAAAAAAGGAAGAACAGGGGAAGACACGTATACAGATAACAGAAGAAAACGCGCTTGGAGATGGTACTTGGAACTGTCATGCGTGTTTTACGTTTATTTATCGTCGCTACCGGTTGCCCATATGAGCGATACCTCCTAAAGAAATTAGTCAGTTTAAATTGTTGGAGGATAGTGCACTAAAACAGACAGAGACCCATTCCAGAGTCTCCTCTGGTTCTTTTACGTGCACGGTGTAAAGCATCGACACGAGACCTCGGTTTAATGTCCCATCTGAAAGACTGTTAATTTTATTAGGGTCAGACGGGGGATCTGCCATGGCTGTCATGAATTCCCTTGGAGATAGAATAAAAATAAATGTTGAAATGAAACATTCTGATTGTATTCATATTTTATTTCACTGATAAAGTTCTATATATCATTGTAGAAGGCATAAAGTCAATCGTTTTAGTTGATACTAACTAGAGGACATATACTAGAGGACATATACTAGAGGACATAGCAAACGCACATATTTGATTATTATTACATGAAAAAGAAATACAAAGGATTCCATCAAAGATATATCACATCTTTATTACAAAGCACAAACTGAACAAACTAAAAAAAAAAAAATCCAATATTTTTAAAACTATGTATTTATATAGTTATTGTTGTTCATGTAAAACACACTTATCCGAAGTGTGCGTTTTCTATTTCGGAAAGTATGCGTTAAACTGTCAATATAAAGAAATAAAAATACTGGTTTAATTTAATTTCATCTGATTGCATGTGTTATTTTACATTTATATTGCATACATACATAATCATGACAAAGCAAAAACGAAACACAGGTTGGGCACCATGTTCTAACAACATTTAGTAAACTGCCTTCCCCAAGACGGATATTTGAAAATTTGGCAGGTTTTGATAGATATTTCCTCTAGTACAGATAACAAAAGCCAGGTTTGAAATGTGTTCAACACATATTTATTTTTCAGCTATTGAGTATTGTCCATGACAAGGCCGCCCCTCCCCTCCATTAGTGATACCCGGTTTTTGAGTGCTGGGATGTACACTTTTTATGTAGTTGCAATGCTAGAATACTGCACGGTATCGTCAATCGCTACTTTTTCGTTCACCACATGTTTTCGATTCTGTTTGCGAACGACGTCATCGATGTCAGTTCAAAGTGGACAAAGGAATTTGTTCTACCAGAAAAGGAGTTCAACATGCCCATAGTTCTTCTTGAGATCGCGCATATACATTGAAGAATTGATTGGGATCGTGAACTCATATACCAATAAGATTCATTTGGTCAGTACGTCGATAATGATGAAGATCAGTACGTCGATAATGATGAAGATCAGTACGTCGATAATGATGAAGATCAGTACGTCGATAATGATGAAGATCAGTATGACGACAATGATGAAGATCAGTATGACAATGATGAAGATCAGTATGACGACAATGATGACGATCAGTATGACGATGAAGATGGTGACGAACCTGAGCATCGAAGTTTTTCTGATCCGTGATAATGTTACTTCATAGCCGACCTATGAATATTAGGATAAAAACACATCAGATTACCTTGCTTGCTACACGATATTGTCAATAATGTTGTCATTATTTCCAGCAAAACCGTACATGCAGTGTCGTATTGTTTGCTACAAAACCTTGTCGAGACAAGGAGAGTCAACATCTCTTAATTGTAATTGATGTTGGTTAGTAGAAATAACATACAGTCTATATCCGTTATATCAAAGTCGGTTATGTCGATTTCTCCGGTTATCTCGAAATCGGATCAAAGTCCTTTTTCAGACACTATCATTTGACATATAACTTGATAACTGGATATGTTTATATCGACTTTAGCTAAGTCGAACTTCGGCTATGTCGAAGTATTTTGTTCGTTCCGACGGAATTCGACATAACGGTTGTAGACTGTATATCACGAAGTATATTTAGATTAATTTCTAAGACAACATAATATACAATTTGACATAAATTTAAAATACAACTCGTTTGTAGCTTGAAATACATGGTTTCTATCTAGCTGCTTATATATGCAGTTATTTCATATATCTTGGGATTACAAATACTTATTGCACACATTGTAACCAAACAACCCATACCGCCCATAATTACTTTAGGTTGTATAAAATCAATGTTAGCGTTGTTTTTATTCCAGACGCCATTTCTACAAATCAAATCAATTATTCCATAGAGGACTCGGCATCACAGTAACAGAATAAGCAAACAAGGTCGCAGGCCCGTAGCTAGTGGTGGGTCGGAGCGATTGGACGACCCCTCATAATTCCCCGAGGTCCACTTTTTCATGCACTCTATCAGAATGTTTACACAGTTACTATAATAATATTGATGCAAGCAACACCTGGGAATAGTTTATAAGAGGCTTTCTCTGAACTTTCTCGGAACTTTCTCTATATGCTGTCGCTCTTTAGCTATGTACACATTTAAACGTCAAATAATTATGCCGTATTATGTGTTTCGTCATTACCCAGACCGCAGGAAATCATATTTCAGAACATCTAGATTTCAGAATTTGCAGTGGGGAGGGGGGCATGCCCCCCGGACCCACCTAACGGCTCCGGTCCATTCTGGACCTCGAAGTCCCTTTTGGATCTCGAAACGACGCCCCCATAACAAGCTGGCTACAGGCCTGGACTGATCAATGTGCACAGACATATCATACACAGTGATAGGCTTCAGTACACTTCCATTATAGAGCTGCAAGAGCTGTTCAATTCTTTATGTTTGTATTTTTACGTTTATTTATCGTCGCTACCGGTTGCCCATATGAGCGACGCCTCCTAAAGAGATTAGTCAGTTTAAATTGTTGGAGGATAGTGCACTAATACAGACAGAGACCCATTCCAGAGTCTCCTCTGGTTCTTTTACGTGCACGGTGTAAAGCATCGACACGAGACCTCGGTTTAATGTCCCATCTGAAAGACTGTTAATTTTATTAGAGTCAGACGGGGGATCTGCCATGGCTGTCATGAATTCCCTTGGAGATAGAATAAAAATAAATGTTGAAATGAAACATTCTGATTGTATTCATATTTTATTTCACTGATAAAGTTCTATATATCATTGTAGAAGGCATAAAGTCAATCGTTTTAGTTGATACTGTCAACAGATTTATGGACATTTATTTGTGAAACCATGTGTGTTATTCCATTGGTTTAAGGAAGTGGAATAACGCATTTTATTTCTCACTGTGGCACGTGTGGTACCTAGCCGCTGCATGTTGAATTGTTGTCAAATAGAACATGTTCGCTGTTACAATGTTTCACGTTCTTAGTGTTTTGAATGATTTCGCGATCATAGCTGTTTGCGATATTAAGCTACTCGCGGACTGAATAACACTAAGTTGGTTTAGCAAGTATTTATGTCAATTATCGGATGAACCCATGAAATTTAGTACAATTAAAGTTTCAATCTTTATTATAGTCTTGTCTATGTGCATAGCGTATTATAAAACAACGTATGAACAATACTCAACAGTACATAGCCATTCAATGTTAATGAACTATATGTGTTTTACGTTTATTTAACGTCGCTAGCGGTTGCCCATATGAGCGACGCCTCCTGAAGAGATTAGTCATTTTAGATTTTGGAGGATAGTGCATGATACATACAAGCAGAGACCCATTCCAGAGTCTCCTCTGGTTCTTTTACGTGCACGGTGTAAAGCACCGATACGAGACCTCGGTTTAGCGTCCCATCTGAAAGACTAATGAACTATATGAGACTTATATCACAGTTATATATATCATACAATATCACATACTATCGTTGTGATTATATTGTTATATACAAGGTAAAGCTGAGAAGTAGCCATTAATTATGATATCTAAAAAGATACGTAGCATCGGCAAATTAAATTGTGAAAATCAATACTAACACTAACATGCCTATAGAGAATAGTTTAATACATCCGTTGTCAACCTCGATTAGATCGAGGGTGAACTAATTAACAACTACTTCTCAGCGTATAGAAAAGATTGGCATATCATAAGAAGAAGAGAAACTATCAGACATTATTTACGAAGATAAAAAGCACGTCTCTGTAATTTGCTAAAACAGGTTTTGGCACATATTTTAATTAAGTAAAAATTGTAAAATACAACAATCATATTGTGCAAATTGCGTTCATATACATATGAATTTTTTTAATAGCTTGATTTTCAAATCGCTATGCCTTATGCACTATAACATAACATGACATTCATTTTCCAATATGGACAGTTGCGTTCTTCAAGTCTTAATTTTTATTATACGTGTATGCCCGTCTCGGTCCGTATCGGAGCAACAACACATCTAAGCTTACTAAACGCCTCTCTGTGCATAATAATATCAACAACAACACTCCTCCGTTTTGTATACACTTTTAAGCATACAATACGTTCTGGGCTTATAATGACAACGTACACGGGTTCCTGTGACACTATGCCCATCTCGGTCCGTATCGGAGCAACAGCACATCTAAGCTTACTAAATGTTGCTCTGTGCATAATAATTCAACAACACTCCTCCGTTTTGTATACACGTTTAAGCATACAATACGGTCTGGGCGTATTACGACCACGTCCACGGGTTCCTGTGACACTCTGTGACAATCTTTATTGACGTTAACCATTCTCTACCATATTATTCCATTACTGATGGGTCCATACACCGTACAATCGGGTGAGTTGGTAAAGAGACAGACACATTACCATAACGGCGCATACTACAATCTTGCAACTGCTAATTAACATAGTATCACCATTTTTTGCATGTTGTTGTTTTGGAGTTTGCCCATAGTGCAATTCGCTTATTAATTTTTATTGAGTTGGTATTGGCCAGAAGAGCCAGCTATTACATAGCGAAGCTCCATTGACGAACAATAGATGGGCGCCAACCAATTTCCCCAGCTACAGCTGTATTTGGCGATTGCTTACAAACGCCAAGATACAATCTCAGTGCACGATTTTGACAAATGTGTATGCAAGAAACGTTTTGTAACCCCAAACGGATGCACCATATGCTATCACAGACCAAATAACAGAACCATATAATTTATTAAAAACATTAAAGGGAACACCGCCTATTAATTTTCATTTAGGAAGTAGAAAGGTCCAAAGTTCGACTTGCACTCTGAGCAATCTTCTTGGCATTCATATCTAAATGTTCCTGACGTACAACTCCAAGATACGTGTACTTATCAACACACATAATCATTTTGTTTCCACAAGTAATATGTAAAATGTAAAAATAACATCAGACCTTGCATGCGAATCTGGCCGGAAGTGCACAATATTACTTTTGTTATTGTTAATTAACATGTCATACAAATCACACAAGTCAATTAATGAATTCAACAGTACTTGGAAATCTTGAGCATTATCAGCTAATAATACTATGTCATCAGCATAGAGTAAATTGCATATAATTTCGCTATGAATCCTTACTCCAATATCAAGAGACTTAATGTATCGCAGTAAATCATGTATTTATAGATTAAACAACAAAGGCGATAAAATACAACCTTGTCTCAATCCGCGATGAACATCGAACCATTATGTCTTATGAAATCGTATGATTTACTAAAGTCAATGAATGCCGTAAACGTAGACTATTTAAGCTTCTTATCAGTTATTACCTTGCTATACTTGTCAGTCAAGCATGGTGATGATTGATTAAAATCAGGGAATACTGATGGTGTTTATTGAACTATTTTACCGGACTGCATATAGTAGTGTGTATATATTGCCGATTCGTCAATTTCTGACCCCTAAGAAAAATACGGGTAGTGATGAAACTCTATGTATTCTTAGATAAAGTGAACTACCAGTGGAGTAGTACAAGGTGAAAGCTGTGGTGAACTTAAAACGCACGAACTTGTTTCTATTCTCACACGAAAAAGTGAAATTTTTATACTTATATATAGAAGCAATAAATAGGCAAATTTGGTATCAAAGTGTGCAAAACTATATTGGCTACACGATGTTTTACTTTTAATTGAAATTTGATAATTATCAGAACACTGTTTTACGTGTGAATATAAGTATATAATTTCCCCTCTAACCAAGTATACACTTTCTTTTTCGTGTGAGTATAGGTTTACAGCTGTTCACTGACCTCAAAGGTGACGGTTGTGTTATTGTCAAATATGTTGCCCCTTCTGGGCTGACGATCCATCGAGAATGCTCTGAACTAGAACGTACCCGAAATGTTATATTAAATAGATATACTGCCCGCACATTGCACTATCCTCCAAAAATCTAAAATGACTAATCCAACAAATCCAGGGATCACAGGTTCGACCCCCCCCCCTCCGTCTGACCCTACCTAGTAGAATTAACAATCTTTCACACTGGACTTTAAACCGAGGTCTCGTGTTGGTGCTGTACACCGTGCACGTAAAGAAATTATAGGAGACTCTGGAATGGCTATCTGCTCATATCGGTAGCGTCGATAAATACACGTAAAAACACACACACAGCCCTACATTATGGTGGGGCATAGACAAAACATGTCGAAATAACGGCAGACTGCCGGGGCAGTTCCATTCAGACTGGATACATGTGTTAGTAATCGGCCTGGAAATGTTACTGTCGTCTTTAAAAAGACAATTGAATGTTGCGCTAAAAATGGGACGGAACCATTCACTTTGATTAAACCAACAGTAAGTATCTTAAAGTCTCATGGTGTGTTTGCTGAGGATGTGTTGTACACATATAGTATAAGGAATGGGTGCTTAGACACCTTGACTGCGGCATTATTATTTTCAATAATAAGTTATTCAGATTTGAATCTGCACGTAGAATTTCTATTCAGATTTTAAGTTGTCTGTCCATAAGGTACATGTACTGGCTTTGGGGTAATCCTATTTAAGTTGTCTGTCCATAAGGTACATGTACTGGCTTTGGGGTAATCCTATTTAAGTTGTCTGTCCATAAGGTACATGTACTGGCTTTGGGGTAATCCTATTTAAGTTGTCTGTCCATAAGGTACATGTACTGGCTTTGGGGTAATCCTATTTAAGTTGTCTGTCCATAAGGTACATGTACTGGCTTTGGGGTAATCCTATTTAAGTTGTCTGTCCATAAGGTACATGTACTGGCTTTGGGGTAATCCTATTTAAGTTGTCTGTCCATAAGGTACATGTACTGGCTTTGGGGTAATCCTATTTAAGTTGTCTGTCCATAAGGTACATGTACTGGCTTTGGGGTAATCTTTTGTTGTTGTTGGTTGTTGGTTTGGGGTTTTTTGTTGTTGTTGGTTGTTGGTTTGGGGTTTTTTGTTGTTGTTATAAATTACCTTCCTTTATGCCTATTTATTACAATATAGCAAAATGGTTGGCACAATAACGAAAATGCACATGTATTATCAGGATATATTGTGTGTTTTTCCCCACACATTCAAGTGCTGTCATGTGGCAGTCGTGATAGCGCAGTGGTAGCGCGTTCGCTTCACCGTGCGAAAGGTCCGGAGTTCGAGCCCCGCTGGAGCCGTTACGATTGTGTCCTTAGACAAGGCATTTAAATTCCACATTGCCTCTTCTCTCTCCCTCGTGGCGGTGGATTCCATCAGGAATGAGGTCTCGAGAGTGATTAGTATAAGTTATAAGAACTTGTTTCGCAATCGAGCTAAAATAAAAGTGTATAAACTAAGTGTTGTCATATTGTCCGACATGGTTTATATATTAAGTACATTTGGTAGGACGGTTCGTGCATAATGTATTCAGCAAGTATTACTATTTCCCCCAGGGAAACAATCCACATTTCAACATGGGTGTAATCTCAAAATATTATGTCCTTTCGAAAAGTGCGTATAACCTAATTACTTTCTAAACTATTTTAAAGTGATTGGGCCGACCTAGATTACGATCAAGTCTGACAGGTGAAATTACACGCGGCAAAAAATGGATTGTACTGTTATATTTCCTGTTAATAGTAGTAACAAATTGAGGCCCATGCAGAGTTTTCGATAATCAATTAAAACAGACCTCGACAATTTTTTAATTTCTTACTCGTCCTACTGGGCGAGTGATGCCACTGTTCCACTCGTCCAGATTGGACTATCACTCATCCCATGTATTTTAGGAAAATTAAAAATCGTAATAAATGCAATTATGTGGCAGCATAAACACATTAAAATATCCTCGGTGATTTCCCATTACCACGCCTGGTAATCATTCCGAAGAAAGTAAAACGGATATTATTTTATTTTGTTCCTTCGATTTATATTGGATATTTAGCTGAAATTTTCACTCGTCCGACTGGGCAAGCGACTTGGAATTTCTACTCGTCCAGATCGAAAAGTCACTCGTAAATACGAGCGGACGAGTGGATTTGTCGAGCCCTGAAATTATGGTGATCAAGCTCAATATGGTATGTATAAACCCCCATAGAGTTATGTTATAACATTAATATGTCTGGGCCTCAAAATATGCCCTGCAAATATTATAGCCAGTTAGAACAGTTGCAAGTTAGTCTATCATGTAGCACGAGGAAAGCAATCACAAGTAGTATATATACTGTTCCTTTCATCTGCTTACATCACTTTATTCACATCGTTTTAACAATTAAAAGATTACATTTCAACAGATGTCCAATTCAACTATATGTCTTACTGTATACTATGTCAGAATTGATAAGAACAAACTAAGAATATAGCGTGTTTGATCAGGAATGTCATTGACTTGATATATGATGGAAAATAGCACAGTATAGCAGACGGATCTGTAGTCCAGTGGTAACACGCTATACTAGTAATCCAGGGATCGCAGGTTCGATCCCCCGTCTGACCCTGATAAGAACAAACTAAGAATATAGCGTGTTTTATCACGAATGTCATTGACTTGATATATGTTGGGAAATAGCAGATTTGAGCAGACGGATCTACTGGTAATCTAGGGATCGCAGGTTCGATCCCCCGTCTGACCCTAATAAAATTAAATGTATTTCAGATGGGACGTTAAATCGAGGTATCGTGTCGGTGCTGTACACTGTGCACGTAAAAGAACCAGAGGAGACTCTGGAATGGGTCTCTGTCTGTATCATTGCACTATCCTCCAAAAATCTAAAATGACTAATCTCTTCAGGAGGCGTCGCTCATATGGGCAACCGGTAGCGACGATAAATAAACGTAAAAATACAAACATAAAGAATTGAACAGCTCTTGCAGCTCTATAATGGAAGTGTACTGAACACACGATCTGAAGCATATCACTGTGTATGATATGTCTGTGCACATTGATCAGTCCAGGCCTGTAGCCTGCTTTTTTATGGGGGCGTCGTTTCGAGATCCAATAGGGACTTCGAGGTCCAGAATGGACCGGGGCCGTTAGGTGGGTCCGGGGGGCTTGCCCCCTCCCCACTGCAAATTCTGAAATCTAGATGGTCTGAAATATCATTTCCTGCATTCTAGGTAATGACGGAACACATAATACGGCATAATTATTTGACGTTTAAATGTGTACATAGCTGAAAAGCGACAGCATATAGAGAAAGTTCAGAGAAAGTTCAGAGAAAGCCTCTTATAAACTATTCCCATGTGTTGCTTGCATCAATATTATTATAGTAACTGTGTAAACATTCGGATAGAGTGCATGAAAAAGTGGACCTCATGGAATTATGAGGGGTCGTGCAACCGCTCCGACCCACCCCTAGCTACGGGCCTGCGACCTTGTTTGCTTATTCTGTTACTGCGATGCCGAGTCCTCTATGGAATAATTGATTTGATTTGTAGAAATGGCGTCTGGAATAAAAACAACGCTAACATTGATTTTATACAACCTAAAGTAATTATGGGCGGTATGGGTTGTTTGGTTACAATGTGTGCAATAAGTATTTGTAATCCCAAGATATATGAAATAACTGCATATATAAGCAGCTAGATAGAAACCATGTATTTCAAGCTACAAACGAGTTGTATTTTAAATTTATGTCACATTGTATATTATGTTGTCTTAGAAATTAATCTAAATATACTTCGTGATATACAGTCTACAACCGTTATGTCGAATTCCGTCGGAACGAACAAAATACTTCGACATAGCCGAAGTTCGACGTAGCTAAAGTCGATATAAACATATCCAGTTATCAAGTTATATGTCAAATGATAGTGTCTGAAAAAGGACGTTGATCCGATTTCGAGATAACCGGAGAAATCGACATAACCGACTTTGACATAACGGATATAGACTGTATGTTATTTCTACGAACCAACATCAATTAAGAGACGTTGACTCTCCTTGCCTCGACAAGGTTTTGTAGCAAACAATACGACACTGCATGTACGGTTTTGCTGGAAATAATGACAACATTATTGACAATATCGTGTAGCAAGCAAGGTAAACTGATGTGTTTTTATCCTAATATTCATAGGTCGGCTATGAAGTAACATTATCACGGATCAGAAAAACTTCGATGCTCAGGTTCGTCACCATCATTATCGACGTACTGATCTTCATCATTATCGACATACTGATCTTCATCATTATCGACATACTGATCTTCATCATTATCGTCATACTGATCTTCATCATTGTCGTCATACTGATCTTCATCATTGTCGTCATACTGATCTTCATCATTGTCGTCATACTGATCTTCATCATTATCGTCATACTGATCTTCATCATTATCGACGTACTGATCTTCATTAGTGTCGTCATACTGATCTTCATCATTATCGTCATACTGATCTTCATCATTATCGACGTACTGATCTTCATCATTATCGTCATACTGATCTTCATCATTATCGACGTACTGATCTTCATCATTATCGACGTACTGATCTTCATCATTATCGTCATACTGATCTTCATCATTATCGACGTACTGATCTTCATCATTATCGACGTACTGATCTTCATTATTGTCGTCATACTGATCTTCATCATTATCGTCATACTGATCTTCATCATTATCGTCATACTGATCTTCATCATTGTCGTCATACTGATCTTCATCATTGTCGTCATACTGATCTTCATCATTGTCGTCATACTGATCTTCTTCATTGTCGTCATACTGATCTTCATCATTATCGACGTACTGACCAAATGAACCTTATTGGTATATGAATTCACGATCCCAATCAATTCTTCAATGTATATTCGCGATCTCAAGAAGAACTATGGGCATGCTGAACTCCTTTTCTCGTAGAACAAATTCCTTTGTCGCAAACAGAATCGAAAACATGTGGTGAACGAAAAAGTAGCGATTGACGATACAATGCAGTATTCTGTCATTACAACTACATAAAAACTGTACATCCCAGCACTCAAAACCTGGTATCACTAATGGAGGGGAGGGGGCGGCCTTGTCAGGGACAATAGCTGAACATAAATATGTGTTGAACACATTTCAAACCTGGCTTTTGTTATCTGTACTAGAGGAAATATCTATCAAAACCTGCCAAATTTTCAAATATCCGTCTTGGGGAAGGCAGCTTGCTAAATGTTGTTAGAACATGGTGCCCAACCTGTGTTTCGTTTTTGCTTTGTCATGATTATGTATGTATGCAATATAAATGTAAAATAACACATGCAATCAGATGAAATTAAATTAAACCAGTATTTTTATTTCTTTATATTGACAGTTTAACGCATGCATTTAATATACTTTCCGAAAAAGAAAACGCACACTTCGGATAAGTGTGTTTTACATGAACAACAATAACTATATAAATACATAGTTTTAAAAATATTGGAATATAGTGGAAGTCGTGATAGCGCCGTGGATGCGCGTTCGCTTCAGGTGCGAAAGGTCCGGAGTTCGAGCCCTGCTGGAGCCGCTACGATTGTGCCCTTAGGCAAGGCATTTAAATTCCACGTTGCCTCTTCTCTCTCCCTCGTGGCGATTGATTCCATCAGGAATGAGGTCTCGAGAGTGATTAATATAAGTTGAAAGAACTTGTTTCGCAATCGAGCTAAAATTAATTTGTATAAACTAAAATAACACATGCAATCAGATGAAATTAAATTAAACCAGTATTTTTATTTCTTTATATTGACTGATTTAACGCATGCATTTAATATACTTTTCAAAGTATACTAGCGGACATAGAAAACGCACACTTCAGATAAGTGTGTTTTACATGATCAACAATACATATATAAATACATAGTTTTAAACATTTTGGAATATTTTTAGTTGTTCAGTTTGCGCTTTGTAATAAAGATGTGCTATATCTTTGATGGAATCCTTCGTATTTCTTTTTCGTGTAATAATAATCATATATGTGCCTTTTCTATGTCCTCTAGTTTCGTATCTATGTTTCGTGTTTTCTTGTTTTAACTTTTCTCAGTACAGGCTATTTGATGTATCGAATGAGAGACATTTCTAATATTCTATTACCTCCCTTGGCAGATATAGTCTCATATATGGCTGTCCGATTAGCGCTGTGATTAGCGCGCTCGCTTCTCACCAATGCAACCCGGGTTCGATCCTCGGACCGGTAAGGATGTGAGATAGTACGGTGGTCGCCGGATCGGACAGGTGGGATTTCTCCGGGTACTCCGGTTTCCTCCCACACGAATGACCACATTTACGCTTTCATCTGCGCCAACGAGAGTGATTAATATAAGTTGCTAAAACTTGCTTCGCAATCGTTGTAAAATACATAAAGTTTACACTTTAAAAATTTCTGTTTTATTCCACTGTAACCTATCATCTCTGATGGTCACGGGTTCGAGCCCTGCTTAGACCGTGTCTCATTTATATGAAACAGTTGGCAGTTTATTACGGAGGTTGGTGCACCAAGTACTGGTTAACCGCTGGAGCCTGCCCAGGAAAGGTGTTGTTAGGTAAACTGCCAGTCACTCAAATGGGAAACCGGTAGCGACGTTAAATAAACTTAAATTTAAAAAATGTGAATAGGTCTTTTTAGTTAGAATCCTTTGTTTTTACTGTTGTTCCCCTATACAGATGTTGCGGTATGATAAATATAAGTTTATAAAAATCGTGTTAATTAACTGATAACATTATTTTACAAATATGTACCCATTGCAGATACTGTATGCGATCTGTAAAGATATAGTAATTTAATACTCATAAGAAACGATAGTGAAATAAAATTGCTAGCATGTTATGCAAAGGAAACAACGATAAAAACAGAGGAAAACATTTAATAGGCCCTATATACTTTTAGGGAGTATGCATGAGCAGTAACTCACCGATATCTCTCATTGCATATATGGAAATGTTGTATCAGTTTTACCTGACCTGCATAATAATCACAACAATGTAGAGATAACTGTGAATGGAAACAATACTTGCATGTTCCATCATTGCTTGATTATAACAACACTGTAGGTATTTTCATATATCATATCATATCGTACTGCTCTAATGAGGGAAGCTAATCTATCAGAGGAATCCGTATTACGCCTACAGCCCGGCTCCTGTGCTGGAACTGTTATTGAATCATCAGGCAACATTTTGTTATTGGAGACAGACTATGTGTTAATTTTATCTTTTAGTTAAGCGTACGGTAAATGTGTCTCGCAAATCGGCAAAGAACGGAGTCTGTTTTTTATATTTACAAAGCCAATGTTATCGACCTGAACATCTCGGCTGTGGAGACCCTTCTTGTATAACCATGATATGATGGTAGAATGACGATCATTGTAAGATACGTAGAATGGTGGGTGTATCATTATGTGATTAGTCGTCGACAAGAAAGCCGGCGACTATATTTTATACACTGTCTGTAATAATGACATAGTTAATAGTAGGCAAGTTTCACGCTCGCCCACATGGTTCTCCGAAGGCGAGGGTAAATAAGTGCAATGGTCATAGGCAAGTGGACTGATAGACTAGGAATATGGTAGTCATGGTGATGTGGCAGTAATGATAGAGCTGTGACTGTATTATAATACAATAGTTATGATAGAATAGTAGCATAGTGGTGAATAAATAGAATAAAACAGCATATTATACTAGAGGGCATAGAAAACGCACACTTCGGATAAGTGTGTTTTTACATGAAAAACAATAACTATATAAATACATAATTTTATATGTATTTTCGTAAATTTGTTCAGTTTGTGGGTTGTAATAAAGGTGTGATATATCTTTGATGGAATCCTTCGTATTTCGTTTTCATGTATTAATAATCTTATAATGTAGGTGTGCGTTTTCTATGTCCTCTAGTATACATGTAAACTCATACGCTGACACGGTCTATTTGAGGTAGACAAGTCACATGTACATACTTGTTTTGTAGACGATACAGGTACACTTCTACTTACCTACGCTTGGTGGTCAGCTGCTTCATTTTATTTATAGGTTCCATTTTCACAGCGTATTAAATTTCTTATTCTGTTTTTTTCCCGGAATCATTAACTCTATACCAATATAATTAGAATTTAAACCTGAGTATATTTCATATTATCGTTATGCTTAAATTTAAATTGGTACTTCGAAATTAATCAGCAATGTGGACTTTGCCATCTAACTGATTGCCCGGACGTGTCTATAATATAGCTTGGTTACAAGTCCATATACGTGAGACTCAACCGCTCATATATGACTGGTACATATGCGAATAATAATCCACAATATCCGCATATTTCCAATCGCGATGTCGCCATTATAAAATGATGACTGAATAATTTCATGTCCGTCGATGCACTTCTTATAAATGCCACATTGTATCTCGATAATTCGTTATATGACTGGGGCTGTCATAGGAATTTACCGTTAGAAAGAAACAATAGAGAATACATTAAGAAACTCGCATTCGATTATCTGTAGATCTATTGCCGTGTAGCAAAGGACCATATTTAGGCAACGGGGGAGGGGGAGGGGTGGGTGTGACATAATTTGCGATGCCCGGTTTTATTGCAGATATAGTTACGTAGTTTATACACATTTATTTTAGCTCGATTGCGAAACAAGTTCTTAGAATTTATATTAATTACGTAAAACACACATATGTTAACGTATAATATATCCGGTATTTATGCTATTTGCTTAGAAGACAAGTTTATTTTGATGAAATGTATGGGTCAGTTTACCCCAACCACTAGTGTTATTTAACTGCGTTGTATGTACACGGTGATTACGAACGTGAATTGGCAAGGTAAAGTGTTTACCACTGGATCCCTGACAGTGTACTAATATTGTTCAACACCATGTAACTGACATGGACTGGTGCATGATATTTCTACACCAATAAATTAACAAGAAAATTACACTTGGACCAGTTCGTTTATCATAATTGGTAATTTTGTCTAAAAATAATATTATTACATGCAAAATTGCAAATCCTGATGAGACGGCTCATCTGGATCTACATGTTGTGTAAGTTTATTTAGAGGTATGTAGTGTTGAAAAGGATAACTATATTAATATTATTACCATCAGTTTGAACACAGATTATGAACCATCTCGGTCATTCAATCACAGTCAACTGATGGTAGGTGGGTGGGGTAAGGTGAATGAATGAATGAATGAATGAATGAATGAATGAATGAATGAATGATTGGTTGACTGCTTTATTGAACGAACGAACGAACGAACGGACGAACGAACTAACGAACGAACGAACGAACGAACGAACGAACGAACGAACGAACGAACGAACGAACGAACGAACGAACGAACGAACGAACGAACGAACGAACGAACGAACGAACGAACGAACGAACGAACGAACGACTTTATTTACAGTGTGACCCAATTAGCCATAACACTAATCTTTCTAATCTATAGAGTTTTCATGAAACTGTAATAATTACTAAATTACTATGTGTAGTAAACTTCTAGACATATTAGGGAAATATACCATGTCCGTATACCCATTGGATACTGCGGCTTTCGTCTTTATTTATTTATCAGTTAAGATCGCCGACTCTGTATGTGGTTCCTGGCTGTCCTTAATGTGTGATGTGTGAACATACCTGTCAGAGAATGTCTATAACTGCAGAGAAAACTATAGAGACCAGATGCAAGCCGCGCTGAGCTATTCCTTGTGGTCCTCTAAATAACACATACAAAGAGATAACCATACAGGCCAGTTGCTTTCTCCTCAATCCTACATGTATGTACATATTATGTATACTTGATTATGTTTATTCAAAGAAATAAATAGTAATTGTGTGTTTTACGCTTATTTAGCATCGCTACCGGTTGCCCATATGAGCGACGCCACCTGAAGAGATTAGTCATTTTAGATTTTTGGAGGATAGTACAATGATACAGACAGAGACCCATTCCAGAGTCTCCTCTGGTTCTTTTACGTGCACGGACACGTGACCTCGGTTTAAAGTCCCATCTGAAAGACTGTTAATTTTATTAGGGTCAGACGAGGGATCCATGGATTACAGTTACAGCGTGTTAAACCATTGGACTACAGATCCTTCTGTGTTTAAACTAAATAACATACACAGATATAAATATACATAAAATACAACAAAACACATAGACAACATATATATATATATATACATGAAATGTACACATGTGTGTGCGCGCGCTCGCGTGTGTGCGTGCGTGCATATTATACGACATTAGTATATACGTATACACACGCACACAGCACACAGCAGGGTGAGGTCAGTGCTCATGTGGTTTGGGTTTATTTATGGTTCGAACCTCAAAACAACTATTTTCTTACATATGTCTGTTCGGAGAGGCCTGTTCATTTGAATCTGATGATACTGATTAATAATGCTAGAGGCCTGATGTACAGTGTATTGCCAACCACGTCTACTTCCGGCGGATCAGAGGATTACAACGTTGCAATAAACTTTTATTTCTTATCTGTTAATGGATGGAATCAATTCAGTATCGGATCGTGACTATATAGAGAACATTTAGTAAGTGAGAAATGTTGTAATTAAGTCGAGACACGCACGTTTAGTTTAAATGGCTTATATTGACCAGATTGTAGCTTTTTTATATATCAGTGGCGTAGCATGGCCTTGATATGTGTAGGTATCATTCAGATAGGGGTACCGGGGGTATATCCCCTAGAAAATTCCGAAGGTCTGTATCCCGACAGTTTCATTCAGAGTGATGTTTTGGAAGATAAATTAGGAACATGTGTGTGTGTTTTACGTTTATTTATCGTCGCTACCGGTTACCCATATGAGCGACGCCTCCTGAAGAGAGTAGTCATTTTAGATTTTTGGAGGATAGTGCAATGATACAGACAGAGACCCATTCCAGAGTCTCCTCTGGTTCTTTTACGTGAACGGTGTACAGCACCGACACGAGACATCGGTTTAACGTCCCATCTGAAAGATTGTTAATTTTATTAGGGTCAGACGGGGGATCGAACCTACGATCGCTGGATTACCAGTCCAGCGTGCTACCACTGGACTACAGATCCGTCTGTAAGGAACATGTATCTGCAGTTGTGGATATCTTTCATCGATTACAAGGTAATGAAATACCGACTTATTTACATATGTGATGGGTTCGCTGCATTCACAGCATCACACTATCCTTCATTTCTTATTGCATTTTTCGCATTTTCATAATGTCAAGTTATATAATTCCAATGTGCAGTTCTCGCTTATTATACAAATTTATTTTAGCTCGATTGCGAAACAAGTTCTTACAACTTATATTAATCACTCTCGAGACCTCATTCCTGATGGAATCCATCGCCATGAAGCAGAGAGAAGAGGCAATGTGGAATTTAAATGCCTTGCCTAAGGGCACAATCGTAACGGCTCCAGCGGGGCTCGAACTCCGGACCATTCACGACTTCCACAGTTCTCGCTTATAGTTATATCGTTTGATTGCATTTGATTTGCTGAGGGCCTCGTGGTAGATTAACTTTTGTTAAATCAGTTCTCTCGTAAATACGTCTTTGTTATTATTATTATTATTATTATCACTTTTTTGACGAAAATATATAGCCACGTGCCTACAGTGTCTGTTGGAAGCTACGCCACTGTGTATAGGAAGCTACGCCACTGTATACACATATACATAAACTCTCTAAAATCGTCTAGAACAAGATTAATGCTTACAAAAAATATATAAGAAAATCACATTGGTTTTTAAAAACTGTCTTTTCATCAATATATTGCCAGTCGGATTCAAGTCTTTCAGGACAATCGGAGGAATGTTAAAGCGACATTACATCGCAGAAACAAACAACTTTGATTTTACGTATAAATACATTTCTACTACACATTCTTCCTTCGAATAATAACACTGAATCAATAACTAGACGAGTGTTGTTGTTGTCTACATACTTTCACAAGTGAAAGTAGGATTTCATATAACGGCCAGCCACGCTCCTGGATTGACGTTTGTTTATCAGTGGAGTCTATGCTAATGAGATAATTGAAATCGGATTAGCTTAAAAATAAATATACATAGTCACAAATGTGAGAGATAACGGTAAATATGTACAATAAATCGTGTTATTCAGGATACACGAGTTGTATTACACATGTGATGTTGACCCTATTTACATTATGTTAATATACGCCGTTTGTTTATGGGCTGAAATGGTCAGTTTGGTAAAGAAATTATACCATATAATAGGAAATTACATTCTGTAGAAGTTGGCGTTTTCACCGATGTAGTGTCGCTTTAAGCATATTGGTAATCTATACAGGTTCGCGGCCGGCTATATCCCGTATTTAACGACTTATATCGCTGGTAGATCGAGCCGAAAATAATTGAAGGATTAAATTATAATTACCCGTCAAGCCAGTAGACAAGACGATATATAGCCGGTTGAACATTCTATCAAATTGCATTAATTGTTTTGGCAGCATAATAAATAATGTATCCTTGCCGGCACTCATTTCCTTCCACGTCGAAAACAAGTAGCTACTGACTGGGATATGTAGATACCGATTGGGGAATATATTGTAGCCTTAAAGCGGTAATGCATCGAAAATAGCCAAACAATACCTGTTTGCGTATAATAACATTGCTACTACAAATTCTTCCTAATTAATTCGAACATTAATTTTCAAAACATAAACAGTGTTTTGCGGTCTAGAAAATCTGAAAAGTGAAATTGGGATTTCATAGAGCAGTCAGCTACACTTCTGAATTGACGTTTGTCTATTATTGGTGTTTCTAGTAAGCGTGTGATAATTTCGTTTACAGATACGTTAATCAGATAAGTCTAAAAATAAATATGTACAGACACAACAGTTGAGACATAACGATAAATATGTACCATACATATTGTTATTCGTGATACACGAGTTGCATTACACGTGGATGCTGACCCTAATAACATTATGTTGCTATGTCAACAAATGTCGTATACGACGCTTGTTTATTAGTTAGAATATTATGTGGCAAATATGGGTGGGGGTATACCATGATATAGGAAATTACATTCTGTTGAAATGTAGAAATGTGCTTGTTAACCCATTCAACACCAAGTAACTGACATGGACTGGTCCATGATATTTTTAGACCAATAAATTAATAAAAATATTACATTTGGATCAATTCATTCATCAAAATGGGTAAAAACAATTCTAAAAATAGTTATATTACTTGAAAAAAGTGCAGATCCTGATGAGACGGCTCGTCACGAGCCGGCTCATCTGGATCTACACTTTTTTGAAAGCCAATTTAGAGGTATGTGGTGTTGAAAGGGTTAATAAGTAAGTAAGTAAGTAAGTAAATATTTTATTATAGTGACATGTGCATCCGACATTATATATACTACAGATAATAAATATACAAACAAGCACCCGGCCCAGTGGACCTATATGTCACCTAATATAAAATCGTGGTTATGTACAAAATTGATACATACATGAAATTCAAATTTAAGCACCAAGCTACTAAATCAATGATTTATATTTACAGTTTAATAACCGAACAAGTAACTGGCCTAGAAAGCGGTGGGTAGTTATCAGGTATCATTGTATAGGCTTAGTTACATTCTTATAAATACATAACAGATCTTCTACAAATAAATGATTTTACAATGAATTTAGCGCTTTTCCTGGGATATGTATTCAGTAGATACGACAGCTTGTCATCAGAAGTTAATTGCATATAGTTGTTACCATGTATTAACTTCCCGAATACTTCAGTACTGATATTATTATACAGATCACAGGCAAGTAAGAAATGTTTCTCATCTTCTAAACACCCAGCATCACAAAACCTACAAGTCCGATTGTCTACAGACTCACCAATATATCTCCCTGTTTCCACCCATAAAGGTAGAATTCCACAACGGAATTGACACAATAGAGAACGTTCGTATTTCGTGAGATTAAGCTTAGTGTAATATTCACACTTGAACTCAGTTTTGAAAATGCGTCTGTCTGTCTGTCTGTCTGTCTGTCTGACTGCCTGTCTGTCTGTCTGTCTGCCTGCCTGTCTGTCTGTCTGTCTGCCTGTCTGTCTGCCTGCCTGCCTGTCTGTCTGTCTGTCTGTCTGTCTGTCTGTCTGTCTGTCTGTCTGTCTGTCTGTCTGTCTGTCTGTCTGTCTGTCTGTCTGTCTGTCTGTCTGTCTGTCTGTCTGTCTGTCTGTCTGTCTGTCTGTCTGTCTGTCTGTCTGTCTGTCTGTCTGTCTGTCTGTCTGTCTGTCTGTCTGTCTGTCTGTCTGTCTGTCTGTCTGTCTGTCTGTCTGTCTGTCTGTCTGTCTGTCTGTCTGTCTGTCTGTCTGTCTGTCTGTCTGTCTGTCTGTCTGTATGTCTGTCTGTCTGTCTGTCTGTCTGTCGGTCGGTCGGTCGGTCGGTCGGTCTGTCTGTCTGTCTGTCTGTCTGTCTGTCTGTCTGTCTGTCCTGCTGTCTGTCTGTCTGTCTTCTGTCTGTCTGTCTGTCTGTCTTTCGTCTGTCTGTCTGTCTGTCTGTCTGTCTGTCTGTCTGTCTGTCTGTCTGTCTGTCTGTCTGTCTGTCTGTCTGTCTGTCGTCTGTCTGTCTGTCTGTCTGTCTGTCTGTCTGTCTGTCTGTCTGTCTGTCTGTCTGTCTGTCTGTCTGTCTGTCTGTCTGTCTGTCTGCTGTTCTGTCTGTCTGTCTGTCTGTCTGTCTGTATGTATGTATGTCTGTATGTCTGTCTGTATGTATGTATGTATGTATGTATGTATGTATGTCTGTATGTCTGTATGTCTGTAGGCGATTTATATGTGGTATTACAACCATTAGTGGATGTAATCTTACATTTCCCAAATTAAGATGACAAGAGTGGCCTTCCCAGAATTAAATATAAATAACAAATAATTATGCGCTCATATATATCCATCTGCTGCAACTGTCTGGTGCATTTTGTACTTTGTTTTGAATCATTGTACATTATTATATATGATAAAATGATTCAAAACAATATACAAAATACACCCGATGCATAGCCAGTTAAAGTTACACGATCGATTCTACTTAAACACTGACTTCAATAATGGCACTGTGAAGGGAAGAACATATTTCTGGGGAGGTCACTCTTGTTGTCTTGATTTTGGAAAATGCAAGATTGCATCCACTTTTGTGTAAAACATCTCTTGCATCTTTCAGTACTTAAGAATATGAATAGTTTCAACACTCGCCGATGCGAACCAGTCATATTGACGCCGAACACTCCCCGATACGAACCAGTCATATTGACTCCGAACACTCCCCGATGTGAACCAGTCATATTGACGCCGAACACTCCCCGATGTGAACCAGTCATATTGACGTCGAACACTCCCCGATGTGAACCAGTCATATTGACGTCGAACACTCGCCGATGCGAACCAGTCATATTTACGCCTGCCGCTCGCCGATGCGTACCAGTCTTATTAACGCCTGCCGCTCGTCGATGCGTACCAGTCATATTGACGCCGAACACTCCCCGATGTGTACCAGTCATATTGACGCCGAACACTCCCCGATACGAACCAGTCATATTGACGCCGAACACTCCCAGATGTGAACCAGTCATATTGACGCCGAACACTCCACGATGCAAACCAGTCATATTGACGTCGAACACTCCCAGATGCGAACCAGTCATATTGACGCCGAACACTCCCAGATGCGAACCAGTCTTATTGACGCCGAACACTCCCAGATGCGAACCAGTCATATTGACGCCGAACACTCCCAGATGCGAACCAGTCTTATTGACGCCGAACACTCCCCGATACGAACCAGTCATATTGACGCCGAACACTCCCCGATGCGAACCAGTCATATTGACGCCGAAAACTCCCCGATGCGAACCAGTCATATTAACGTCGAATACTCCCAGATGCGAACCAGTTATATTGACGCCGAACACTCCCCGATGCGAACCAGTCTTATTGACGCCGAACACTCCCCGATGCGAACAAGTCATATTGACGCCGAACACTCACCGATGCGAACCAGTCATATTGACGCCGAACACTCCCCGATGCGAACCAGTCACAATGACTAAGAATACTCCCCGATGCGAACCAGTCATATTGACGTCGAACACTCCCCGATGCGAACCAGTCACAATGACTAAGAACACCCCCGATGCGAACCAGTCATATTGACGCCGAACACTCCCCGATACGAACCAGTCATATTGACGCCGAACACTCCCCGATGCGAACCAGTCACAATGACTAAGAACACTCCCCGATGCGAACCAGTCATATTGACTCCGAACACTCCCCGATGCGAACCTGTCATATTGACGCCGAACACTCCCCGATGCGAACCTGTCATATTGACGCCGAACACTCCCCGATGCGAACCTGTCATATTGACGCCGAACTCTCCCCGATGCGAACCAGTCATATTGACTCAGAACACTCAACGATGCGAACCAGTCATATTGACTCAGAACACTCCCCCGATGCCATGATCTGTTTGATTTCTATCTAGGTTCATACCGATGCGAACCTGTCATATTGACTCAGAACACTCCCCGATGTGGGAGCGCATGAACACTTTGACAGATATTGGTGTCTGTGGGTACTAGATATGGGGCACTGCAAAAGGTAGTGTGAAACAGTTTCAACGGAGTTGCACAAACATAAGTGTGCTTCAACAATATTTTTCTATGCAAATCATGACTGAGCATGCGAGCTATATCCCAATCGAAGACGGGTATGTATAACTTGTTTCCATCGTGAACCGACATTGTATGAAGGAGGGGATGCAGAAGAAGAACATTGTATGGAGGAGGGGATGCAGAAGAAGAACATTGTATGAAGGAGGAGATGTAGAAGAAGAACATTGTATGGAGGAGGAGATGTAGAAGAAGGACATTGTATGAAGGAGGAGATGTAGAAGAAGGACATTGTATGAAGGAGGAGATGTAGAAGAAAGACATTGTATGAAGGAGGAGATGTAGAAGAAGAACATTGTATGAAGGAGGAGATGTAGAAGAAGGACATTGTATGAAGGAGGGAATGTAGAAGAAGGACATTGTCTGGAGAAGGAGATGTAGAAGAAGGACATTGTATGAAGGAGGAGATGTAAAAGAAGGACAATGTATGAAGGAGGAGATGTAGAAGAAGGACATTGTATGAAGGAGGAGATGTAGAAGAAGGACATTGTATGAAGGAGGGAATGTAGAAGAAGGACATTGTATGAAGGAGGAGATGTAAAAGGAGGACATTGTATGAAGGAGGAGATGTAGAAGAAGGACATTGTATGAAGGAGGGAATGTAGAAGAAGGACATTGTATGAAGGAGGGAATGTAGAAGAAGGACATTGTATGGAGGAGGAGATGTAGAAGAAGGACATTGTATGAAGGAGGAGATGTAAAAGAAGGACATTGTATGAAGGAGGAGATGTAAAAGAAGGACATTGTATGAAGGAGGGGATGTAGAAGAAGGACATTGTATGAAGGAGGAGATGTAGAAGAAGGACATTGTATGAAGGAGGAATGTAGAAGAAGGACATTGTATGAAGGAGGGAATGTAGAAGAAGGACATTGTATGAAGGAGGGAATGTAAAGAAGGACATTGTATGGAGGAGGAGATGTAGAAGAAGGACATTGTATGAAGGAGGAGATGTAAAAGAAGGACATTGTATGAAGGAGGAGATGTAGAAGAAGGACATTGTATGAAGGAGGGAATGTAGAAGAAGGACATTGTATGAAGGAGGGAATGTAGAAGAAGGACATTGTATGAAGGAGGGAATGTAGAAGAAGGACATTGTATGAAGGAGGGAATGTAGAAGAAGGACATTGTATGAAGGAGGAGATGTAGAAGAAGGACATTGTATGAAGGAGGGAATGTAGAAGAAGGACATTGTATGAAGGAGGGAATGTAGAAGAAGGACATTGTATGAAGGAGGGGATGTAGAAGAAGGACATTGTATGAAGGAGGAGATGTAGAAGAAGGACATTGTATGAAGGAGGGAATGTAGAAGAAGGACATTGTATGAAGGGGAGATGTAGAAGAAGGACATTGTATGAAGGAGGAGATGTAGAAGAAGGACATTGTATGAAGGAGGAGATGTAGAAGAAGGACATTGTATGAAGGAGGGAATGTAGAAGAAGGACATTGTATGAAGGAGGGAATGTAGAAGAAGGACATTGTATGAAGGAGGGAATGTAGAAGAAGGACATTGTATGAAGGAGGAGATGTAGAAGAAGGACATTGTATGAAGGAGGAGATGTAGAAGAAGGACATTGTATGAAGGAGGAGATGTAGAAGAAGGACATTGTATGAAGGAGGGGATGTAGAAGAAGGACATTGTATGAAGGAGGGAATGTAGAAGAAGGACATTGTATGAAGGAGGGAATGTAGAAGAAGGACATTGTATGAAGGAGGAGATGTAGAAGAAGGACATTGTATGAAGGAGGGAATGTAGAAGAAGGACATTGTATGAAGGAGGGAATGTAGAAGAAGGACATTGTATGAAGGAGGAGATGTAGAAGAAGGACATTGTATGAAGGAGGGAATGTAGAAGAAGGACATTGTATGAAGGAGGGAATGTAGAAGAAGGACATTGTATGAAGGAGGGAATGTAGAAGAAGGACATTGTATGAAGGAGGGAATGTAGAAGAAGGACATTGTATGAAGGAGGAGATGTAGAAGAAGGACATTGTATGAAGGAGGAGATGTAAAAGAATGACATTATATGAAGGAGGGAATGTAGAAGAAGGACATTGTATGAAGGAGGAGATGTAGAAGAAGGACATTGTATGAAGGAGGAGATGTAAAAGAAGGACATTGTATGGAGGAGGAGATGTAGAAGAAGGACATTGTATGAAGGAGGAGATGTAGAAGAAGGACATTGTATGAAGGAGGGAATGTAGAAGAAGGACATTGTATGAAGGAGGGAATGTAGAAGAAGGACATTGTATGAAGGAGGGAATGTAGAAGAAGGACATTGTATGAAGGAGGAGATGTAAAAGAAGGACATTGTATGAAGGAGATGTAGAAGAAGGACATTGTATGAAGGAGGAGATGTAGAAGAAGGACATTGTATGAAGGAGGAGATGTAGAAGAAGGACATTGTATGAAGGAGGAGATGTAGAAGAAGGACATTGTATGAAGGAGATGTAGAAGAAGGACATTGTATGAAGGAGGGGATGTAGAAGAAGGGCATTGTATGAAGGAGGAGATGTAGAAGAAGGACATTGTATGAAGGAGGAGATGTAGAAGAAGGACATTGTATGAAGGAGATGTAGAAGAAGGACATTGTATGAAGGAGGAGATGTAGAAGAAGAACATTGTATGAAGGAGGAGATGTAGAAGAAGAACATTGTATGAAGGAGGAGATGTAGAAGAAGAACATTGTATGAAGGAGGAGATGTAGAAGAAGGACATTGTATGAAGGAGGAGATGTAGAAGAAGGACATTGTATGAAGGAGGAGATGTAGAAGAAGGACATTGTATAAAGGAGATGTAGAAGACGGACATTGTATGAAGGAGGGGATGTAGAAGAAGGGCATTGTATGAAGGAGGAGATGTAGAAGAAGGACATTGTATGGAGGAGGAGATGTAGAAGAAGGGCATTGTATGAAGGAGGGAATGTAGAAGAAGGACATTGTATGAAGGAGGAGATGTAGAAGAAGGACATTGTATGAAGGAGGGAATGTAGAAGAAGGACATTGTATGAAGGAGGAGATGTAGAAGAAGGACATTGTATGAAGGAGGAGATGTAGAAGAAGGACATTGTATGAAGGAGGGGATGTAGAAGAAGGACATTGTATGAAGGAGGGGATGTAGAAGAAGGACATTGTATGAAGGAGGAGATGTAGAAGAAGGACATTGTATGAAGGAGGGGATGTAGAAGAAGGACATTGTATGAAGGAGGAGGAATGTAGAAGAAGGACATTGTATGAAGGAGGGGATGTAGAAGAAGGACATTGTATGAAGGAGATGTAGAAGAAGGACATTGTATGAAGGAGGAGATGTAGAAGAAGGACATTGTATGAAGGAGGAGATGTAGAAGAAGGACATTGTATGAAGGAGGGGATGTAGAAGAAGGACATTGTATGAAGGAGGAGATGTAGAAGAAGGACATTGTATGAAGGAGGAGATGTAGAAGAAGGAGATTGTATGAAGGAGGGGATGTAGAAGAAGGACATTGTATGAAGGAGGAGATGTAGAAGAAGGACATTGTATGAAGGAGGAGATGTAGAAGAAGGACATTGTATGAAGGAGGAGATGTAGAAGAAGGACATTGTATGAAGGAGGAGATGTAGAAGAAGGACATTGTATGAAGGAGGAGATGTAGAAGAAGGACATTGTATGAAGGAGGGGATGTAGAAGAAGGACATTGTATAAAGGAGATGTAGAAGACGGACGTTGTATGAAGGAGGAGATGTAGAAGAAGGACATTGTATGAAGGAGATGTAGAAGAAGGACATTGTATGAAGGAGATGTAGAAGAAGGACATTGTATGAAGGAGGAGATGTAGAAGAAGGACATTGTATGAAGGAGGTGTAGAAGAAGGACATTGTATGAAGGAGATGTAGAAGAAGGACATTGTATGAAGGAGGAGATGTAGAAGAAGGACATTGTATGAAGGAGGAGATGTAGAAGAAGGACATTGTATGAAGGAGGAGATGTAGAAGAAGGACATTGTATGAAGGAGGAGATGTAGAAGAAGGACATTGTATGAAGGAGATGTAGAAGAAGGACATTGTATGAAGAAGATGTAGAAGACGGACATTGTATGAAGGAGGAGATGTAGAAGACGGACATTGTATGAAGGAGATGTAGAAGACGGACATTGTATGAAGGAGATGTAGAAGACGGACATTGTATGAAGGAGGAGATGTAGAAGACGGACATTGTATGAAGGAGATGTAGAAGACGGACATTGTATGAAGGAGGAGATGTAGAAGACGGACATTGTATGAAGGAGATGTAGAAGACGGACATTGTATGAAGGAGGTGTAGAAGAAGGACATTGTATGAAGGAGGAGATGTAGAAGACGGACATTGTATGAAGGAGGAGATGTAGAAGACGGACATTGTATGAAGGAGGAGGTGTAGAAGAAGGGCATTGTATGAAGGAGGAGATGTAGAAGAAGGGCATTGTATGAAGGAGGAGATGTAGAAGAAGGACATTGTATGAATGAGATGTAGAAGACGGACATTGTATGAAGGAGGAGATGTAGAAGAAGGGCATTGTATGAAGGAGGAGATGTAGAAGAAGGACATTGTATGAAGGAGGAGATGTAGAAGAAGGGCATTGTATGAAGGAGGAGATGTAGAAGAAGGGCATTGTATGAAGGAGGAGATGTAGAAGAAGGACATTGTATGAATGAGATGTAGAAGACGGACATTGTATGAAGGAGGAGATGTAGAAGAAGGGCATTGTATGAAGGAGGAGATGTAGAAGAAGGACATTGTATGAAGGAGGAGATGTAGAAGAAGGGCATTGTATGAAGGAGGAGATGTAGAAGAAGGACATTGTATGAATGAGATGTAGAAGACGGACATTGTATGAAGGAGGGGATGTAGAAGAAGGGCATTGTATGAAGGAGATGTAGAAGAAGGGCATTGTATGAAGGAGGGAATGTAGAAGAAGGACATTGTATGAAGAAGATGTAGAAGAAGGACATTGTATGAAGGAGATGTAGAAGACGGAGATTGTATGAAGGAGGGAATGTAGAAGAAGGACATTGTATGAAGGAGGAGATGTAGAAGAAGGACATTGTCTGGAGAAGGAGATGTAGAAGAAGGACATTGTCTGGAGAAGGAGATGTAGAAGAAGGACATTGTATGAAGGAGGAGATGTAGAAGAAGGACATTGTCTGGAGAAGGAGATGTAGAAGAAGGACATTGTATGAAGGAGGAGATGTAGAAGAAGGACATTGTCTGGAGAAGGAGATGTAGAAGAAGGACATTGTATGAAGGAGATGTAGAAGAAGGACATTGTATGAAGGAGGAGATGTAGAAGAAGGACATTGTATGAAGGAGATGTAGAAGAAGGACATTGTATGAAGGAGATGTAGAAGACGGACATTGTATGAAGGAGGGGATGTAGAAGAAGGACATTGTATGAAGGAGGGAATGTAGAAGAAGGACATTGTATGAAGGAGATGTAGAAGAAGGGCATTGTATGAAGGAGGGAATGTAGAAGAAGGACATTGTATGAAGGAGGGAATGTAGAAGAAGGACATTGTATGAAGGAGATGTAGAAGAAGGACATTGTATGAAGGAGGAGATGTAAAAGAATGACATTATATGAAGGAGGGAATGTAGAAGAAGGACATTGTATGAAGGAGGAGATGTAGAAGAAGGACATTGTATGAAGGAGGTGTAGAAGAAGGACATTGTATGAAGGAGATGTAGAAGAAGGACATTGTATGAAGGAGGAGATGTAGAAGAAGGACATTGTATGAAGGAGGAGATGTAGAAGAAGGACATTGTATGAAGGAGGAGATGTAGAAGAAGGACATTGTATGAAGGAGGAGATGTAGAAGAAGGACATTGTATGAAGGAGGAGATGTAGAAGAAGGACATTGTATGAAGGAGGAGATGTAGAAGAAGGACATTGTATGAAGGAGATGTAGAAGAAGGACATTGTATGAAGAAGATGTAGAAGAAGGACATTGTATGAAGGAGGAGATGTAGAAGAAGGACATTGTATGAAGGAGATGTAGAAGAAGGACATTGTATGAAGGAGGAGATGTAGAAGAAGGACATTGTATGAAGGAGGAGATGTAGAAGAAGGACATTGTATGAAGAAGATGTAGAAGAAGGACATTGTATGAAGGAGATGTAGAAGAAGGACATTGTATGAAGGAGGAGATGTAGAAGAAGGACATTGTATGAAGGAGGATGTAGAAGAAGGACATTGTATGAAGGAGGAGATGTAGAAGAAGGACATTGTATGAAGGAGGAGATGTAGAAGAAGGACATTGTATGAAGGAGATGTAGAAGAAGGACATTGTATGAAGGAGGATGTAGAAGAAGGACATTGTATGAAGGAGGAGATGTAGAAGAAGGACATTGTATGAAGGAGGAGATGTAGAAGAAGGACATTGTATGAAGGAGGAGATGTAGAAGAAGGACATTGTATGAAGGAGGAGATGTAGAAGAAGGACATTGTATGAAGGAGGGATGTAGAAGAAGGACATTGTATGAAGGAGGAGATGTAGAAGAAGGACATTGTATGAAGGAGGAGATGTAGAAGAAGGACATTGTATGAAGGAGGAGATGTAGAAGAAGGACATTGTATGAAGGAGGGAATGTAGAAGAAGGACATTGTATGAAGGAGGGGATGTAGAAGAAGGACATTGTATGAAGGAGGAGATGTAGAAGAAGGACATTGTATGAAGGAGGGGATGTAGAAGAAGGGCATTGTATGAAGGAGGGAATGTAGAAGAAGGACATTGTATGAAGGAGGAGATGTAGAAGAAGGACATTGTATGAAGGAGGGAATGTAGAAGAAGGACATTGTATGAAGGAGGAGATGTAGAAGAAGGACATTGTATGAAGGAGGAGATGTAGAAGAAGGGCATTGTATGAAGGAGGGAATGTAGAAGAAGGACATTGTATGAAGGAGGGGATGTAGAAGAAGGACATTGTATGAAGGAGATGTAGAAGAAGGACATTGTATGAAGGAGGAGATGTAGAAGAAGGACATTGTATGAAGGAGGAGATGTAGAAGAAGGACATTGTATGAAGGAGGGGATGTAGAAGAAGGACATTGTATGAAGGAGGAGATGTAGAAGAAGGACATTGTATGAAGGAGGAGATGTAGAAGAAGGACATTGTATGAAGGAGGGGATGTAGAAG
>CM026404.1:78066638-78222259 GCA_014843695.1 Archivesica marissinica
ATGTATGTATATGTATGTTTATATGTATGTATATGTATGTTCCATGTATGTATATATATGTTCCTTGTATGTATATATATGTTCCTCGTATGTATATATCGCATTGTATATTCTGTAAATGTGTACGCCATTGTGTAATTTGTAAATTTGTATATGTAAATATTTACTGCTGTGCTCTCCTATAATTGGAGGAAATATTTATTAGTACATGTATTACCTAATATGGCAAGTCATGAGTTTTATGTTGCTCGCTTCTCACTAATGCAACCCGGGGTAGATCCTCGGACCGGGAAGTATGTGAGATGGTACGGTGGTCGCCAGATCGGACAGGTGGGTTTTCTCTGTGTACTCCGGTTTCCTCCCACACAAATGACCACATTTACGCTTTCATCCGCGCCAACGAGAGTGATTAATATAAGTTGTTATAACTTGCTTCCCAATCATTGTAAAATAAATCAAGTTTAAACTTATGTTGCTGGGTTTATATTTTAACTTCATTGGTCTATTAATGACATAATTTTATTTGTAGCGTTTCATAAACTGTAGTGCCTCTAAAAAAAGTGCCACTGATTTACACAAATTGCATTCCTATGTACATTTTGGTGTGATTTTAGACAGTACCCAGAATTAATATTAAAACTATCTTCTAAGATACATGCCCCTAGTTTTAATATTTGTTTTGGGTGTTGAAAGGTTTGTCTAAGAGATAAGGTAACTATTTTTAGCTTAAAACGGAACATGAGAGGGAACTCTCTGTATATGTTATTGATTTTCACATAGACAAAGATGGCCTATGTATGCTCTGTCACTAGAAGCAAGACAATGGTTTGCAAATCAAATTAGTAATATTGGTCAAGTGATAAAACTGTAGTGAACAAACATCATTTATTACAAGAGTGGTGTAGCACAAATATACTAGAGGACATAGAAAACGCACACATACATTACATGATTATTATTATTATTATTACATGGAAACGAAGTACGAAGGATTCCATCAAAGATATATCACATCTTTGTTACAAAACACAAACTGAACAACTCAAAATATTCCAAAATGTTTAAAACTATGTATTTATATAGTTATTGTTTTTCATGTAAAAAACACACTTATCCGAAGTGTGCGTTTTCTATTTCCTCTAGTATACTTTGAAAAGTATATTAAATGCATGCGTTAAATCTATCAATATAAAGAAATACAAATACTGGTTTAGTTTAGCTTCATCAGAGTGTATGTGCTATTTTACATTTACAGTAAAAACAAAGGATCTAACTAAAAGGACATATTCCTACTCATGACAAAGCAAAAAAGAAAAAGAAAAACGGGTTGGGCACCATGTTTTAACAACACTTAGTAAACTGCCTTCCCCAAGACGGATATTTGAAAATCTGGCAGGTTTTGATAAATATGTCCTTTAGTACAGATAACAAAAGCCAGGGTTGAAATGTGTTCAACACATATTTATTGTCAGCTATTGAGCATTGTCCCTGACAAGGCCACCCCTCCCCTTCATTAGTGATTCCCGGTTTTGAGTGCTGGGATGTACACTTTTTATGTAGTTGTAATGACAGAATACTGCATGGTATCGTTAATCACCACTATGCTACATTTACATTGCATACATACATACTCATGATAAAGCAAAAAAGTAAAACGGACTGGGCACCCCATGTTCTAACAACATTTAGTAAACTGCCTTCCCCAATACGGATATTTGAAACTGTTGGCAGGCTTTGATATATAAGCAAACAAAATGTTTGAAGAAGGAAAAGAAATCATGTGAACATCCAACTAATTAGATAAGAGAAATGCATGAAGATACAGAGTACTGTAAACAGAGTAAGAAAAGTAGAGGTTTCTGCCAGATCCATACATACACCTTTGTTATTATGAAATGGAAGTAATATTTATAAACAACTGGTATGTGTATATGAATGTGACACAATGTTCCGGTGGATGACTGTTCTATATTAAACTACTGGTATGTGTATATGAATGTGACACAATGTTCCGGTGGATGGTGGTTCTATATTAAACAACTGGTATGTGTATATGAATGTGACACAATGTTCCGGTGGATGACTGTTCTATATTAAACTACTGGTATGTGTATATGAATGTGACACAATGTTCCGGTGGATGGTGGTTCTATATTAAACAACTGGTATGTGTATATGAATGTGACACAATGTTCCGGTGGATGACTGTTCTATATTAAACTACTGGTATGTGTATATGAATGTGACACAATGTTCCGGTGGATGGTGGTTCTATATTAAACAACTGGTATGTGTATATGAATGTGACACAATGTTCCGGTGGATGACGGTACTATATTAAACTACTAGTATGTGTATATGAATGTGACACAATGTTCCGGTGGATGACGGTACTATATTAAACTACTGGTATGTGTATATGAATGTGACACAATGTTCCAATGGATGACGGTACTATATTAAACTACTGGTATGTGTATATGAATGTGACACAATGTTCCGGTGGATGACTGTTCTATATTAAACTACTGGTATGTGTATATGAATGTGACACAATGTTCCGGTGGATGACGGTACTATATTAAACTACTGGTATGTGTATATGAATGTGACACAATGTTCCGGTGGATGGTGGTTCTATATTAACTACTGGTATGTGTATATGAATGTGACACAATGTTCCGGTGGATGACTGTTCTATATTAACTACTGGTATGTGTATATGAATGTGACATAATGTCCCGGTGGATGGCAGTTCTATATTAAACTACTGGTATGTGTATATGAATGTGATACAATGTTCCGATGGATGGCTGTTCTATATTAAACTACTGGTATGTGTATATGAATGTGACACAATGTTCCGGTGGATGGCTGTTCTATATTAAACTACTGGTATGTGTATATGAATGTGACACAATGTTCCGGTGGATGACGGTACTATATTAAACTACTGGTATGTGTATATGAATGTGACACAATGTTCCGGTGGATGACGATACTATATTAAACTACTGGTATGTGTATATGAATGTGACACAATGTTCCGGTGCATTGTGGTACTATATTAAACTACTGGTATGTGTATATGAATGTGACACCATATTCCGGTGGATGACGGTACTATATTAAACTACTGGTATGTGTATATGAATGTGACACAATGTTCCGGTGGATGACTGTTCTATATTAAACTAACTATCAGAAAAACATAACTGATGAATAACATTTATAGACTTACAAAGGTGAAATATATATATATATGCCATCATAACGGTCATATTCCTGATTAAAAATAGAAATTACATCGTATGCGACCCATGATTTACGCACATTAATCAATGGCTTTGGTAATAGCTTTGTAAAAGGTTGCAATAAAATATTATTAAATTAAATTGCTTTGGTCTTATGTTTGTTTCGGAGTAATGGAGTTACGAAGAGAGACGAAATAGTAAAATTAGTCAAAACAAGATTATATATAATTCAACAATGGTCAAGTACATTTAAAATGTTAAAAAGAGTGGATATTTTTATATCACATTTTTGTAGCAAATACAATTGTATGAAAGCAATATTTTAAAAATGTGTGACAGTCATTTTGAGTCGCTATATATTTATAACTTTAACCTAATTCTGAGATTCATAGCAAGTCACATCTGTAGAAATCGTTATTGCACAGTGGTAGCGCGTTCGCTTCAGGTGCGAAATTACCGGAGGTTGCGCTACGTTGGAGCCGTTTCTATTGTGCTCTTTGTCAAGGCATTTAAATTCCACGTTGCCTCTTCGCTCGCCCGTACAGACGGATCTGTAGTCCAGTGGTAACACGTTGGACTGGTAATCCAGGGATCGCAGGTTCGATCCCCGTCTGACTCTAATAAATTAACAGTCTTTCAGATGGGACGTTAAACCATGGTCTCGTGTCGGTACTTTACACCGTGCACGTAAAATAACCAGATGATACTCTAGAATGGGTTTCTGTCTGTATCATGCACTATCCTCCAAAATCTAAAATGACTGATATCTTCAGGAGGCGTCGCTCATATGGGCAACCGGTAGCGACGATAAATAAACGTAAAACACACTCTCGCCCGTGTTGTGATGGATTCCATCATGAATGAGGTCTCGGTCGTGATTATTATAAGTTGTAAGAACTTGCTTCGCAATCGAGTTAAAATAAATTTGTATAAACGAAGTCACATCTGTAACAATGATGACATAACGATTTGCTTTTACATGTCCTTAATATACCCCACCTTTTGCAAGGTATATTTTCCAACGCAAGTGTTCATTGGCTACATTTCCGCAATAACTACCTCTGTTGCATTAACGGTTGCTGCATCGCCGCTAACACGTAATGTATGTGAGTCTAAACTATGGTTCGGAACATTCATCTTTAACCTAGCAATTATTCGCCGCTACCTTTGCATCGGCCTGCATGATATATCTGCCTAGACAGTATTTCCCATTGGTAGCTAGACTGAATTTAATTGTTTTATCTCCATCGCATGTTTCATCTATATTTAATGCAATTTTATTGATAAATGGTTTACGACTACCGTTTTGTAAATCGAGCTGCTCCTCATTGCTAGCGGATATACTCTGTAAAAGATTTATTGAATACTAGAATAATATATTAACATTTGTCTTTTAAAGTCTGTAAACTGTTCTAGCCCTGTCCCAAGTAGAATTATCCTGTTACTAGTCTATGTCCGTGTTAACCTTGTTACCTATAACATTAAAATCATTAGTATTGGCATCTTTGTCCTGTAAACTGTTCTAGCCCTTTTCCAAGTAGAATTATCATGTTTCTAGTCTATGTCCGTGTTACTTTTGTTACCTATAACATTAAAATCATTAGTAATGGCATCATCAAAGTCTACAATATCTTGAATAATATGTATTGCACATATTTAAATAATTTGGAGTGTTTCTGAGATGTTTGTCTACTGAGCGTTTACATTTTTAACGTGCATGATTTACATCCAGCGTCTGCTTTACAACTACCTGGAGCAGCACAAAAATTAAACCTTACAGATCCATATTACAACGGAGTCGATGTGAGTATGCTGAATCCAAATATGGTGTCTGTCAAGCAGTATTCCTATGTTTTCCAAATTAATAAAATGGCCACCAATCCTCGCCAATTTCTTCTTAAATCATTGTAATATTATCATATATTGGTGAGAGAATGGATTTCTAGTAGCTATATCAGGTTAGATAATACAGATGACTCGGATGTGCAGGAATGTCAACATGCATTGGTAACGGCAAAGGTATGGCATTTTTTCATCAAGTAGTCTGTATAGCTCGGACATGATGGGCATATTTCAACCGAAACATTATCCACTGTTGATCCGGAACTGACCACAATCGGCTAATGCCTAGTATACAGGCAACTGCACATGAACGTGTAACATTAAATGCAGTAGTTTTAATATGCAAGGATTTAGCAGACCGTCTCGGCCAAGAGTATGAAGTTCTAACTGTTTATGAAATCTCTGCTGTACAGTCCGGGGGCTATGCATTGACTGGAAACACGTGTAAGGAATATGCTTATTTGAAACATGGATGGGGAATACATGGTTTGGATCCCAGGCAGATGAACAAGCACTGAAGGGAAAGCGTACCCAAGAGCAATGATAGCACACAAAAGCACATTACAAACAATGTAATGAATGCTCGTTCCCCAACTTCTCAGCCACATGAATGAAGGATTGGTATCAGTCGCTAAGCAAGACCTCGATGAAACGTGTGCTGCTGGAGAAATTGATGATCTGTCATTTTTGAACACAGAATTTATTTATTTATTTATTTATATTTCGGGTTTTACGCCTGCAGCAGCACCATTTCGGGCTATATCGCTGGCGGGCAGTTTACCTAACAACACCTTTCCTGGGCAGGCTTCAGCGGTTAACAAGTACTTGGGTGCACCAACCTCCGTAAGAAACTTCCAACTTTTTCATATAAATGAGACACGGCATGAGCGGGGCTCGAACCCGTGACCATCAGTGATGATAGGTTACAGTGGTGTACACGTCAGCGACCTTAACCACTCCACCACGGAGGCGGACCTTGAACACAGAATAGGTCAGGGAAACCATAAATTATTTTCAACAGACACATGCCAGACGAAGAGAGAAGAAGCAATGTGGATATATGTATCTTTTCTCGGACCGTGGTTATGGCGGGTCTATAACTCACAACAACCCCATGGCGGCTACGCGGCGAACACCGTACCCATTGCACCACAGATGCTCCAGTGTAAGCTAAATATGGTGCTCTGACCTCTGTCCAACCAGAATGGTTTCGTTTACAGTAGTCAAAATGCTTTACTAAACTGGTATATAATTATACTGGATATCAGATGGTATTTCTAGAATTCGGCGACAATGCTAAGTAATGACACTATCGGGACACGGGAAATTAGATAATACTGGAATTATTATCGATTCCAGAAATTACAAGACAATGCACTGTTACGGCGAAGGAAGCCACGAACTTGCCAATGTAAACAAAAATATACCACATGTTCGAAAATAAAAGTCAATCAAACCGGACTATGCAACGACGCCATAGCCATAATCTGGTGCGTGTTTGTGTTTATTTCTTCTCGCCTGGAGCATACATGTGGCTAAAGACTTCTGAAGTATAATGCCGTGCTGCTAAACTATTCCAGAATGCATAGAATAGAGTGTTTGACTGCTAAAATAGGTCACAATGTTTAGATTAATAATATCGTGTAAGATTGCACAATTATGCTGGAATGTATCAAATAGTTTATCTGACGGCTAAAGTATGTCAGAATGTATATAATTGAATGTGAGACTGCTAAAGTATGTCAGAATGTATATAATTGAATGTGAGACTGCTAAAGTATGCTAGAATGTATATAATTGAATGTGAGACTGCTAAAGTATGCTAGAATGTATATAATTGAATGTGAGACTGCTAAAGTATGTCAGAATGTATATAATTGAATGTGAGACTGCTAAAGTATGTCAGAATGTATATAATTGAATGTGAGACTGCTAAAGTATGCTAGAATGTATATAATTGAATGTGAGACTGCTAAAGTATGCTAGAATGTATATAATTGAATGTGAGACTGCTAAAGTATGTCAGAATGTATATAATTGAATGGCAGACTGCTAAAGTATGTCAGAATGTATATAATTGAATGGCAGACTGCTAAAGTATGTCAGAATGTATATAATTGAATGTGAGACTGCTAAAGTATGCTAGAATGTATATAATTGAATGTGAGACTGCTAAAGTATGCTAGAATGTAAATAATTGAATGTGAGACTGCTAAAGTATGCCAGAATGTATATAATTGAATGGCAGACTGCTAAAGTATGTCAGAATGTATATAATTGAATGTGAGACTGCTAAAGTATGCTAGAATGTATATAATTGAATGTGAGACTGCTAAAGTATGCTAGAATGTATATAATTGAATGTGAGACTGCTAAAGTATGCCAGAATATATATAATTGAATGTGAGACTGCTAAGCTATGTCAGAATGTATATAATAGAATGTGAGACTGCTAAAGTATGCCAGAATGTATAATAATGAATGTGAGACTGCTAAAGTATGTCAGAATGTATATAATTGAATGTGAGACTGCTAAAGTATGCTAGAATGTATATAATTGAATGTGAGACTGCTAAAGTATGCCAGAATATATATAATTGAATGTGAGACTGCTAAGCTATGTCAGAATGTATATAATAGAATGTGAGACTGCTAAAGTATGCCAGAATGTATAATAATGAATGTGAGACTGCTAAAGTATGTCAGAATGTATATAATTGAATGTGAGACTGCTAAAGTATGTCAGAATGTATATAATTGAATGTGAGACTGCTAAAGTATGCTAGAATGTATATAATTGAATGTGAGACTGCTAAAGTATGCCAGAATATATATAATTGAATGTGAGACTGCTAAGCTATGTCAGAATGTATATAATAGAATGTGAGACTGCTAAAGTATGCCAGAATGTATAATAATGAATGTGAGACTGCTAAAGTATGCCAGAATGTATATAATTGAATGCCAGACTGCTAAGGTATGTCAGACTGTATAGCATATAGTACAATGCTACTCAAAGATGCACTAATGTATAGAATATAGTGATATTGACTGCTAAACTATACTAGAATGCATATAGTACTATCAGGCTACTAAAATATGCCAGAATGTATAGAATACAGTGTCAAACTGCTACAATATGGCAGAATGTATAGACTATAGAGCCAGACTGCTAAATTGTGCCAAAATATATAGGATTTAGTGTCAAACTGCTACAGTATGGCAGAAGGTATAGACTATAGAGCCAGACTGCTAAATTGTGCCAGAATATATAGGATTTAGTGTCAAACTGCTACAGTATGACAGAAGGTATAGACTATAGAGCCATACCGCTAAATTGTGCCAAATATATAGGATTTAGTGTCAAACTGCTACAGTATGTCAGAAGGTATAGACTATAGAGCCATACCTCTAAATTGTGCCAGATGTATAGGATTTAGTGTCAAACTGCTACAGTATGCCAGAAGGTATAGACTATAGAGCCATACCGCTAAATTGTGCCAAAATATATAGGATTTAGTGTCAAACTGCTACAGTATGGCAGAATGTATAGACTATAGAGCCATACCGCTAAATTGTGCCAGAATGTATAGGATTTAGTGTCAAACTGCTACTGTATGCCAGAAGGTATAGACTATAGAGCCATACCGCTAAATTGTGCCAGAATGTATAGGATTTAGTGTCAAACTGCTACAGTATGACAGAAGGTATAGACTATAGAGCCATACCGCTAAATTGTGCCAAATATATAGGATTTAGTGTCAAACTGCTACAGTATGTCAGAAGGTATAGACTATAGAGCCATACCGCTAAATTGTGCCAGAATGTATAGGATTTAGTGTCAAACTGCTACAGTATGCCAGAAGGTATAGACTATAGAGCCATACCGCTAAATTGTGCCAAAATATATAGGATTTAGTGTCAAACTGCTACAGTATGCCAGAAGGTATAGACTATAGAGCCATACCGCTAAATTGTGCCAGAATGTATAGGATTTGGTGTCAAACTGCTACAGTATGCCAGAAGGTATAGACTATAGAGCCATACCGCTAAATTGTGCCAAAATATATAGGATTTAGTGTCAAACTGCTACAATATGCCAGAAGGTATAGACTATAGAGCCATACCGCTAAATTGTGCCAGAATGTATAGGATTTAGTGTCAAACTGCTACAGTATGACAGAAGGTATAGACTATAGAGCCATACCGCTAAATTGTGCCAAATATATAGGATTTAGTGTCAAACTGCTACAGTATGTCAGAAGGTATAGACTATAGAGCCATACCGCTAAATTGTGCCAAAATATATAGGATTTAGTGTCAAACTGCTACAATATGCCAGAAGGTATAGACTATAGAGCCATACCGCTAAATTGTGCCAAAATATATAGGATTTAGTGTCAAACTGCTACAGTATGGCAGAAGGTATAGACTATAGAGCCATACCGCTAAATTGTGCCAGAATGTATAGGATTTGGTGTCAAACTGCTACAGTATGCCAGAAGGTATAGACTATAGAGCCATACCGCTAAATTGTGCCAAAATATATAGGATTTAGTGTCAAACTGCTACAATATGCCAGAAGGTATAGACTATAGAGCCATACCGCTAAATTGTGCCAAAATATATAGGATTTAGTGTCAAACTGCTACAGTATGCCAGAAGGTATAGACTATAGAGCCATACAGCTAAATTGTGCCAGAATGTATAGGATTTAGTGTCAAACTGCTACAATATACCAGAAGGTATAGACTATAGAGCCATACCGCTAAATTGTGCCAAAATATATAGGATTTAGTGTCAAACTGCTACAATATGGCAGAATGTTTAGAATAATAATATCGTGTAAGATTGCACAATTATGCTGGAATGTATCGAATAGTGTATCTACTAAAGTATGTCAGAATGTATATAATTGAATGGCAGACTGCTAAAGTATGTCAGAATGTATATAATTGAATGACAGACTGCTACGGTATGTCAGAATGTATATAATTGAATGTGATACTGCTAAAGTATGCCAGATATAATTGAATGCCAAACTGCTAAAGTATGTCAGAATGTATATAATTGAATGTGAGATTGCTAAAGTGTGCCAGAATGTATATCATTGAATGTGAGACTGCTAAAGTATGCCAGATATAATTGAAAGCCAGACTGCTAAAGTGTGCCAGATATGCTAAAGTGTGCTAAACTATACTAGAATGCATATAATACTATCAGGCTGCTAAAATATGCCAGAATGTATAGAATACATTGTCAAACTGCTACAATATGGCAGAAGGTATAGACTGTAGGGCAAGACTGCTAAATTGTGCCAGAATGTATAGGATTTAGTGTCAAACTGCCACAATATGGCAGAAGGTATAGAATGTAGTGCAAGACTGCTAAATTGTGCCAGAATGTATAGGATTTAGTGTCAAACTGCTACAATATGGCAGAAGGTATAGGATTTAGTGTCAAACTGCTACAATATGGCAGAATGTATATGATTTAGTGTCAAACTGCTACAATATGGCAGAATGTATAGGATTTAGTGTCAAACTGCTACAATATGCCAGAATGTATAGGATTTAGTGTCAAACTGCTACAATATGGCAGAATGTATAGGATTTAGTGTCAAACTGCTACAATATTGCAGAATGTATAGGATTTAGTGTCAAACTGCTACAATATGCCAGAATGTATAGGATTTAGTGTCAAACTGCTACAATATGGCAGAATGTATAGGATTTAGTGTCAAACTGCTACAGTATGACAGAAGGTATAGACTATAGAGCCATACCGCTAAATTGTGCCAAATATATAGGATTTAGTGTCAAACTGCTACAGTATGTCAGAAGGTATAGACTATAGAGCCATACCGCTAAATTGTGCCAGAATGTATAGGATTTAGTGTCAAACTGCTACAGTATGCCAGAAGGTATAGACTATAGAGCCATACCGCTAAATTGTGCCAAAATATATAGGATTTAGTGTCAAACTGCTACAGTATGGCAGAAGGTATAGACTATAGAGCCATACCGCTAAATTGTGCCAGAATGTATAGGATTTAGTGTCAAACTGCTACAGTATGCCAGAAGGTATAGACTATAGAGCCATACCGCTAAATTGTGCCAAAATATATAGGATTTAGTGTCAAACTGCTACAGTATGGCAGAAGGTATAGACTATAGAGCCATACCGCTAAATTGTGCCAGAATGTATAGGATTTAGTGTCAAACTGCTACAGTATGCCAGAAGGTATAGACTATAGAGCCATACCGCTAAATTGTGCCAAAATATATAGGATTTAGTGTCAAACTGCTACAATATGGCAGAATGTATAGGATTTAGTGTCAAACTGCTACAATATGCCAGAATGTATAGGATTTGGTGTCAAACTGCTACAATATGGCAGAATGTATAGGATTTAGTGTCAAACTGCTACAGTATGACAGAAGGTATAGACTATAGAGCCATACCGCTAAATTGTGCCAAATATATAGGATTTAGTGTCAAACTGCTACAGTATGTCAGAAGGTATAGACTATAGAGCCATACCGCTAAATTGTGCCAGAATGTATAGGATTTAGTGTCAAACTGCTACAATATGCCAGAAGGTATAGACTATAGAGCCATACCGCTAAATTGTGCCAAAATATATAGGATTTAGTGTCAAACTGCTACAGTATGGCAGAAGGTATAGACTATAGAGCCATACCGCTAAATTGTGCCAGAATGTATAGGATTTAGTGTCAAACTGCTACAGTATGCCAGAAGGTATAGACTATAGAGCCATACCGCTAAATTGTGCCAAAATATATAGGATTTAGTGTCAAACTGCTACAGTATGGCAGAAGGTATAGACTATAGAGCCATACCGCTAAATTGTACCAGAATGTATAGGATTTAGTGTCAAACTGCTACAGTATGCCAGAAGGTATAGACTATAGAGCCATACCGCTAAATTGTGCCAAAATATATAGGATTTAGTGTCAAACTGCTACAATATGCCAGAAGGTATAGACTATAGAGCCATACCGCTAAATTGTGCCAAAATATATAGGATTTAGTGTCAAACTGCTACAATATGGCAGAATGTATATGATTTAGTGTCAAACTGCTACAATATGGCAGAATGTATAGGATTTAGTGTCAAACTGCTACAATATGCCAGAATGTATATGATTTAGTGTCAAACTGCTACAATATGGCAGAATGTATAGGATTTAGTGTCAAACTGCTACAATATGGCAGAATGTATAGGATTTAGTGTCAAACTGCTACAATATGCCAGAATGTATAGGGTTTAGTGTCAAACTGCTACAATATGGCAGAATGTATAGGATTTAGTGTCAAACTGCTACAATATGGCAGAATGTATAGGATTTAGTGTCAAACTGCTACAATATGGCAGAATGTATAGGATTTAGTGTCAAACTGCTACAATATGGCAGAAGGTATAGGATTTAGTGTCAAATTGCTACAATATGACAGAAGGTATAGAATGTAGTGCAAGACTGCTAAATTGTGCCAGAATGTATAGGATTTAGTGTCAAACTGCTACAATATGGCAGAAGATATAGGATTTAGTGTCAAACTGCTACAATATGGCAGAATGTATATGATTTAGTGTCAAACTGCTACAATATGGCAGAATGTATAGCATTTAGTGTCAAACTGCTACAATATGCCAGAATGTATAGGATTTAGTGTCAAACTGCTACAATATGGCAGAATGTATAGGATTTAGTGTCAAACTGCTACAATATGGCAGAATGTATAGGATTTAGTGTCAAACTGCTACAATATGCCAGAATGTATAGGATTTAGTGTCAAACTGCTACAATATGGCAGAATGTATAGGATTTAGTGTCAAACTGCTACAATATGGCAGAATGTATAGGATTTAGTGTCAAACTGCTACAATATGGCAGAATGTATAGGATTTAGTGTCAAACTGCTACAATATGCCAGAATGTATAGGATTTAGTGTCAAACTGCTACAATATGGCAGAATGTATAGGATTTAGTGTCAAACTGCTACAATATGGCAGAATGTAAAGGATTTAGTGTCAAACTGCTACACTATGGCAGAATGTATAGGATTTAGTGTCAAATTGCTACAATATGGCAGAAGGTATAGACAAGATAGCCAGACTGCTAAATTGTGCCAGAATGTATAGGATTTAGTGTCAAACTGCTACAATATGGCAGCATGTATAGGATTTAGTGTCAAACTGCTACAATATGGCAGAATGTATAGGATTTAGTGTCAAACTGCTACAATATGGCAGAATGTATAGGATTTAGTGTCAAACAGCTACAATATGGCAGAAGGTATAGGATTTAGTGTCAAACTGCTACAATATGGCAGAATGTATATGATTTAGTGTCAAACTGCAACAATATGGCAGAAGGTATAGGATTTAGTGTCAAATTGCTACAGTATGGCAGAAGGTATATACTATAGAGCCAGACTGCTAAATTGTGCCAGAGTGTATAGGATTTAGTGTCAAACTGCTATGATATGGCATAAGGTATATACTGTAGGGCCAGGAAGCTAAATTGTGCCAGAATGTATAGGATTTAGTGTCAAACTGCTATGATATGGCATAAGGTATATACTGTAGGGCCAGGAAGCTAAATTGTGCCAGAATGTATAGGATTTAGTGTCAAACTGCTACAATATGGCATAATATATAGGATTTAGTGTCAAACTGCTACAATATGGCAGAATGTATAGGATTTAGTGTCAAACTGCAACAATATGGCAGACTGTATAGACTATAGAGCCATACTGCTAAATTGTGCCAGAATGATTAGAATAGAGTGTTAGGTTGTTATAATGTGTCCTAATGTATAGAAGTGAGTGTCGGGCTGCTAGGATGTGCCAGAATGTTCAGAAAATAGTTCCAGGCTGATAACAGATGCCAGAATGTATATAATAGAGTACCGGGCTGCTAGAATATGCCAGCATGATGTTATGCTAGGTTTATTAATTATATGAGCTATATGATGACACTAGGACATCATGGTGCGATCTCAAACTAATTATTTAGTAATTAGTGACTAATTACTCATTAATGACTAGTTATTGGAACTAGTGAATTGGTTATTTATCTATCTCTGCATTTGTAATATACTCACACGAAAAAAAAAGTATGCACTTGGTTAGAGGGAAAAAATTTATACTTATATATAGAAGCAAGAAATAGGCATATTTTGTATCAAAATGTGCAAAAATGTAGTGGCTACACGATGTTTGACTTTTAATTCGTGTATTATTGTTCTTTGTGTAGTATGCAACGGTATTGAATCGGGGATACTCGGCAATCTACGTCGGAGACTAAATGCCGATGTTTCCCGGGTCAATATTGTCGTGCACGTGTTTTGTCTCGTGAACACATGTCAATGTCTTGTTCTGTGTCCAATCGTTGTGTTTGTTGTATTTGTATGAATGAAAGATTTATGAACATGAATGAAAGCTCTGCATGCATTGGACTAATACATCTTCTTTGCACAATCATACCTCCGCCCATAGGCAGAACCCAGGGAAACTCTTGCGACTTAAACAGACGGATCTGTAGTCCAGTGACACGCTGGACTGATAATCCAGGGCTCGCAGGTTCGGTCCCCCGTCTCACCCTAATAAAATTAACACTCTTTCAGATGGGACGTTAAACCGAGGTCTCGTGTCGGTGCTTTACATCGTGCACGTAAAAGAACCAGAGGAAACTCTGGAATGGGTCTCTGTCTGTATCATTGCACTATCCTCCAAAATCTAAAATAACTAATTTCTTCAGGAAGCGTCGCTCATATGGGCAACCGGTAGCGACGATAAATAAACGTAAAACACACACACGACTTAAGTCAAACTGTTATAGAGAAGATATACCTTTCGATTTATATTGAAAGAGTTTTATTTTACAACAATGTGGCCCTTTTCCCAATTATACGGATTAAAGAAGTTATCGAACGAACCTACACCAGAGTGGCTTGTATATGAATGACCCATGTCACATGTGCATATACAGTTACAACTTCGGGCACTTCTATTCATCTTCCAGACAGGTATCTCTATCTTCCCGGAACAAACAACTTGCTGTACCCGGCAGCCTGGCCTTTTTGTACTTGCAGCCCGAACTTCGGCTCCTTGACTTGAAGACACATAATATGAGTTGCATACTTAGTTTATACAAATTTATTTTAGCTCGATTGCGAAACAAGTTCTTATAACTTATACTAATCACTCTCGAGACCTCATTCCTGATGGAATCCATCGCCACGAGGGAGAGAGAAGAGGCATGTGGAATTTAAATGCCTTGCATAAGGACACAATCGTAACGGCTCCAGCGGGGCTCGAACTCCGGACCTTTCGCACGTGAAGCGAACGCGCTACCACTGAGCTATCACGACTTCCACAAATTGCATACTTGTCAATAGAACTGCAGGTCATGCTATCGGTATCGGTATCGGAACCAAGTATATAGTTCCTTCATGTTTCCAACCGGAGTGTTCTGATGCTGGCTGGTGCGTGTCATGCTTAGATGCTTGCGACCACACATATGCTATAGATGATGCACCCACTTGATATGGAAGGATATTTCACCAATTGTCAGTGGCAGAAGTATCTGGTGCACATGCCTCGATGAAGAGAATGTGTCTTGCCGTGATGTTAACTTTGTACATGAGACAAAACAAACTTCTCGATCTGCATCTTCGGTACCTTTTCCGAAATCTCCCAGACTCCCAAATTCACCAGCAGCACATTGTGGTCTTCAATCAAGTTGCAGGATGTTTTCATGCTTTGCTCAGAGCAATATAAAGTTGGTCACTAACAGTTACGGCATGAGAGATTGATCCTAGAACTGTAAGGACATATGGTAACTGGTCAGTCATGCTGTGTACCGGGGGTGTATTTTGGCTGTTTTGATGTTCCGGGTTTTAGCCAAACCTTTGTTCTGATCATCCGATGGACTAATAGTATTAGTTCTAAGCACACATGTGTCCCTTGTCTGAACAATTATATGCTTTATGATTGGCATTTAACACAATTGACAATCCGAGTGTCTGCTTCTTCGTACCGTGCACTAAGTTACTCTGTGTACATCTATATTTATTTCCGGTGTCATGGGCATGTGCTCATCTTCAAAGGCTCCACTAATAGTGGTGAGTTTTCCAGGAAGCTGAGCTGAGAGCTTTTATGCCATTAACCAGAATACGTTTTCCCTACTTTCATTCCTGAGTGTTGTTTTCTTGTTTCTAACTTTGAAGTACAGCAATATATAGCAGCGACAGCAAGACTCCAATAACGATATGGAACGGTTGGGAAGCAACATCAGAGGTTGCCCCCCCCCCCCCACACACACACACATACAGCAGTTATGTGTGTCTTTTTTCACTTCTTTTTATATCAAATTTATCAATTTTCTTCATGCTTTATTTCCTTCTGCGCTTAAACTCGCTTAGATAACCTGTCATAGCATAATACACAATGTAGCTGTGTGTATATAATTGCATTTAAGGAAATGGATTCCAATAAGTTACTATGTAACTTTTCCCCGAATCCTAACAATGCTGTTACAACGATTACTATGTTATGTACCATTCTGGAATACGATATTGTTTAGACTTCATTGAAGCGTTATAGTATCATTTGCAATCGTAGTTCTATTATATTATGTGTCATCCACATTTATGCATACTGCTTGCAAACACATGCTCTCCGGATCGCCATCTCCACATTTATACACACTCTCGCAAACACATGCTGTCCTGGTCGCCATCCACATTTATGCACACTCCTCGCAAACACATGCTCTCTCCTGATCGCCATCCACGTGTATACACACTCCTCGCAAACATATGCTCTCCTGGTCGCCATCCACGTGTATACACACTCCTCGCAAACATATGTTCTCCTGATCGACATCCACATTTATGCACACTCATCGCAAACACATGCTCTCCTGGTCGCCATCCACATGTATACATACTCCTCGCAAACACATGCTGTCCTGATCGCCATCCACATGTATGCACACTCCTCGCAAACACATGCTCTCCTGATCGCCATCCACATATGTGCACATTCCTCGCAAACACATGCTCTCCTGGTCTCCATCCACATCTATGCACGCTCCTCGCAAACATATACCCTCCTAATCTCCATCCACATCTATGCACACTCCTCGCAAACATATACCCTCCTAATCTCCATCCACATCTATGCACACTCCTCGCAAACATATACCCTCCTAATCTCCATCCACATGTGTGCACATTCCTCGCAAACACATGCTCTCCTGGTCTCCATCCACATTTATGCACACTCTTCGCAAACATATACCCTCCTAATCTCCATCCACATTTATGCCCACTCCTCGCAAACACATGCTCTCCTGATCGCCATCTCCACATTTATGCACACTCCTCGCAAACACATGCTCTCCTGATCGCCACCCACGTGTATACACACTCCTCGCAAACGCATGCTCTCCTGATCGCCATCCACATTTATGCACACTCCTAGCAAACACATGCTCTCCTGATCGGCATCCACATGTATGCACACTCCTCGCAAACACATGCTCTCCTGATCGCCATCCACATTTATGCACACTCCTCGCAAATACATGCTCTCCTGATCGGCATCCACATGTATGCACACTCCTCGCAAACACATGCTCTCCTGATCTCCATCCACGTGTATACATACTCCTCGCAAACATATGCTCTCCTGGTCGCCATCCACATTATGCACATTCCTCGCAAAAACATGCTCTCCTGATCGCCGCTCACCATTCATTTCGCAAATTTACAATTGGTACTGGCAATAATAACTCACAGCGCATACATACCAATGCTCAGATCCACATAGCGAATAACTCCCATAGTTAGTATTACATTTATATTCATTTGATTGGAAAATGCCATTTGATGCAAAAAGTCGTATACTAGTTATATCAATTATACGAACATCTGTTTCGAGACCGTCGATACGGAGAACTGGAATATACACAAAAACGTGCTCTTTGTATCATACGGTATTGATTCAAGCGTTTGGAAAGTGACTATATCCATGATACTGCAGGATCAAGAACGTTACCCAAATAAGAGCTAATGGGCAAAACATGTAAAACCTGCGTTAGAATCTTTTAGAGATTTACCATATCTGCTTGTTTAAAGGGGCTCGTGATACAAATAACTTTAATATTTAAACAAAGATTATATGGATTATATGAGAATGTTTTACTACGTTGGAATAGTTAACTAAAAGGGTCCACTACAGAACGCACATACAGATTGTTTTTATTTTGGCTTAGAATATCAACCATATTCACTATTTATTCAGAGATTATTGATACTACAAACGCAGAATAACATAAGTATGCAATATTACGAGTGTCAGCTGAGCATTTAGAAATTGAATCTGTCAGATGGCATAAAACACAGAATATACCACTATATGACCGAAAATGCCAGTTATGTAATGTCTTGGAAGACGAATTTCACTTTTTATTTGAATGCCCACTTTGCCATGAAATACGTCGTGTTCATATGAAGAAATACTATTGGAAATCCCCAAATGTACGCACATTTCGAACTGTTCATATCAGAAAACATGTTAACTGTTAAATATTTAGTTACCGATAGGCTTAAGAATATTGAAAAGCGATATTTAATATGTACAACTGTCAGTAACTATTTACCTCACTATGTCAGAAATGTTCTGTAATAAATGTGAATCGGATGGAGAGCTTCATAAATATTGATGGAAGCAACTGTGAAATTGCGTTTTATACAAATTAGTTTAGCTCGATGTTCCTGCAACTTATATTAATCACTCTCGAGACCTCATTCCTGATGGAATCCATCGACACGAGCGATAGAGAATATGCAATGTGAAATTTAAATGCCTTGCCTAAGGGCACAATCGTAACGGCTCCCTCTGGGCGCCAACTCTGGGTATTTCACACCTGAAGCGAACGCTCTACCACTGCACTATCACGACTTCCAGCTGTGTAATTAATATCTAAATATGATGAATTCTGATTTCAAATTTAATCTCCATCCATTATTGGTGATGAAGGACACGGGTACCTCCAAGCAGTATTTCGGACACGGGTGGACATCCGGCCATAACCACAAACATTCCGCTAGCCAGCTGGATAGCTTCCTCTCATTGTAGACCCGACACCAAGTAGAATTCGAATCGTCAGTTGTAGGAGGGAAGTAAGTAATTTGAAGTCAACAACATTAAACGTTTAACATCGGAGCCCCCCTCTCTCCATCCATTCTCCAATCACATGTATTTAATTCATACATATGTATTTAACAATAAAATACGATTGTAGTGTTAAACATATCACCATGTTTCTTTCTCTATTTATATTTCTACGTTATGCTGACGAACAATTAATTCTGATTATCACTAGCATGACCCTTATTTATGTTCTGCCTAGGAAATACAGGTTCATGACAGGACCCTCGTGCCTATGTATAGTAAAGCACATTGTAAGTAAAGCACATTGTAGTGTCGAGACCCTCTCATGCATATAGATAGTGTGACTCAAAGCTAACACCTTTCATGCGTATACATACAGTACACATGTAATATTATGCTATTAAATACAGACGGATCTGTAGTCCAGTGGTAACACGCTGGACTGGTAATCCAGGGATCGCAGGTTCGATCCCCCGTCTGACCCTAATAAAATTAACAGTCTTTCAGATGGGACGTTAAACCGAGGTCTCGTGTCGGTGCTTTACACCGTGCACGTAAAAGAACCAGAGGAGATTCTGGAATGGGTCTCTGTCTGTATCATGCACTATCCTCCAAAATCTAAAATAACTAATCTCTTCAGGAGGCGTCGCTCATATGGGCAACCGGTAGCGACGATAAATAAACGTAAACTAAAAAAAAATAAAAAATATGCTATTTATTTTATTATTTTCTTACTACCCACACAGCATTTTCTTATTATTATTGGAAGTTCAGTCTGTTGTGGCGATAAGTAGATCACACGCATTTCCTGGGTAGTGGGTACTAATCAGTACTCTCAAGTATCCACCCTCCGTAACTGCATAAGCGACTGACAACATTCTCACATATCACCATTTATCACTTGTCTGTGATAGGGAGCGAATCTACAGCCCTGATGTGGCAGTGAAAGGCGAGTTCTGACAACCATGTGATACACCATTCGGCCACGGAGGCTCATACTAGCCATTATGGGATCTTGACATTGTGTCATGGACCATTGCCTGGGTTCCAGTCTGTCGATTTTTCACTTTTTAACTTCTGGCCCAATTAATAGTATCGGTGTTAAAATATATTTATTTGACTGACCAGGCAAAATATATCGACTGTTCCCAGGCTACATGGACAAGTTCATGTGTGCAAATAAATTATTTATTGGTATAATACCTTTATGGAGCTTTTGCCGCATTCATAGTTGTAACGTCGCATAATAGATTCACCTTCAAAATGACCAACCAATGAAATTGGTGAATTGACAAATCAGCGGGATTTCCAGATTTATGTAAACAGACAGAAACTCTGTTTTTTTCTGCGAAAGTGGCTGACTAAGTGGAAGATAAATCAAGCAGGTTATTTACTCTATAAACGACTCACATGGCTAATGAATAAAATAGCAAAATACATCACATTGAACAAACACGTTTTGACCCCCACCCACACTGGCCACAGGAAATAGAGTCTAGACACATTTATTTTTTGCCCTATGACTATGGTCATATAGTTAGTAATGTTTACTGAAGGCAACCAACGGAAATGAAATATGCATGCAGAAACATCGACGAGAAACTAGGTAAAATCTTCCAGATCACTGATTTATGCCCTTGTGGTCCCTACTGGAAGACAGTATTCTATCTATTTTCCATTTATGTCCAACCCCTTGCCGCTTGTGAGGACGTGTCTTATGTGCAGACTAGTAGACATATTTCCCTGGTCGGCTAACGTCATTGACCAGTAGTAAGTATTATGTGTGAGGACACTACATAATGACCCTGATAGCCTTAGATTAAATAGCGGCGAAAACAGATGTACTGTAACGGCGTGAAAAGTTTCCCCCCAGAACAGGTTTTTGCCTAACTGTGGGAATAGCAAGTCACGAGAGATCACGCAATATTTCACGCTCCAGTTACCGGAATTATAAATAAACATACCTTGTGCACATCCAATCTATTTCTAACTGATCATAGAGATCATGCAGGTAAATAAGCGGTGAAAACTTTAAACCTACCCAAGTTTTCACTATATCCGTTTTATGTCGCCATATATAGATATCATTTTTTAAAGAAATTAGCAATTTTTTCTCCAAAATGACATATTCATCGTCTGCCACGCCAATATATTTACGAATATAAATGCCATTATAGTCTCACTGCTCCGTGTTTATGAGTTTCGTCCGTTATTACACACAAGAGGTCCTTATGAATAATATCGATTTTGACTGTTTTTCGCCTTCAGGTCCATGTGTTGTCACAGAGGTTCTCTAACTGATATACATGGTTGTGTAAACCTAGTTGTTCTCTGTTAGGCACCGTGTGATGTGTTCGATGGATGGGTCCATTTACGGTTCTGCACTCATTCAGAGTAATTAGGAAGGATGACGACTTCTTATGCCCCGTGTGTTTGTCTAAGTTAAACTAAATGTTAGTGTTTTAGATACAGTATATAGACAAAATGCTATATTGTTTTGTTAAAAAAGAACTGTTTGCTTACATACTAATGCTCTCGCTGTAGGCAATTTCCACAGTTAGGCGAAAACATGTGACGTCATTCCGGATTACTGAGAATGATGTACCGCTATATTGTCAACATTTCTCAAAAAGTAAACAATCGGTTTTCTTCGAGATTTTTGTGAATGAATGGTAAAATATTATTTATTTGGTGACATAAAATTGTTTGCAGTGTATGACAATTCTAAACCTATAGGAGTCCGTTATGTACTACATCGTCGGAAACCAGTAACACTGGGATATTAACCCAATATGCAGGGTTCATTCTAGGTCAGAATTTTTGGGAGAAGTGAGAAAGCGCGTGATCGCTTCCTTAAATGGTGTTCTTTAATATACTTCTGCAAAATAAGGTTAAAATGCACAGTACAACCATTAAATACAACATTTGAATAGAAGGAATGCTTTATAATGGGCCAGTGTATCTTACTAGACAACATTTTGTTTTTTAGGCAAAAGTGGGGCCCCCAGAGGGCGAAGTCAGGGTCCCTATGGCCAAAATTTCTCCCACATCGCCCTCTAAACTTATCCCTGATATGTAGGCAACCTGGTTACCTCAGTCGGTAGAGCAATCGCCCTGTAAGCAAGAGGTCCTGGGTTCGAATCTCGGTCTGTCTGCATGTTTTTCTCACCTTGGTTACAAATGTACTCATTCAGATGTCAGAATAAATCCATGAACCGCAGATGCACATTTTGTATTTACTATTTCCGTTGTAGTTTCGCAACTGTCAATAGTAAAAACAACCTGAAATCTCATTTTTAATGGTAAATTTAACTTCATTTTTCAAACTTGTTCTTTTTTCATTACTCTTGTACGTTTTTGTTCATGTAGTAAATATTTATGTGAATTTCAATGACTTTGTTATGTATCGGCTGTATTTGACGTTTGTAAAGTGCTCGTCTCCCATGTGACATCACATGATTGAATTATATGGCATGTATTGCTACTGGTATAAACTTCTTAGGCCAAATTGACATCGTCGCCGATAATTGGTATTCCCGCATATATAAGAGATGAAGGTCAATGCTGTTACTTTAAAGTTTATTCCCCCATATATAAGAGATGAAGGTCAGTACTGTTAATTTAAAGTGTATTCCCCCATATATAAGAGATGTAGGTCAGTGCTGTTACTTTAAAGTTTATTCCCGCATATATAAGAGATGAAGGTCAGTACTGTTACTTTAAAGTTTATTCCCCCATATATAAGAGATGAAGGCCAATGCTGTTTCTTTAAAGTTTATTCCCCCATATATAAGAGATGAAGGTCAGTACTGTTACTTTAAAGTTTATTCCCCCATATATAAGAGATGAAGGTCAGTACTGTTAATTTAAAGTTTATTCCCCCATATATAAGAGATGAAGGTCATTGCTGTTACTTTAAAGTTTATTCCCCCATATATAAGAGATGAAGGTCAGTACTGTTAATTTAAAGTTTATACCCCCATAGATAAGAGATGAAAGTCAGTGTTGTTACTTTAAAGTTTATTCCCCCATATATAAGAGATGAAGGTCATAGCTGTTACTTTAAAGTTTATTCCCCCATATATAAGAGATGAAGGTCAGTACTGTTACTTTAAAGTTTATTCCCCCATATATAAGAGATGAAGGTCAGTACTGTTAATTTAAAGTATATTCCCCCATATATAAGAGATGTAGGTCAGTGTTGTTACTTTAAAGTTTATTCCCACATATATAAGAGATGAAGGTCAACGCTGTTACTTTAAGGTTTATTCCCCCATAGATAAGAGATGTAGGTCAATGCTGTTACTTTAAGGTTTATTCCCCCATAGATAAGAGATGAAGGTCAGTACTGTTAATTTAAAGTTTATTCCCCCATAGATAAGAGATGAAGTGGTAATGTGGAATTGAGTGTCTTGCATAAGAGCACAATCGTAACCGCTACAACGGAAGTGAACTTCAGGCCTCTCACATCTGAAGCGAACACGCTACCACTGTGCTATCATGACCTATTATATTTGTACCTTACCTGTTTGAGCCAGCATTTAAATAATGTACATACATGTGTCGTACAATGGAGACTTCTTATTTTTTAGTCAGCATGGCTCAGATACCGGCTCAAAGATCAGGCCAGGCTGAAGAAGCAGAGGAAACATTTGGTCCTATGCTCCTCTCCAGACTTGAGGTAAATGTCCTATGCCCCTATCCAGACTTGAGGTAAATGTCCTATGCCCCTCTCCAGACTTGAGGTAAATGTCCTATGCCCCTCTCCAGAATTGAGGTAAATGTCCTATGACCCTCTCCAGACTTGAGGTAAATGTCCTATGACCCTCTCCAGACTTGAGGTAAATGTCCTATGCCCCTCTCCAGACTTGAGGTAAATGTCCTATGCCCCTCTCCAGACTTGAGGTAAATGTCCTATGCCCTCTCCAGACTTGAGGTAAATGTCCTATGACCCTCTCCAGACTTGAGGTAAATGTCCTATGCCCCTCTCCAGACTTGAGGTAAATGTCCTATGACCCTCTCCAGACTTGAGGTAAATGGTAAATGTCCTATGACCCTCTCCAGACTTGAGGTAAATTTGGGTTATGATGCTGTAGGCAAAGCATACATCTTCTCTAATGTATTATGCGGTCCGCCTCCGTGGTTGAGTGGTTAAGGTCGCTGACTTGTATACCACTGTAACCTATCATCACTGATGGTCACGGGTTCGAGCCCCGCTCAGGCCGTGTCTCATTTATATGAAAAAGTTGGCAGTTTCTTACGGAGGTTGGTGCACCCAAGTACTGGTTAACCGCTGGAGCCTGCCCAGGAAAGGTGTTGTTAGGTAAACTGCCCGCCGGCGATATAGCCCAAAATGGTGCTGATGCAGGCGTAAAACCCGAATCATAACATAACTAATGTATTATGCCCCTCATGAATATTTGCTGTCCGTGCTCTTTCTAGAGGGCGACATGGGTATAATCGTCGCCTTAGGGACCCTGACTTCACCCCCTGGGGACCCCACTTCTCAGTTATCCCAACATCAGGTCAAATCATGGATTTCTGTCCTTAACCCATTTCATTCTGGATACATTTAAAGGCTTTTGCAAACAACATATATCCAGATCAGCTGCAGCGTGACGCTGCATGCTGATCAGGATCTATGTTGTTTGCTACATAGCCATGTGTCTTAGCAAGATCATCTGAATAACAAACAGCATAGAGCCTGATCAGACTGCACGTTCCATGGCGGCTGATCTGGCTCTATGTTCTTTGCAAATACCGTTTGAACGGTATCCAGAATCAAATGGGTTAAATGGGAAGAAGACGATTCAATGAATGAAGAATGATGGTAATGGTTCCACCTACATGTATGAAAATTGTGGTCTGTTTCGGGCTGTCGAAATCAGCATCACTGTTCAAATTGTTCACATGCTTATGTGAATTTTGTTCTGATTCCACTGCAGAATTGGTGCCCACTTACAATGTATGTGAATTGTTCTATTGCGGAGTCACACATATATTGTTTTGCACTATGCCATTTGCCCATCCACCCCCACATTAAGGCACTTCTTAGCTACTAAGTTGAATACAGTATTTTCTATTCATATCGTGTACGGTGTAATGCTTGCTTACAGTTTCCCGACCATTTTTTTAATGAAATTTTGAAGAAACATTTTGTGTAAACAAATTTTAAATTTCGTTTTTCACATTTTTCTGTGCCCAAAATTGCCTACCTACCGACCCTATTCCCCCCCCCCCCCATGCAACAGTAAACACAGGGGCTATTTTTGGCCTAAGACATCACGCGAATAATCAATACCCTGTTTAGTTGTGTACGGTCATCTTTCTGTTCTGCTTGGTTGATTTTTAATGCTGTTGAGTTACGGCTTGTTAAAGATTTTAAAGAACAACAGTTTTGTCCACTATATCTCCAAAACCCGTATTCAGATTTTCACGAAACTTCACAGAAATAATCCGTACCAAGTATAGTCAACCCATTTGATTCTGGATACTGTTCAAACAGTATTTGCAAAGAACATAGAGCCAGATCAGCCGCCACGGAACGTTCCTGTCTGATCAGGCTATATGCTGTTTGCTATTCAGATGATCTTGCTAAGACACTTGGCTATGTAGCAAACAACATAGATCCTGATTAGCATGCAGCGTCACGCTGCGGCTGATCTGGATCTATGTTGTGTGCAAAAGCCTTTAAATGTATCCAGAATGAAATGGGTTACGGATATTTTCTTTCTTATTTTATTTCATCTGACCATTAAATTGGGGGGGGGGGGTAAGGGGTCGTGTGATTTTAGAAACAATTCTTGTTGTAACACAGGTTTGGCTGTTTAATGGAGGTGACCACTAACACAGGTTTGGCTGTATAATGGAGGTGACCACTAACACAGGTTTCACTGTAACACAGGTTTGGCTGTTTAATGGAGGTGACCACTAACACAGGTTTCACTGTATTTCAGGCCCATGGGATCAGTGCCACAGATGTGAAAAAGATGGAGGAGGCAGGGTTTTACACAGTGGAATCGGTAGCATATACACCCAAGAAAAATTTACTGGTCATCAAAGGCATTAGCGAGGCGAAGGCAGACAAAGTGCTGGTAATACAGTTCAGTGATCATTCTAGAGGGCGATGTGGGCGAAATTGTCGCCCTAGGGACCCTGACTTTTTTTTTGGTTTTTACTATTTTCAAACAATATTTTGTCTAGTAAGATACACTGGCCCATTATAAAGCATTCCTTCTATTCCAATGTTGTATTTAATGGTTGTACCGTGCATTTTAACCCTATTTTGCAGAAGTATATTAAAGAACACCATTTAAGGAAGCGATCACGCGCTTTCTCACTTCTCCCAAAAATTCTGACCTAGAATGAACCCTGAATTATACTGTACTAATAGTTACTGGGGTTTGCTCTCGATTTTTTGGAGGATAGTGCAATGATACAGACAGAGACCCATTCCAGAGTCTCCTCTGATTCTTTTACGTGCACGGTGTACAGAACCGACACGAGACCTCGGTTTAAAGTCTCATCGTAAAGACTGTTAATTTTATTAGGGTCAAACGGGGGATCGAACTTGCGATCCCTGGATTACCAGTCCAGCATGGTACCATTTGACTACACTACAGATCTGTCAATCAGCTGTGTAGCCAAAGAAAAGGCTGCCAATTCTAGAAAACATATCGCCATTTAATAGCCTTGATGGAATAAATCGATCAAATATTAAATAAAATACCAATCAGACTAACGGTATATATTTCTCATTTTAACACAATTCTAAGAATTATGGGAAGGGACTACCTGTTTGTCTGAAGGGCTGCTGGATTTTTGTAACTGAACTACCTGTTTTAAAAGTTAATGTCAAACCCTGCTGTGTAAGACAACCAACTAATGAAAATCTTACAGAAAATTCAGCGATCGACAAATTTAATCTGTAACGAGTCACAGGAGCCTGTTGTAATCCTAATTACGGTATTGTTGCACTCACATTAAGGGGGGGTGGGGGCGTACTCCAATTATCCCTTGGAATAGAGTTTATTTATAGGATAATAAACCATCAATTAGATATTATCTTAGCTATCAGAGCTTAGGCTAATCACCCCCACGCCATTAATTGGTTATCGCACGTGTTCAAACTCGACTGCGTGACAGCAACAAATTACTGCAGATATGAACCAGTCTACATACGTGGGCGTAAGATTTATTTTTAGGTCCGGATGGCAACAAATTACTGCAGATATCGATGAACCAGTCTACATACGTGGGCGTAAGATTTATTTTTAGGTCCGGATGGCAACAAATTACTGAAGATATCAGTGAACCTGTCGCTTATGATTTATTTTTAACTCCGGGTTTTCCCAGAGAGCACTTTTTGGGATTTTCACCAATCACATTGTTTTGGGGCCAATTATTGTTTTCTGGACCCGATGCTCAATAGGCGAATAGCAGTGCGAGCCTTATACTTGAAGGTCAATGGTTCAGTGAATGTATGTTGGTTGGCCAGTATATCATACGCCCCTTATGGGATTTTCATGAAACTAGGGTCATTGAAACGGCGCATAGCTCCATTGTTCTAACCATGTCGGGTCATGGTCGCACTTGTCTGTCCGTAGCATTTTGTTTCTGTCCATCCCTCCTAAACCCCTCGAAGGATTTTAATGAAACTTGGGTCAAATGTTCACCACATCGAGATGGCATGCAGCAGTCATGTTAAAGCACGTTTATTCAATATGTCAAAGTCGCACATACTAGTTTAAGATCAACATCTTGTCAGATTCTTTCGAATGAGGAAGCTATCCAGTCAGTGGTTCTATCCGGGTGCCGGTCCGTGCATGAAGGGAGGGGCAACTGGTATCTTCCTCCACCAATAATAGCTAGAGAGTCACCATAATTATAGCCTGTGTGGTGTGTGTGTTTTACTTTTATTTATCGTCGCTACCGGATGTTCATATGAGCAACACCTCCAGAAGAGAATAGTCATTTTAGATTTTTGGAGGATAGGTCAATGATACAGAGAGAGATCCATTCCAGAGTCTCCTCTGGTTCTTTTACGTGCACGGTGAACAGCACCGACACAAGACCTCGGTTTAACGTCCCATCTGAAAGACTGTTAATTGTATTAGGGTCAGACGGGGGATCGAACCTGCGATCCCTGGATTACCAGTCCAGCGTGGTACCACTGGACTACATATCCATCTGTCCATATAGCCGAAGCTGTTCGTACAAGTTTAAACCCCAAAAACAACAAAGTAATTTTTCTACGACTTACACTTTCAGACCTTCATGCGCCGTGGGGGGGGGGGGGAGAAGGTTGCATCATTTAGGTATTTGTGTGAATTATGTACTGAAAATGTTCTTTCTTTTGTTGATTATTATTAAGCTGGCATGGACAAAGTTTCAGACAGAGGGAACCCTGAAATCTGTATCCAATGCTTAGCACTTGCTATGTATTCTGGTAGCTCATTCCAATTGTTATTTACTCGGTGTGTAAATGAGTTTAATTCAACACTGTTATCACGAGTCTTGTTGAGCTTCAGAAAATGTTGTTTCAGCATTGCATTTTACAATCATGGCGTTGTCGAAATGTTCACAGGCACCAGACACAAAAAAAATTATAACTATATGACCATAGGCCCACAAAAAAAATGTTTGTGTGTCTGGTGCCTGTGGAAATTTTTATGTGTGTAAATATCGAAGTTCTGAATAATGATTCTTAACCTTTAGAACGCTGTAGTCGTAACGAGCAGATAATAAATGTGTAGATGGGACGATTTCAATGAAATGTCACAAGCCTTAGTTTCTAGGGAAAATACGTAATATATTACATATTATTTTGTTATCTGCTCATTTCGTCTGCTGCATGCTAAAGGTTAAGTTTATTTAAGCATTTAAATTCCACGTTGCCTCTTCTCTCTCCCTCGTGGCGATGGATTCCATCATGAATGAGGTCTCGAGAGTGATTAATATAAGTTGTAAGAACTTGTTTCGCAATCAAGCTAAATTAAATTTGTATATAGGTTGAAGGACACCCCCCCCCCCCCCAGTCACAAATTTGTTATGGTAGCAAAATTGCCTTTAAGGATATGCAGATGCTGGTTTACGCCCACCACCCGAATAGCTCTGCTGTTAACCCTTTTCCCCCCATAGAGATTTAGTTTTATTTCATACATTTGGCTGTAATTTACCAATCGTACGCAATTGATAAGCTGTGAACTTGCCTACTCCACCTTCATGGAGGTTACTAGGAATTATTAGGTGTTGGAAGCTGCAAACACTACGATGTTCCGATCTTTATTATAGCTTGTTTGACTAATGTGTCGATCTATGTGCAATAGGTATTGGCGTCGATAGGCGCTACTAAGGGGGGAAGGGTTAACTTGAATTTTCTATTCATATATTGTATGAGTTTTCAACCCACATCACCATGCAGTCTGCCTCTGTGGTTACGGTCGCTGACTTGTGTACCACTGTAACCTATCATCACTGTTAGTCACGTGTTCGAGCCTCGCTCAGGCCATGTCTCATTTATATGAAAAAGTTGGCAGTTTCTTGTGGAGGTTGGTGCACCAAGTACTGGTTAAACCACTGGAGCCTGCCCATGAAAGGGGTTGTTAGGTAAACTGCCTGTCGGCGATATAGCCCAAAATGGTGCTGATGCAGACGTAAAACACAACAAACTAAACAACAACATTATTTGCCACCATTGAAGTCAAACAATATTCAACGGTTCAACCTAACGTTCACACTTGCACATCAACGGTGTAGGATTTGAATCCCAGTGTGGTCCCGAATACTTTCATTTGAATCCCAGTGTGGTCCCGAATACTTTCATTTGAATCCCAGTGTGGTCCCGAATACTTTCATTTGAATCCCAGTGTGGCTCCCGAATACTTTCATTTGAATCCCAGTGTGGTCCCGAATACTTTCATTTGAATCCCAGTGTGGTCCCGAATACTTTCATTTGAATCCCAGTGTGGTCCCGAATACTTTCATGCGGTGAAGCTATCCAGCTGCCTTGCTGAAGGTCAATGGTTTTACCCTGTGTCTTCCAGCACCAATAACAACAAACTATGACTTTGAAACGAGGAACAAACAAGTTACTCATCCTTTGTGTATTGATTTCTTAGTAAATGTTTCTCGTAAGATGTACAACTGTCTCATAGCAGGAATGTAATTAGGAAGATACTAAATGTCTACTTCTGACCAAATGCTATTATACATGTTGTGCGCAGGAAATCTCATGTCAACCTCAATCATCTTGTTGTATGTAACATGGTTAAATGAGCCGGGATACAAAAGTAGTCGTAAAATGTTCATAATTAGTTTTGTTTTTTTAAGTGCGAAATTTCTTACTTCTTTCAAACATGCTACCTGTATTCGTTAACGGTTTCCTACACGGAGAGATTTAGGCCAATATAGTGCTATATCTCCATACATGTACTTCCATACAGCCATTTAACCCTTTCAACATAACAGGCCTCTAAATAAGCTTACAAAAAGTGTAGATCCAGATGAGCCGGCTCGTGACGAGCCGTCTCATCAGGATCTGCACTTTTTGCAAGTAATATTACAATTTTTAGAAAATAATTTACCCATTTTGATAAATGAACTGATCCAAATGTAATTTTCTTATTAATTTAATTGGTCTAAAAATGTCATGGACCAGTCCATGTCAGTTACTTGGTGTTGAATGGGTTAATCATCATGCCGTACAAACCACACATACCACACAAATAAACAGCCGGCTCCTTTCCTTGTGTTAAGATCGTTGACGTCAAATCACTTGCCTCTCTGTGGCCTCACCACTGCATCACTTGCCTCTCTGTGGCCTCACCACTGCTGGTTCGATACCCGCTTGGAGTGTTGAATTATTTCATGTGATGAAGCTATCGAGTTGGCTTGTGGAAGGTCAGTGGTTCTATCCAGGTACCCGTCCGCGCTCAGATGGACACACGGGATCTTCCTACCTCCACCATTCTAATAATAGCTGGAAAGTCATCATATGACCTATGCTGTTGGTGCGACGTAAATCCTCCCACCCCCGTTAACCCCCCCCCCTAGTGAAACACCAAATTACGGTATGTAAAGTATGTCATACTAATATAATCAGGGTTCATTCTAGGTCAGAATATTTGGGAGAAGTGAGAAAGCGCGTGATCGCTTCCTTAAATGGTGTTCTTTAATATACTTCTGCAAAATAGGGTTAAAATGCACAGTGCAACCATTAAATACAACATTTGAATAGAAGGAGTGCTTTATAATGGGCCAGTGTATCTCTTACTGGACAAAATTTTGTTTGAAAATAATTGTAAAAACCAAAAGAAATATATGTTTTTAAATTTTTATTTGGGAGAAGTGGGGCCCCCAGATGGCGAAGTCAGGGTCCCTAGGGCGACAATTTCGCCCACATCGCCCTCTAGAATGATCCCTGTATAATGTATGCACTTTTACAGTCACCTTAAAATAGACCTGATGAACCGATTTTGAACCGTTATTTGCCTGCCAGTCTCCAATTACAAGGCACAATTCAGTATTAATGAACTCAATGTGTTTTATCTTTTGTGTTAATTATGGAGGACATGTTCCAGGAATCTGCAATCTATGGTCAATTTTAATATCGATACATATGTCCATATTGAGTGTTTGAGATGGAATGACAAATGAAGGCCGTGAGTAGATGGTATGCAGTCTAGAGACAGAATCAGTGCTGCTGGTACTCAATAAGAGACATCAAGGCTGTCCGATTAGCGCAGTGGTTAGCATGCGCGCTTCTCACCAATGCAACCCGGGTTCGATCCTCTGACCGGTTTCCTCCCACACTAATGACCACATTTACGCTTTCATCCGTGCCAACGAGAGTGATTAATATAAGTTGTTAGAACTTGCTTCGCAATCGTAAAATAAATAAAGTTTAAATAAAAGACATTGGTCAATTACTGCCCCTGAATACTCCCTAAAAGTAGATAGGTCGGTCCTATTAAGTGTTTTTATCGTTTTCCGTTGCACAACATGCTAGCAATTTTATTCCACTATCGCTTCTAATGAGTACTAAATTATTATATCTCGACAGATCTCCTACAGTATATGCCTGTATTTCCAGGCAGAGGCAGCTAAGTTGGTACCAATGGGTTTGCTGTTTTGTATTTCCAGGCAGAGGCAGCTAAGTTGGTACCATTATGGGTTTGCTGTTTTGTATTTCCAGGCAGAGGCAGCCAAGTTGGTACCAATGGGTTTCACCACTGCCACAGAGTTTCACCAAAAGAGATCAGAAATTATTCAAGTCACTACAGGATCTAAGGAACTAGATAAACTGTTACAAGGTAAATTCATGTCTTACTCATTGAGAGCTATGTGTAAATGTGTGTTGCTCATTGAGAGCTATGTGTAAATGTGTGTTGCTCATTGAGAGCTACGTGTAAAAGTGTGTTGCTCATTGAGAGCTATGTGTAAATGTGTGTTGCTCATTGAGAGCTATGTGTAAAAGTGTGTTGCTCATTGAGAGCTATGTGTAAATGTGTGTTGCTCATTGAGAGCTACGTGTAAATGTGTGTTGCTCATTGAGAGCTACGTGTAAATGTGTGTTGCTCATTGAGAGCTATGTGTAAATGTGTGTTGCTCATTGAGAGCTACGTGTAAATGTGTGTTGCTCATTGAGAGCTACGTGTAAATGTGTGTTGCTCATTGAGAGCTACGTGTAAATGTGTGTTGCTCATTGAGAGCTACGTGTAAATGTGTGTTGCTCATTGAGAGCTACGTGTAAATGTGTGTTGCTCATTGAGAGCTACGTGTAAATGTGTGTTGCTCATTGAGAGCTACGTGTAAATGTGTGTTGCTCATTGAGAGCTACGTGTAAATGTGTGTTGCTCATTGAGAGCTACGTGTAAATGGGTGTTGCTCATTGAGAGCTACGTGTAAATGTGTGTTGCTCATTGAGAGCTACGTGTAAATGTGAGTTGCTCATTGAGAGCTACGTGTAAATGTGTGTTGCTCATTGAGAGCTACGTGTAAATGTGTGTTGCTCATTGAGAGCTACGTGTAAATGTGTGTTGCTCATTGAGAGCTACGTGTAAATGTGTGTTGCTCATTGAGAGCTGTGTAAATGTGTGTTTACCGTCAAGTCACTACAGGATCTAAGGAACTAGATAAACTGCTACACGGTAAATTCATGTCTTGCTCATTGAGAGCTACGTATAAATGTGTGCTTACCATCATCAGTGTAGTACAATTTTTATGACGTCATTTATTGTTGTGTAAACACGAGCCATGTGTTTGAGCACTGCGCACGGTTGCATCATTTTTCTATCCTAAAAATCAGCCTATAATAAAAAGAAAATTTGTGTGAATGATCGAAATATATCTCACTCATGTACATAGAATGGTATTGCTAGCATCACTCGTGAGAATAATACATTCAATGATCATTCTATGAAATATAATTTCATAATTCACTGAAACAAACAAATATCCTCTTATTTTAATCCCCCATTCAACACCAAGTAACTGACGTGGACTGGTAAAAGATATTTAACCCATTCAACCCCAAGTAACTGACATGGACTGGTGCATGATATTAACCCATTCAACCCAAGTAACTGACATGAACTGGTAAAAGATATTTAACCCATTCAACCCCAAGTAACTGACATGGACTGGTGCATGATATTAACCCATTCAACCCCAAGTAACTGACATGGACTGGTAAAAGATATTTAACCCATTCAACCCAAGTAACTGACATGGACTGGTGCATGATATTAACCCATTCAACCCCAAGTAACTGACATGGACTGGTGCATGATATTAACCCATTCAACCCAAGTAACTGACATGGACTGGTGCATGATATTTTTAGACCAATACATTAATAAGAAAATTACCTTTGGACCAGTTCATTTATCAAAATTGGTAATTTTATCTAAAAATAGTAATAATTATTACTGGCAAAAAGTGTAGATCCTGATGAGATGGCTAGTCACGAGCCGGCTCATCTAGATCTACACTTGTGAAGTCTATTTAGAGGCATGTAGTGTAGTAATGTGTAGTTAAATTAATTTTTTTTTTAAATGTCTTTCTGTTATTTATTGGCGAATATTCCATATTTTTCAGGTGGAATAGAGACAGGTTCTATTACAGAGATATTCGGTGAATTTAGAACGGGGAAAACCCAGTTGTGTCACACACTCGCAGTTACTTGTCAGGTATGTAACTTGCATAGATACTGTAACATAGCAGGATTCTAACCTGTACCCAAAGGATGTAACTTGCATAGAAACTGTAACATAGCAGGATTCTAACCTGTATCCAAAGGATGTAACTTGCATAGAAACTGTAACATAGCAGGATTGTAACCTGTACCCAAAGGATGTAACTTGCATAAAAACTGTAACATAGCAGGATTGTAACCTGTACCCAAAGGATGTAACTTGCATAGAAACTGTAACATAGCAGGATTGTAACCTGTATCCAAAGGATGTAACTTGCATAAAAACTCACATAGCAGGATTGTAACCTGTACCCAAAGGATGTAACTTGCATAAAAACTGTCACATAGCAGGATTCTAACCTGTACCCAAAGGATGTAACTTGCATAAAAACTGTCACATAGCAGGATTGTAACCTGTACCCAAAGGATGCAACTTGCTCAGTAATCTGTATGCATGGATGTAGATTATCCAGTCTACAACCTGTATTATAGGATATAACTTGGTTCTTACTGGGGATAAGTGATGTATCCTGGATAAAGGAATGTAATTTGTCCAATTTGCAACCTGAGTAATGGAATGTTGCATAGATAAAGGAACGTAGCTTGTCAAGTTTCCATCCTGTATGAAAGGAACGTAGCTTGTCAAGTTTGCATCCTGTATGAAAGGAGGTGTGAATAAACGATGTTGTGGTCGCATCTACGGCAGGTGGTATGACTATGTTGTGGTCGCATCTACGGCAGGTGGTATGACGATGTTGTGGTCGCATCTACAGCAGGTGGTATGACGATGTTGTGGTCGCATCTACAGCAGGTGGTATGACGATGTTGTGGTCCCATCTACAGCAGGTGGTATGACGATGTTGTGGTCGCATCTACAGCAGGTGGTATGACGATGTTGTGGTCGCATCTACAGCAGGTGGTATGAAGATGTTGTGGTCGCATCTACGTCAGGTGGTATGACGATGTTGTGGTCTCATCTACAGCAGGTGGTATGAAGATGTTGTGGTCGCATCTACAGCAGGTGGTATGACAATGTTGTGGTCGCATCTACAGCAGGTGGTATGACGATGGTGTGGTCGCATCTACAGCAGGTGGTATGACGATGTTGTGGTCGCATCTACGACAGGAGGTATGACGATATTGTGGTCACATCTACGGCAGGTGGTATGACGATGTTGTGGTCCCATCTACGGCAGGTGGTATGACGATGTTGTGGTCGCATCTACGGCAGGTGATATGACGATGTTGTGGTCGCATCTACGGCAGGTGGTATGACGATGTTGTGGTCGCATCTACGGCAGGTGGTATGACGATGTTGTGGTCGCATCTACGGCAGGTGGTATGACGATGTTGTGGTCCATCTACAGCAGGTGGTATGACGATGTTGTGGTCGCATCTACAGCAGGTGGTATGACGATGTTGTGGTCCATCTACAGCAGGTGGTATGACGATGTTGTGGTCGCATCTACAGCAGGTGGTATGACGAGTTGTGGTCGCATCTACGGCAGGTGGTATGACGATGTTGTGGTCGCATCTACAGCAGGTGGTATGACGATGTTGTGGTCGCATCTACAGCAGGTGGTATGACGATGTGGTCGCATCTACGCAGGTGGTATGACGATGTTGTGGTCGCATCTACAGCAGGTGGTATGACGATGTTGTGGTCGCATCTACAGCAGGTGGTATGACGATGTTGTGGTCGCATCTACGGCAGGTGGTATGACGATGTTGTGGTCGCATCTACAGCAGGTGGTATGACGATGTGTGGTCGCATCTACAGCAGGTGGTATGAAGATGTTGTGGTCGCATCTACAGCAGGTGGTATGACAATGTTGTGGTCGCATCTACAGCAGGTGGTATGACGATGGTGTGGTCGCATCTACAGCAGGTGGTATGACGATGTTGTGGTCGCATCTACGACAGGAGGTATGACGATATTGTGGTCACATCTACGGCAGGTGGTATGACGATGTTGTGGTCCCATCTACGGCAGGTGGTATGACGATGTTGTGGTCGCATCTACGGCAGGTGATATGACGATGTTGTGGTCGCATCTACGGCAGGTGGTATGACGATGTTGTGGTCGCATCTACGGCAGGTGGTATGACGATGTTGTGGTCGCATCTACGGCAGGTGGTATGACGATGTTGTGGTCTCATCTACAGCAGGTGGTATGAAGATGTTGTGGTCGCATCTACAGCAGGTGGTATGATGATGTTGTGGTCGCATCTACAGCAGGTAGTATGACGATGTTGTGGTCGCGTCTACGGCAGGTGGTATGACGATGTTGTGGTCGCATCTACGGCAGGTGGTATGACGATGTTGTGGTCGCATCTACAGCATGTGGTATGACGATGTTGTGGTCGCATCTACAGCAAGTGGTATGACGATGTTGTGGTCGCATCTACAGCAGGTGGTATGACGATGGTGTGGTCGCATCTACAGCAGGTTGTATGACGATGTTGTGGTCGCATCTACGACAGGAGGTATGACGATATTGTGGTCACATCTACGGCAGGTGGTATGACGATGTTGTGGTCCCATCTACGGCAGGTGGTATGACGATGTTGTGGTCGCATCTACGGCAGGTGATATGACGATGTTGTGGTCGCATCTACGGCAGGTGGTATGACGATGTTGTGGTCGCATCTACGGCAGGTGGTATGACAATGTTGTGGTCGCATCTACGGCAGGTGGTATGACGATGTTGTGGTCTCATCTACAGCAGGTGGTATGAAGATGTTGTGGTCGCATCTACAGCAGGTGGTATGACGATGTTGTGGTCGCATCTACAGCAGGTGGTATGACGATGGTGTGGTCGCATCTACAGCAGGTGGTATGACGATGTTGTGGTCGCATCTACAGCAGGTGGTATGACGATGGTGTGGTCGCATCTACAGCAGGTGGTATGACGATGTTGTGGTCGCATCTACGGCAGGTAGTATGACGATGTTGTGGTCGCGTCTACGGCAGGTGGTATGACGATGTTGTGGTCGCATCTACGGCAGGTGGTATGACGATGTTGTGGTCGCATCTACAGCATGTGGTATGACGATGTTGTGGTCGCATCTACAGCAAGTGGTATGACGATGTTGTGGTCGCATCTACAGCAGGTGGTATGACGATGGTGTGGTCGCATCTACAGCAGGTGGTATGACGATGTTGTGGTCGCATCTACGACAGGAGGTATGACGATATTGTGGTCACATCTACGGCAGGTGGTATGACGATGTTGTGGTCCCATCTACGGCAGGTGGTATGACGATGTTGTGGTCGCATCTACGGCAGGTGATATGACGATGTTGTGGTCGCATCTACGGCAGGTGGTATGACGATGTTGTGGTCGCATCTACGGCAGGTGGTATGACAATGTTGTGGTCGCATCTACGGCAGGTGGTATGACGATGTTGTGGTCTCATCTACAGCAGGTGGTATGAAGATGTTGTGGTCACATCTACAGCAGGTGGTATGACGATGTTGTGGTCGCATCTACAGCAGGTGGTATGACGATGTTGTGGTCGCATCTACGGCAGGTGGTATGACGATGTTGTGGTCGCATCTACGGCAGGTGGTATGACGATGTTGTGGTCGCATCTACGGCAGGTGGTATGACGATGTTGTGGTCGCATCTACGGCAGGTGGTATGACGATGTTGTGGTCGCATCTACAGCAGGTGGTATGACGATGTTGTGGTCGCATCTACAGCAGGTGGTATGACGATGTTGTGGTCGCATCTACAGCAGGTGGTATGACGATGTTGTGGTCGCATCTACGGCAGGTGGTATGACGATGTTGTGGTTGCATCTACAGCAGGTGGTATGACGATGTTGTGGTCGCATCTACAGCAGGTGGTATGACGATGTTGTGGTCGCATCTACGGCAGGTGGTATGACGATGTTGTGGTCGCATCTACAGCAGGTGGTATGACGATGTTGTGGTCGCATCTACAGCAGGTGGTATGACGATGTTGTGGTCGCATCTACGGCAGGTGTTATAATTGGCACTCTGCCATGTAATCGGATAATTACCGTAAGTGCTAAGGTAGGTAGTGTGTTTTTAAATATGGAAGCATTTTGTTTCAGATTGGTGTGTATATATATATAGTTATTTAAACATGATATTAATCCATATGTTTTTATACCAGTTACCTATAGACATGGGAGGGGGAGAAGGCAAGTGCCTGTATGTAGACACAGAAGGAACATTCCGACCAGAGAGATTACTGGCTGTGTCAGAGAGGTACACTTTTAACATGCTTTACCAGCATTAATACTTACATGTGGCACATCATTGTAACACCGATAGTTATATGTCATCCACCATTATCATCATCCAAATTAAACCAGACTCCCATCTAGAACAGAATCCTCTATACCAACCACATAATATCCTCTATCCAACCACATAATGTCCTCTATACCAACCACATAATATCCTCTATCCAACCACATAATACCCTCTATCCAACCACATAATATCCTCTATACCAACCACATAATGTCCTCTATCCAACCACATAATGTCCTCTATCCAACCACATAATACCCTCTATACCAACCACATAATGTCCTCTATCCAACCACATAATGTCCTCTATCCAACCACATAATGTCCTCTATCCAACCACATAATATCCTCTATACCAACCACATAATGTCCTCTATCCAACCACATAATGTCCTCTATCCAACCACATAATGTCCTCTATCCAACCACATAATGTCCTCTATCCAACCACATAATGTCCTCTATCCAACCACATAATATCCTCTATCCAACCACATAATGTCCTCTATCCAACCACATAATGTCCTCTATCCAACCACATAATGTCCTCTATCCAACCACATAATACCCTCTATACCAACCACATAATGTCCTCTATCCAACCACATAATATCCTCTATCCAACCACATAATACCCTCTATCCAACCACATAATGTCCTCTATACCAACCACATAATACCCTCTATCCAACCACATAATACCCTCTATCCAACCACATAATACCCTCTATCCAACCACATAATACCCTCTATCCAACCACATAATATCCTCTATCCAACCACATAATATCCTCTATCCAACCACATAATATCCTCTATCCAACCACATAATGTCCTCTATCCAACCACATAATGTCCTCTATCCAACCACATAATACCCTCTATCCAACCACATAATGTCCTCTATACCAACCACATAATGTCCTCTATACCAACCACATAATACCCTCTATACCAACCACATAATATCCTCTATCCAACCACATAATACCCTCTATACCAACCACATAATATCCTCTATCCAACCACATAATATCCTCTATCCAACCACATAATGTCCTCTATCCAACCACATAATATCCTCTATCCAACCACATAATATCCTCTATCCAACTACATAATACCCTCTATGCAACCACATATTATCCTCTATGCAATTTTTTTTCTCAATTTGCGAAACTGTTGGGTGGAGGGAGGTCATAAATATTTGTCTCTGGGTAATTGTAATCCTTGCAGAGTTGAAGGTAATTGTAATCCTTGCAGAGTTGAAGGTAATTGTAATCCTTGCAGAGTTGAAGGTAATTGTAATCCTTGCAGAGTTGAAGGTAATTGTAATCCTTGCAGAGTTGAAGGTAATTGTAATCCTTGCAGAGTTGAAGGTAATTGTAACTTGCAGAGTTGAAGGTAATTGTAATCCTTGCAGAGTTGAAGGTAATTGTAATCCTTGCAGAGTTGAAGGTAATTGTAATCCTTGCAGAGTTGAAGGTAATTGTAATCCTTGCAGAGTTGAAGGTAATTGTAATCCTTGCAGAGTTGAAGGTAATTGTAATCCTTGCAGAGTTGAAGGTAATTGTAATCCTTGCAGAGTTGAAGGTAATTGTAATCCTTGCAGAGTTGAAGGTAATTGTAATCCTTGCAGAGTTGAAGGTAATTGTAATCCTTGCAGAGTTGAAGGTAATTGTAATCCTTGCAGAGTTGAAGGTAATTGTATTCCTTGCAGAGTTGAAGGTAATTGTAATCCTTGCAGAGTTGAACTGTTCATTTATTATTGATCTCCCTCACTAGGAAAACCACAAGAAGTCGTGATAGCGCAGTGGTAGCGCGTTCGCTTCAGGTGTGAGAGGCCTGTAGTTTGAGCCCCACCGGAGCCATTACGATATTGTTCAAGGCATTTAAATTCCAGGTTGCCTCTACTCTCTCCTTCATGTCGATGGATTCCATCAATCAGGAATGAGGTCTCGAGAGTGATATAAGTTGTAAGAACTTGTTTCACAATGGATTCCATCAGGAATGAGGTCTCGAGAGTGATTACTATAAGTTGTAAGAACTTGTTTCGCAATCAAGCTAAAACATAAATTTGTATAAACTAAGCTATGAAAACCACTCTAATCTGGAAAACAACCTCCAAACTGAGCTTCCTTTGGTCAGGTGGTCATTCGGTGCAGAGAGATTGCACAGTATGCTAGCTGATATTGGTATGTTACCTGTAAGGGGAATGAACTCTAAATGTACGAACAACAATTTCAGGCGTATTACCCTCCCATGCATTGTTCCTGTATTGGATGACACATCCCGGGATTTAGGCCTAACAAAATAAAAGGGATGTTTCCTGTTACGGGCTGAAAAAAAATAGGGTAGGTAGGTAGGGATTTTTTTTTTTTTTTTTAATGCACGAGATGGTGTTCAACATGAATTAAACTCAAATTACCACCTAAATTTAAACTGATTTATAACCAGCATAACTTTCATGCTCATATTCAATCCAGGCTTTACCATGTTGAGAAAGGGAAGGGGGATGGCTTTACCGGGACACCCCCTGGGGCTTTCACATTCCACGGGGTTTTTACCGGGGTTTTAAATTGACAAAAATACTAGAGCAAGTGAGTGGGGGCTCATGTATACCCTGAGGACCCTTAAAGCAATGCGTGTGTGACATATTAATAGATTCCGACGAAGGAAACAGAAAATATAGGTCATTTATCCGTAGTTAAGGTTTTGTGTGACGGACGGACAGACGGAATGTATAATAAGCCCCGCTACTCGCGTGGTGGGGGGGGGGCTAACTGACTGTTAATGAGATTGACTGATGCATTTATGATTTAATACAATGGAATATCCCAATATCTAAATGCATTTTTCGACAGAGAATAGACAAAACCCATAGAGTGGTATGTTTGTGCATGTCGGACACACAAACCAACTTACAATTAAAATTTTCTTACGAAAAAAAATACGTGAAAACCCATGACACATTATTGTAAAAAGCCAATACTTACCGAACAAGTGGCCGTGAACGGCCTAGATTGTTTATGCAATGTGTAGAAAATTTCTGCAATCGATGCAGAATGGTTGACCATCCGGATTTCTTTCATTTTGCATCGATTGCAGATCAACGCCATCAAACTGCTGGACGCCGCCATCTTGGATTGGGTCCGGTATAACGCGAAAACGACACAATTTAATATAAAAAAAAGCAATAAAAACAATACGGTCGGGGGTAAAAACGGAGGGTCGGTCGGGTAACAGGAAACATCCCTTTTTTTTTGTTAGGCCTTATTGATTTATTATTATTTTTTTACGTTTATTTATCGTCGCTACCGGTTGCCCATATGAGCGACGCCTCCTGAAGAGATTAGTTATTTTAGATTTTGGAGGATAGTGCATGATACAGACAGAGACCATTCCAGAATCTCCTCTGGTTCTTTTACGTGCACGGTGTAAAGCACCGACACGAGACCTCGGTTTAACGTCCCATCTGAAAGACTGTTAATTTTATTAGGGTCAGACGGGGGATCGAACCTACGATCCCTGGATTACCAGTCCAGCGTGTTACCACTGGACTACAGATCCGTCTGTGGATTTATTGACAGCCATCAATCGGTGTATATAGTGGAATAAATATGTTTAAACCAATCGGTGTATATAGTGGAATAAATATGTTTAAACCAATCGGTGTATTTATGTCATGCTCCACCGAAATATTTCAGACAAGCATAAAAACGTTACAGTTGCTACATTGTCCGTCAGCAATATCTGCTTGCAGTAATAACTTGCCAAGTACTGGAGAATATCTGTTCAGCACTATTAAACAGTATTCTGTGTAAATATCAATCAGATTCATACCTCTACGGTCAAGGTCACACTTGGGGAGGGGGGGTCAAGCTTTAATTTCCAATTCCTTGTTGTAGATATAAAAATTCTATGTTTGAATAATTTATGAATTGGCCGATACAGGGGCATTCTGTAAGTTCATTTGCTTGGCCTGACACTTCACACACGGTTGCCACTCATCAAACCTGCCAAAATAAGTTAGGTAACTCTTGGATACAATTATGGCCTTTCTTGATTGATAAAATCTGGTTCACGTTTTTGCATTGTTTTTTGTTTTTGCATCTAATTTATTGTATTGTCGGTTTCGTAGTTAGTTGCCTGTTTGCTTGACAACGTAGCCTATATTAACCATATATACATATGTTTATAGATATGGACTGTCTGGTAGTGATGTACTCGACAACGTAGCCTATGTTAACTATATATACATATGTTTATAGATATGGACTGTCTGGATGTACTGGACAACGTAGCCTATGTTAACTATATATACATATGTTTATAGATATGGACTCTGGTAGTGATGTACTGGACAACGTAGCCTATGTTAACTATATATACATATGTTTATAGATATGGACTGTCTGGATGTACTGGACAACGTAGCCTATGTTAACTATATATACATATGTTTATAGATATGGACTGTCTGGATGTACTGGACAACGTAGCCTATGTTAACTATATATACATATGTTTATAGATATGGACTCTCTGGTAGTGATGTACTCGACAACGTAGCCTATGTTAACTATATATACATATGTTTATAGATATGGACTGTCTGGATGTACTCGACAACGTAGCCTATGTTAACTATATATACATATGTTTATAGATATGGACTGTCTGGATGTACTCGACAACGTAGCCTATGTTAACTATATATACATATGTTTATAGATATGGACTCTGGTAGTGATGTACTGGACAACGTAGCCTATGTTAACTATATATACATATGTTTATAGATATGGACTGTCTGGATGTACTGGACAACGTAGCCTATGTTAACTATATATACATATGTTTATAGATATGGACTGTCTGGATGTACTGTACAACGTAGCCTATGTTAACTATATATACATATGTTTATAGATATGGACTGTCTGGATGTACTGTACAACGTAGCCTATGTTAACTATATATACATATGTTTATAGATATGGACTGTCTGGATGTACTCGACAACGTAGCCTATGTTAACTATATATACATATGTTTATAGATATGGACTGTCTGGTAGTGATGTACTCGACAACGTAGCCTATGTTAACTATATATACATATGTTTATAGATATGGACTGTCTGGTAGTGATGTACTCGACAACGTAGCCTATGCTAGAGCATACAACAGCGATCACCAGTCTCAGCTGCTGATACAAGCTGCGGCCATGATGACAGAATCCAGGTAAAATACAATGTACTGTTGAATATGATACCTCGGTATGGGTATATATATCATGTAGAGATTTACGGTGGCCTGGTAGCGGATCAGTAGTTCAGTGGTTAACACGCTGGACTTGTAATCCAGGGGTCGCAGGTTCGATCCCCTGCTAGACCATACTAAAATGACTAATATCTTAGGATGAGACTTTAATCTGAGGTCTTGTGTTGGTGCTGTACACATAAAAGAACCAGATGAGACTCTGGAATGGGTCTCTGTCTGTATCATTGCATTATCCTCCAAAAATCTAAAATGAGGCGTCGCTAATATGGGCAACCGGTAGCGATAATAAATAAACGTAATGGACTAGGATTTAGTTTATACAAATTTATTTTAGCTTGATTGCGAAACAAGTTCATATAACTTATATTAATCACTCTCGAGACCTCATTCTTGATGGAATCCATCGCCACGAGGGAGAGAGAAGTGGCATGTGAAATTTAAATGCCTTGCCTAAGGACACAATCATAACGGCTCCAGCGGGGCTCGGACTACGATTTGTTAAATGTGATTCAGCACTTATGATTGTAGTAGTTAGCATAGCTAAAATAATTCTGATCCGAAATTCAAAATGGCTGCCATTGATGACCATTTTAGTTTAACCGTATTTTATTTTTCAATAAATTGCAGCCACAAATGACATTAATAAAAAAAAGTTTAAACTTTATTTATTTTACAACGATTGCGATTTCTTTAATATTCTTCTGCAAAATAGGGTTAAAATGCACAGTACAACCATTAAATACATTTGAATAGAAGGAGTGCTTTATAATGGGCCAGTGTATCTTACTAGACAAAATTTTGTTTGAAAATCATAAAAACCAAAATATAATTATTTTAGGGAGAAGTGGGGCCCCCAGAGGGCGAAGTCAGGGTCCCTAGGGCGACAATTTCGCCCACATCGCCCTCTAGAATGATCCCTGTTATATAAGTCGAGTATTGCTCCGGACCAGGAACATGCTGGGTTTGCTGTAAAATGTTGTATTAAATATTGCACTTGTGTTGCAGGTATGCGTTATTGATAGTAGATAGTGCCACAGCTCTATATAGAACAGATTACTCGGGACGAGGGGAACTGGCTGCTAGACAGATGCATCTTGCAAGGTTTCTCCGAATGTTGCTGCGACTTGCTGATGAGGTAACAGGCTTATCTGTTAAGTCTGCAAAGGATCATACAAGTTTAGAGTTTAACCCTTTCAACACCACATGCCTCTAAATAGGCTTACAAAAAGTGTAGATCCAGCTGAGCCGGCTCGTGACGAGCCGTCTCATCAGGATCTGCACTTTTTGCCAGTAATATTGCTATTGTTAGACAAAATTACCCATTTTGATAAATGAACTTGTCCAAATGTAATTTTCTTATTAATTTATTGGTCTAAAAATATCATGGACCAGTCCATGTCAGTTACTTGGTGTTGAATGGGTTAACTGCGCCTGTATGAGTGGTAGTTGTTATATTTTAATCTGTAGCAAGAACACTTATAATTATATGATACACCTGCTGTAGGTTCAAATCCCTCTTGCCGAATTCTTTCATGTGAGGAAGCTATCCAGCTGGAAGTTAACACTAATGTAGTGTCACTTTAAATGGTGGATTACTAAAGTTAACACTGATGTAGTGTCGCTTTAACAGAAGTTGTATTTCCTTGAGTTGCGCTTGAATGAAATACAATCTATTCACGAACCCGGCCGACTGTCATGATCAGAAATTTCTATAGCCAAATATCATTATCGGAATTTTCCGTATTTTTTTGGTCGCAGTGGAATATTACTAAATGTCAAGGTCGATGCACACACAGTGCCAAATAAGGGCTGAAGCGGCTATAAGTTCACACATTTCACATAGATTGCTTTGGTTAACACTTGACTCAATGGTAAACTGACACTTGGAATGGTATATACCGGCCGAGGACTGCAAGCACCAGGTTGCCGCTAATACCATGTGTAATGTAGAGTGATTTTCGTTTGAGAAGTTTGAACTGGCCGTTGACATTAAGTGATCGCTCTATCCAGGTGGCCGTTGACATTAAGTGATCGCTCTATCCAGGTGGCTGTTGGCATTAGGTGTCCGCTCTATCCAGGTGGCTGTTGACATTAGGTGTCCACTCTATCCAGGTGGCTGTTGGCATTAGGTGTCCGCTCTATCCAGGTGGCTGTTGGCATTAAGTGTCCGCTCTATCCAGGTGGCTGTTGACATTAGGTGATCGCTCTATCCAGGTGGCTGTTGACATTAGGTGTCCACTCTATCCAGGTGGCTGTTGACATTAGGTGTCCGCTCTATCCAGGTGGCTGTTGACATTAGGTGTCCGCTCTATCCAGGTGGCTGTTGACATTAGGTGTCCGCTCTATCCAGGTGGCTGTTGACATTAGGTGTCCGCTCTATCCAGGTGGCCGTTGACATTAAGTGATCGCTCTATCCAGGTGGCCGTTGACATTAAGTGATCGCTCTATCCAGGTGGCCGTTGACATTAAGTGATCGCTCTATCCAGGTGGCTGTTGACATTAAGTGTCCGCTCTATCCAGGTGGCTGTTGACATTAAGTGATCGCTCTATCCAGGTGGCCGTTGACATTAAGTGTCCGCTCTATCCAGGTGGCTGTTGACATTAAGTGATCGCTCTATCCAGGTGGCCGTTGACATTAGGTGTCCGCTCTATCCAGGTGGCTGTTGACATTAAGTGTCCGCTCTATCCAGGTGGCTGTTGACATTAAGTGTCCACTCTATCCAGGTGGCTGTTGACATTAGGTGTCCGCTCTATCCAGGTGGCTGTTGGCATTAGGTGTCCACTCTATCCAGGTGGCTGTTGACATTAGGTGTCCGCTCTATCCAGGTGGCTGTTGGCATTAGGTGTCCACTCTATCCAGGTGGCTGTTGACATTAAGTGATCGCTCTATCCAGGTGGCTGTTGACATTAGGTGTCCGCTCTATCCAGGTGGCTGTTGACATTAGGTGTCTGCTCTATCCAGGTGGCTGTTGACATTAGGTGTCCGCTCTATCCAGGTGGCCGTTTGCACAGATTAGGCCTTATTCAGATTCAGTCTCTGTGTATATTTCAAAGATGGAAATGTCTTGGAAGAATCCAAGATCAAAATAGGCATAAGTATGCAGTGAATCATGTCAATAAACACACTGGCAGTGGTCATTGTTGAATGGTTATAAAAAATACATTTGTAATATGTTGATGCAAGATCAAAATGATGGTCCTAGAGCCATGTGGTCCTAGAGCCTAGAGCCATGTGGTCCTAGAGCCTAGAGCCATGTGGTCCTAGAGCGTCCTAGAGCCATGTGGTCCTAGAGCCTAGAGCCATGTGGTCCTAGAGCGTCCTAGAGCCATGTGGTCCTAGAGCCATGTGGTCCTAGAGCGTCCTAGAGCCATGTGGTCCTAGACCCTAGAGCCATGTGGTCCTAGAGCCATGTGGTCCTAGAGCGTCCTAGAGCCATGTGGTCCTAGAGCGTCCTAGAGCCATGTGGTCCTAGAGCGTCCTAGAGCCATGTGGTCCTAGAGCCATGTGGTCCTAGAGCCTAGAGCCATGTGATCCTAGAGCCATGTGGTCCTAGAGCGTCCTAGAGCCATGTGGTCCTAGAGCCATGTGGTCCTAGAGCCATGTGGTCCTAGAGCGTCCTAGAGCCATGTGGTCCTAGAGCCATGTGGTCCTAGAGCCATGGCGTCCTAGAGCTGTGTGAGCCTAGAGCCATGTGGTCCTAGAGCGTCCTAGAGCCATGTGGTCTTTATCCAGAAGTGATCATTAGCGTGGTTTCGAGTATTTATTGATTAAATTCGCATTTTTATTTTTTGTACAAATTTAGTTTAGCTCAATTACGAAACAAGTTCTTACAACTTAATCACTCTCAAGACCTTATTCCTGATGGAATCCATAGCCACGAGGGAGAAAGAAGAGGCAATGTGGAATTTAATTGCCTTGCCTAAAGGCACAATCGTAACGGCTACAGCTGGGCGCGAACTCCAAGCCTTTCGCACCTGAAGCGAACGCGCTACCACTGCTCTATCATGACTTTGTATCTTTAATAACAGTGTATGGTCACGTCAAATCTTGCCTTTCAGTTTGGAGTTGCAGTTGTAATAACAAACCAGGTGGTGGCGCAAGTAGATGGTGCTGCAATGTTCTCTGCAGATCCCAAGAAACCCATTGGAGGAAACATCATAGCTCATGCCTCCACTACACGGTGAGTAAACATAGCTCATACCTCCATTACATGGTGATTAAACATAGCTCATGCCTCCACTACATGGTGAGTAAACATAGCTCATGCCTCCACTACACGTTGACTAAACATAGCTCATACCTCCATTACACGGTGAGTAAACATAGCTCATACCTCCACTACACGGTGAGTAAACATAGCTCATACCTCCATTACACGGTGAGTAAACATAGCTCATACCTCCACTACACGGTGAGTAAACATAGCTCATACCTCCACTACACGGTGAGTAAACATAGCTCATGCCTCCACTACATGGTGATTAAACATAGCTCATACCTCCACTACACGGTGAGTAAACATAGCTCATACCTCCACTACATGGTGACTAAACATAGCTCATACCTCCACTACACGGTGAGTAAACATAGCTCATACCTCCACTACATGGTGAGTAAACATAGCTCATACCTCCACTACACGGTGAGTAAACATAGCTCATACCTCCACTACATGGTGGGTAAACATAGCTCATACCTCCACTACACGGTGAGTAAACATAGCTCATACCTCCACTACATGGTGGGTAAACATAACTCATACCTCCACTACATGGTGAGTAAACATAGCTCATACCTCCACTACATGGTGAGTAAACATAGCTCATACCTCCACTACACGGTGGGTAAACATAGCTCATACCTCCACTACAAGGTGAGTAAACATAGCTCATACCTCCACTACATGGTGAGTAAACATAGCTCATACCTCCACTACACGGTGAGTAAACATAGCTCATACCTCCACTACATGGTGACTAAACATAGCTCATACCTCCACTACAAGGTGAGTAAACATAGCTCATACCTCCACTACAAGGTGAGTAAACATAGCTCATACCTCCACTACATGGTGAGTAAACATAGCTCATACCTCCACTACATGGTGAGTAAACATAGCTCATACCTCCACTACACGGTGAGTAAACATAGCTCATACCTCCACTACAAGCTGATGTTTTGGTTTCTAATAACTAACGGTGTTTTTGTGTTTTAGTGGTTAGAGAATAATCCTACCTGACCGTGAGACCACATTTTCGAGTCTCCTGTCAAGTACATTTCTACACATCATAAGCTGAGGGCAAATTCATAGTCAAACCTGTCTTAAAGCGACAAGTACATTTCTACACATCATAAGCTGACGGGAAATTCATAGTCAAACAAACTGAGTATTTCAACTAATAAACAAGCGTCATATACGCCGTTTGTTGACATTACAAAATAATGTAAACCGTGTCGACATACATGCATAATACAACCTGTGTATCCCGAATAACGAGATTTTTGGTACATATTTACCGTTATATCTCACATGTGTGCCTATGCATATTTATTTGTAGACTAATCTTATTTAAATTTATTATCTCTAAGCGACAGTATCAAGCGTTTAATTTTGACTGCAATGACAAAGAAATGTCAATTCAAGAGCGTGGATGACCGGTATATGAAATCCTACATTCACTTTTGAAAGTTCTTTTGGGGCTTTCTGCGATGTAATGTCGCTTTAAGCAGCCACTCAAGGGAATCACAGAATGGCTGCTTAGCACAGGTGGCTGCTTAATAGGGGCAAATGTATAATAAAGCAACACATCTAGGAATCTGGAAACTGGGTGCTTAATACAGGTTGGCTGCTTATGGAGGTGACAACTAACACAGGTTGGACTATATATTTCAATGTATTTAAGGTTTAAACTTTATTGCGAAACAAGTTTTTAACAACTTATATTAATCACTCTAGTTTGCGCAGATGAAAGCGTAAATGTGGTCATTGGTGTGGGAGGAAACCGGAGTACCCGGAGAAAACCCACCTGTCCGATCTGTTGACCACCGTACCATCTCACATACTTCCCAGTCAGAGGATCGAACCCGGGTTGCATTGAAATGTATTTCTAAGCACAGAAACAAACTGTTGTTCCTTATATATTACTACCCTGTTAAATAGATTGTAAATATTGTATTATAAATATTTATGTCTGTATTACTATATATATGCATGTATAATATATATTAATTTGTATATACAGTCAAACCTGTCTTAAGCAGCCAGCTAAGGGAGTCAGAGAAAGTGGCTGCTTAACACAGGTGGCTGCTTAATAGAGGTCAAATATATAATAAAACAACATATTGGGAATATGGAAACTGGCTGCTTAATACAGGTTGGCTGCTTAATGGAGGTGACCACTAACACAGGTTTGACTGTATTCGATATTGTAAACTGTTGAAATAGTTAGTTTAAACAATATTTTATTCAATGAATATACATAGTATAATGATCACAATAAGAAAATACATGTAGGATTGAGGAGAAAGCAACTTGCTTATATGGTTACCTCTTTCCTACCAAACTGTTGAAATAGTTAAAAGTGACTTATAGGCTGTATGCGGCCGGGTATTGTTGTAACTATGTGATATTACTCCAGTCAATATATATACGTTCAAACTAATTGCAACAGTTGATATTTTCATACTGAATGAAAGCTCATGTGCACATTAGTCGTACAAAAAAATGTTGCACTCTACAGATGGAACTAAAAATGGAAAAAAGATGGGATGAATTATTGCAAAGTTTTAAAATTCAAAGATGGCAAACAAAGCCCACCATACCGAATACTCTTCAGTCTTACCATATCCAATATTTCGTCAGTTGTCTCTTTCTTGGACATGTTTTACCAATTTTTGCCAATAGTACAAGAGTGCAACTTTTTGTATCCAGAGCTTCACATATTATCATAGTCATAACTGCTCAAATAAATTCTTTTGCAATTAGTTTGCACCCAGATGCCAATTCCAGCTGCCTTGGCTGGAGTATATTGCTTGTAAATGTACATAGCACAATGTCACTATAATAACATTTACTCGCTTAACTTACTTACTTATTCTTACACCATCTCCGTGGCCTAGTGGTTAGTGTCCGCCTACGGAGCAGGAGGTCGAAGGTTCGAACCTCGTCAGGAGTTCATTCTGATATGGCCGGTTGGTGAGCCGTCAACTAGTTAAATAATGGTTACCGATTGCCTACCAGCCTGGCGCCTGGCATACACGCATAGGATTCGGGGAAGTACTGATGTTCATAAAAATAGGTGTCTCATAAGTCAGAAATGGCTGGCCCTTTAAATAGGGGTGACACTATAATAAACCAACATGGTACTTTTATAGTATCTATTTATATCATTTTGATGTGTTGCCTCATAGGCTGCATGCACTGTTAGTTGAAATGACATTAATGTCTTCATTTTTTTCATTTACTGTAGACTAAAAGGAATGGCCAACGATCTATTTCTACTGGACAGCTAACATGATTTTATCACATGAACATGCATCTCGATGCCTTGTTTGACACAGTCCGCCTCCGTGGTCGAGTGGTTAAGGTCGCTGACTTGTATACCACTGTAACCTATCATCACTGATGGTCACGGGTTCGAGCCCCGCTCAGACCGTGTCTCATTTATATGAAAAAGTTGGCAGTTTCTTACGGAGGTTGGTGCACCCAAGTACTGGTTAACCGCTGGAGCCTGCCCAGGAAAGGTGTTGTTAGGTAAACTGCCCGCCGGCGATATAGCCCAAAATGGTGCTGATGCAGGCGTAAAACCCGAAATATAACATAATTGTTTGACACTATTCCTAAAATTTTACAAGTGATAATATTATATTATCTATTTTAGAATGAATCTGTGACATTCAACTATACTGATATGTTAGTGTCTTGTTGTGTACAGTACATAGTATATGGTGTACAGTACATAGATATATGGTGTACAGTACATAGATATATGGTGTACAGTATATGGTGTACAGTACATAGATATATTGTGTACAGTACATAGATATATGGTGTACAGTATATGGTGTACAGTACATAGATATATGGTGTACAGTACATAGATATATGGTGTACAGTACATAGATATATTGTGTACAGTACATAGATAGATATATTGTGTACAGTACATAGATATATGGTGTACAGTACATAGATATATGGTGTACAGTACATAGATAGATATATTGTGTACAGTACATAGATATATTGTGTACAGTACATAGATATATGGTGTACAGTACATAGATATATGGTGTACAGTACATAGATATATTGTGTACAGTACATAGATATATGGTGTACAATACATAGATATATTGTGTACAGTACATAGATATATTGTGTACAGTACATAGATATATGGTGTACAGTACATAGATATATGGTGTACAGTACATAGATATATTGTGTACAGTACATAGATATATTGTGTACAGTACATAGATATATTGTGTACAGTACATAGATATATTGTGTACAGTACATATATATATGGTGTACAGTACATATATATATTGTGTACAGTACATATATATATATGGTGTACAGTACATAGATATATGGTGTACAGTACATAGATATATGGTGTACAGTGCATATATATATTGTGTACAGTACATAGATATATGGTGTACAGTACATATATATATTGTGTACAGTACATATATATATTGTGTACAGTACATAGATATATGGTGTACAGTACATAGATATATGGTGTACAGTACGTAGATATATGGTGTACAGTACGTAGATATATGGTGTACAGTACATAGATATATGGTGTACAGTACATAGATATATGGTGTACAGTACATAGATATATGGTGTACAGTACATAGATATATTGTGTACAGTACATATATATATTGTGTACAGTACATAGATATATGGTGTACAGTACATAGATATATGGTGTACAGTACATAGATATATGGTGTACAGTACATAGATATATGGTGTACAGTACATAGATATATGGTGTACAGTACATAGATATATGGTGTACAGTGCATATATATATTGTGTACAGTACATAGATATATGGTGTACAGTACATAGATATATGGTGTACAGTACATAGATATATGGTGTACAGTACATATATATATTGTGTACAGTACATAGATATATGGTGTACAGTACATATATATATTGTGTACAGTACATATATATATTGTGTACAGTACATAGATATATGGTGTACAGTACGTAGATATATGGTGTACAGTACGTAGATATATGGTGTACAGTACATAGATATATTGTGTACAGTACATAGATATATGGTGTACAGTACATAGATATATGGTGTACAGTACATATATATATTGTGTACAGTACATAGATATATGATGTACAGTACATAGATATATGGTGTACAGTACATAGATATATTGTATACAATATATAGATATATGGTGTACAGTACATAGATATATGGTGTACAGTACATAGATATATTGTGTACAATATATAGATATATGGTGTACAGTACATAGCTATATGGTGTACAGTACATAGATATATTGTGTACAGTACATAGATATATGGTGTACAGTACATAGATATATTGTGTACAGTACATAGATATATTGTGTACAGTACATAGATATATGGTGTACAGTACATAGATATATTGTGTACAGTACATAGATATATTGTGTACAGTACATAGATATATTGTGTACAGTACATAGATATATGGTGTACAGTACATAGATATATTGTGTACAGTACATAGATATATGGTGTACAGTACATAGATATATTGTGTACAGTACATAGATTTCATTAGAATTCTGTTTCAACACAATGAGAGATATCGGTCAGTTACAGCCCCTGAATACTCCCTAAAAGTAGATAGGTCCTATTAAGTGTTTTCTTCTGTTTTTATCGTAGTTTCCTTTGCACAACATGCAACAATTTTTTATTCCACTATCGCTTTATATGATTATTAAATTACTATATCTCGACATATCTCTTACAGTATATGCAATATTTGTAAAACAATGTTATTAGTTAATTAACACAATTTTGATAAAATCACAATTATCATACCGCAACATCTGGTTAGGGAACAGCAAAGGAAACAATTCAGGATCTTTCTGCCAAATTGAGGTAATAGAAAATTAGAGACATCTCTCATTGTGTTGCATAATTTGTTCCTGTTTTATTCCACTATCGCTTTATATGAGTATTAAATTACTATATTTTGACATATCTCCTACAGTATAGCAATAGTAACTTATTTGTAAAACAATGCTATCAGTTAATTAACACGATTTTGATAAAATCACAATTATCATACCGCAACATCTGGTTAGGGAACAACAGTAAAAACAAAGGATTCCAACTAAAAGGACCTATTCACATCTTGGAATAAATCAGACTTTATCTGCCAAGGGAGGTAATTGAAAATTAGAGATGTCTCGCATTGTAATGAAATATGACATGAGATATTTAACTGTTACTTTCACCGATAGCGTGCAAAGAGTGAATATACACACTGCCTACTCAATCTTCTTGGCGCCTGAAAATATATATATATATATACTTCATGCATTTTGTTGTTTGCTACAGGTTATACCTGCGGAAAGGACGAGGCGAGACCAGAATATGTAAGATCTACGATTCACCGTGTCTGCCCGAGGCCGAGGCAATGTTTGCAATAAACGCCGACGGTATCGGTGACGCAAAAGACTGATATGCTTTGATAAAAACGAGGAATGGTAGACCATTTGATGGGGAGAACTACAGGAGTAACCAGTCTGCTTATGATGTAGCTTAAAGGTGTATGTCAAGGAGAGTGAATGTGCTGATGGGGAGAACTACAGGAGTAACCAGTCTGCTTATGATGTAGCTTAAAGGTGTATGTCAAGGAGAGTGAATGTGCTGATGGGGAGAACTACAGGAGTAACCAGTCTGCTTATGATGTAGCTTAAAGGTGTATGTCAAGGAGAGTGAATGCAGCACCACCTACAACAACCACCTCACCACAACAACCACATCTCCACAACAACCTCTCCACAGCAACCACCTCTGCAACCACATCTCCACAACAACCACCTCTGCAACAACAACCACATCTCCACAACAACCTCTTCACAGCAACCACCTCTCCACAACCACCACCTCACCACAACAACCATCTCCACAACAACCATTTCTCCACAACAACCACCTCACCATGACAACCATCTCTCCACAACAACCACCTCACCATGACAACCACCTCACCATGACAACCATCTCTCCACAACAACCATTTCTCTACAACAACCACCTCACCATGACAACCATCTCTCCACAACAACCATTTCTCCACAACAACCACCTCACCATGACAACCATCTCTCCACAACAACCATTTCTCCACAACAACCACTCACCATGACAACCACCTCATCACAACAACCATCTCTCCACAACAACCATCCCTCCACAGCAACCACCTCTCCACAACAACCACACCTCTCCACAACAACCACACCTATCCACAACAACCACACCTATCCACAACAACCACACCTATCCACAACAACCACACCTCTCCACAATAACCACACCTCTCCACAACAACCACACCTCTCCACAACAACCACCTCTCCACAACAACCACACCTCTCCACAACAACCACCTCTCCACAACAACCACACCTCTCCACCACAACAACCACACCTCTCCACAACAACCGCCTCATCACAACAGAGTTAAACTTTCAGCCAATTGTCGTATATGAGTGAATATGGACTGGAGACATGTGGTGTGTTACAACTGTTTTAATCATCTTCAGTCCAGCTGTTAGTTCCAGCTGTCACACTACACTTTTATATGTACAATTATCTCAATCGAGTCAAGAGTTGTTTTTTTAGATATACATAATGAATAAACTGCCCCCATCATATGATCACCCTAGTGCCGCTAAAAGCACACAATCAAAATCTTCTTAGACAAAGATAAACCTGGCTAATATTTTTAAATAGTTTATAGTTTATACAAATTTAATTTTGCTCGATTGCGAAACAAGTTCTTACAACTTATATTAATCACTCTCGAGACCTCATTCCTGATGGAATCCATCGCCATGAGGGAGAGAGAAGAGGCAATGTGGAATTCGAATGCCTTGCCTAAGGGCACAATCGTAACGGCTACAGCAGGGCTCGAACTCCGGCCTTTCGCACCTGAAGCGAATGCGCATCCACTGCGCTATCACGACTTCCACAACAATTTAAATAGCATTATGTTTTAAATGATGTATCCGCCCGATTAAGTTAATCAATGTAAGTTGCCTGTTCAGTAATTCAAGCTCAAGTTATTTCAGTACCTAAAGATTTTATCTCGGCTTTCCAAAACTGACAAATCAAATGGGGACTCTTTGAAGGAGACTTTAGTTTCATTTGCACACACAATTATTTGTGCATATAGGACTTTGATCACATAATGTTTCATATGCACACACAATTATATGTGCATAAAGGACTTTGATCACATAACTAGGCTTGTATTCAAGGTAGTAAAGCTATTACATATTGTCTTATGTGTCCACATATTTAATAACACTGGAAGGATTCTGATTGGTCGCTGCATGACATTGACAGCTTGCAATACACATTCGACATATACATGTATCATGTGTTCATGCTTTATTTGTTGAAAATCAACTGTTTAGATCAATAAAATGTTTAATATGCACTAGCGCATTATATAGAGATTAGAAATATTGTGCCGATTATATGCGTGATGTTGTTTTGATTATCAGGGACTATTTACTATGGCGTACAGATACACCTTAATGTAATTAGGCTAAAAAATATACTTGCAAACAGAAACGTTTGTTTCCCTTCAAATGTATGGTTGTGTTACTATGGTAATGTGATCAAACGAATCTTACACTCATTGTTATTTCATACCACATAATGTGACATATTATGAAACACGTTTTGGAATTTTGCTAATAATCTCGCCAAAACTCGTTTCATAAAATATGGTATGAAATCAGCATAAGTGTAGGATATATTTGCAACATGATATTTTTGCTGCAAATCCCCCCTAGATACTTCAGGACCATATTGTGCCTATGACGTGTATTTCGGGGGTGGGGTATCATTTCAAAGAAATTGCGGATTAAAGAAACTTTTCATTCTAAATTTTTTTATCACGCATTTTCAATTTTTCATTAAAAACTGGGGTCGATTTCGGCCAAAGTTGCATGTAGTCTCTTATCAGTTATGTAAGGTATTTATTTTTGGTTATAAAATAGGGTATGAAATTTTTTACCAAACCTGTTTTATTAAATGAAACTTTAACATTAACCCTTTCAACACCACAGACCTCTAAATTGGCTTACAAAAAAGTGTAGAGCCGTCTCATCAGGATCTGCACTTTTTTCAAGTAATATAACTATTTTTAGAAATTTGTTTACCCATTTTGATAAATGAACTGATCCAAATGTAATTTTGTTATAAATTAATTAATTTATTGGTCTAAAAATATCATGGACCAGTCCATGTCAGTTACTTGGTGTTGAATGGGTTAAGCTGTACAAACAACATATAAGATTTGGTTATGTCTGTGTCATGTAGTCACTGGAATGTTGGTCAGATGCATGTAGCTGCACGGGATACAAAGATTGGTCCCACCGCCATCCAGTTTAGCGAGGTTCTATAGCCATTCGGCTGTATCTCGTCATTTTAGCAGCTTAGGCCAAAGAAAATTAATGTTTAGTTTCTCCGGCCATTTCTTTACAAAAATCCCAACAAAGCCGTATGTCTTAATTTTAATTACATTTTTATCACAAAAACTAGACAGAATCAGTCGACTCTGTCGTTCACCTACAGCATTTATAATGTAATACATTGCAATGACTTGTTCAGTTTCCTATTTTGCACCATTTTCCTAACAAATCTTTTCTTTTACTAAGCTTCGCAGAGATCAAATTAGTCCTCAAAAATATTCAAACTCGGCACGATTCGTACACAAAATGAAACAAATTCGCCGAATTGTATTCATAAAAATCAGATGTGGCGGTGGGGGGGGGCCTGAGAAACTAAACATAAACTATGTTTAGCCTTAATGCCATTGTTTCTTGTCTGGTTATTAAGTTTTTCATCATGCCATGATACTGAGATTATGCTTCTAAATGCTGTGTTTAATATTCGCATATAGTTGCCACTTTGTGAGACAGTCCGTGTGTGTGTGGCTGCTTCCTGTAAGGGGCAAAACTCATAAACTATTGAAGGAAATCAAATGAAACTCTGGTTAGCATTGCTCGAACCGGGAAGTATGTGAAATTGGTACGGTGGTGGCCAGATCAGACGGGTGGGTTTTCTCCGGGTACTCCGGTTTCCTCCAAATGATAACATTTACGCTTTCATCCGTGCCAACGAGAGTGATTAATATAAGTTGTTGAAACTTGTTTCGCAATCGTTGTAAAATACATAAAATTTAAACTAAATGAAACTTTAAATAGTGGGCGATGAGATGGAGTGTAGTGTGTGTGTATTACATTTATTTATCGTCGCTACCGGTTACCCATATGAGCAACGCCTCCTGAAGAGATTAGTCATTTTAGATTTTTGGAGGTTAGTGCAATGATACAGCCATTCCACATTCTCCTCTGGTTCTTTTACGTATCGAGTGTTTGCACAGCTGCGGCAATACGTCTTTGATCAGGTAAATTTGCCTAAGGAAAGTCTCACTTCGGTGACAAACTGGCAAGTGTGAAATACTGCACATTTACACTGAAAGGAGCAGAAAATGAATTTGATTTAACCAAACATTTTGACTTAGCGGAATTTGACATAAACGTAGGTAGTTATATGCAAAATGATAGTATTTGAAATGGGACTTTGGTCTGACTGACAATAACTTTGGCCTGACTGACAGTAACCGGTTAATTTGATATAACAGACTGGTCTGACTGACAGTAACTTTGGCCTGACTGACAGTAACCGGTTAATTTGATATAACAGACTGGTCTGACTGACAGTAACTTTGGCCTGACTGACAGTAACCGGTTAATTTGACATAACAGAATTTGGTCTGACTGACAGTACCGGGTAACCGGTTAATTTGACATAACAGAATTTGGCCTGACTGACAGTAACTGGTTAATTTGACATAACAGACTTTGGCCTGACTGACAGTAACCAGTTAAATTGACATAACAGACTGGCCTGACTGACAGTAACGGTTAATTTGACATAACAGACTTTGGTCTGACTGACAGTAACTTTGGCCTGACTGACAGTATCCGGTTAATTTGACATAACATACTTTGGTCTGACTGACAGTAACCGATTAAATGGACATAACAAACTTTGGTCTGACTGACAGTAACCTGTTAATTTGACATACCCGGTAACTTTGAGATAAAGGAAATAGACTTTACATTTGTTTCTACTTCTGTTTTAGTTTGTTAAAGGTGTGTTGCTGAATGATAAAAATACATAAATTACTTTATAGAGAAGTCTTTGTATATAATGTAAATAAATAATGTGTTGATTTTGTGAAAACCTATGCAACTTCTTAATTGTTTGTCATCCCTTTGTAGCCCTCGCCTCTCCATATTAGTCCCCTACTTGCCAGGACCAGATGGGACTATAGCTTTAACCTCCATCCACACACACTCATTCCCCTTCCTGCCAAGACTGGATTGGACTATAGCTTTAACCTCCATCCACACACACTCATTCCCCTTCCTGCCAGGACCGGATGGGACTATAGCTTTAACCTCCATCCACACACTCATTCCCCTTCCTGCCAAGACTGGATTGGACTATCGCTTTAACCTCCATCCACACCCATCATTCCCCTTCCTGCCAGGACCGGATGAGACTATAGCTTTAACCTCCATCCACACACACTTATTCCCCTTCCTGCCAGGACCGGAGTTAGCCTCCATTCACACATACTAATTCCCTTCCTGCCAGGACCGGATGAGGCTATAGCTTTAACCTCCAACCACACACACTCATTCCCCTTCCTGCCAGGACCGGATGAGACTATAGCTTTAACCTCCATCCACACACACTCATTCCCCTTCCTGCCAGGACCGGATGGGACTTAGCTTTAACCTCCATCCACACACTCATTCCACTTCCTGCCAGGACCGGATGGGACTATAGCTTTAACCTCCATCCACACACTCATTCCACTTCCTGCCAGGACCGGATGGGACTATAGCTTTAACCTCCATCCACACACTCATTCCACTTCCTGCCAGGACCGGATGGGACTATAGCTTTAACTTCCATCTACACCCATCATTCCCCTTCCTGCCAGGACCGGATGGGACTATAGCTTTAACTTCCATCTACACCCATCATTCCCCTTCCTGCCAGGACCGGATGGGACTATAGCTTTAACTTCCATCTACACCCATCATTCCCATTCCTGCCAGGACCGGATTGGACTATAGCTTTAACCTCCACCCACACACTCATGGGTACATATGTGCCTTAGAGAACAATAGATCTAGCAGTCTAGGTTAGCTGCTATGTGGCTATGAATCCTTTTACGCGGCTAATAGAACAAAGGAGAGAACGATGAGGTAGCCACCTGAGTACCTATTTGTCCGTCTGTCTCATTCCGTCCATCCGTCTGTCTGTCATTTGTTGTCGCCATAATTTGGTCATACCTCGTTGGTTTTTTAAATAACTTGTCTCAAATGTTCAACATAATGTATGATTGTGTTGCGTGGATGAACCAGGTCCATAACTCGATGGTCAAGGTCATACTTAGAGGTCAAATGGGTTCAAAATGTCCGGAGTATAAGTCGTAAACCCATTTGTGGATTTTCAAATAACTTCTCACAAATGTTCACCATAATGAGAAGGAATGTCGCGTGCAAGACCCAGGTCCAATACTCCAAGATCATACTTAGAGGTCAAAGGGATGCAAGGTTACACTTAGAGGTCAAATGGATGCAAACATCTTGCTGAGAGAATAAGGAACAATACTGTATGTGTAAAACCATGCCTCGGGGTTATAAAACTGTTCTCAAAACTCGGTCTCAAGCGCCTGATTGGTTCAGCTGACATTAACACTCAGAATCAACAATCAGATCACTTGAGCTTGAGTTTGAAATCTGAGAAAAGTTTTATAACCTCGGGGCCATGTAAGGGACTATGGTGATCCCTGCAGCTGGGTTCTTGTTTAATTAGGCACCCTCAGAAGTACATAGTACAATGGATATCAACAGAGTGGGCACTTTTGTAACCAGAGTCGGACGAATGTTTTAGTTTATACAAATTTATTTTAGCTCGATTTTGAAACAAGTTCTTTATTTTAATTGCTGTCTATACCTCTATTCTGATGTAATACATCACCACGAGGGAAAGCGGAGACAGTGTGGGACGGGTCAGTTGGTGATTAACACGAACTGCGAATCCAGGGATCGTAGATTCGAGCCCCCGTCTGACCCTAATAATATTAACAGTCTTTCAGATGGGATTTTAAACCGAGGTCTCGTGTCGGTGCTGTACACCGTGCACATAGAAGAACCAGAGGAGACTATGGAATGGATATCTGTCCTTATCGCTGCACTATCCTCCAAAAATCTGTAATGACTAATGTCTTCAGGATGCGTCGCTCATATGGGCAACCGATAGCGACGATAAGTAAACGTAGGCATACACACAGAAACAATGTAGAATATGTGTACCTTGCCCACTAATATATAAGGGCACAATTAATAGCAACAAATGTGTTAACTCCATGCCTTTCACACCGCGCTAACATGACTTCAACACGCCCTTTTCTAATAGGGTCGGATGTACAGTCAAACCTGTGCTAGTGGTCACCTCCATTAAGCAGCCAGATTCCCAATATGTTGATTAATTATATATTTAACCTCTATTAAGCAGCCACCTGTGTTAATCAGCCACTTTCTGTGAGTCCCTTGGCTGGCTGCTTAAGACAGGGTTGACTGTATGTACTATACAATGTATAGTAAACTAAGCTTACTAAGTGGGCACTTTTTTCTGGACGAATTGGAATTCACGTGATAAGAATTACTGTTATGTTGGGCAGGGTTTCATGTTATTGTCAAACTAAATTATGCACTTTTTAATCTATATACACTATCCGAGTGTGTATTAATCAACAGAGTGAGTTTTCAATCGTCCTTCTATTATATATTTATGTTCAACATATATGTGTTCTAACTGGGTTGTATGTACATAGGGCAATGTCAATGTATCCGTTTGACCCACACACTACGTGTGTTTGGCATTGTTAATACCTTCCGATCATATTTAAATTGGTTAGCTTTCGTGCTACACTCTAGAGTTAACAATTGGCTTTTAACTCGGTGGACTGGTCAGCCACGGTGTACTGACCGGCTAATTCCCATGCAGCTAGCGGTCAGCAATTGTAGGCGGTCAGGTATTATTGATATAATAAATTAGCAATTCATGTTTGTAAATGTTAATGATATACATATTTATTTTCTTTTTTATGCACACGTCTTTGGGGGGTGTCCATCTCTCCGGTTATTCAGTAAAACTACTACCTGCAAGGTCACATGCAGAACAATGTCTGATCGGGTCAAATTTTTTCTTTATAAAATTTATTTAACGTCGCTACCGGCTGGTTGCCTATTTGAGCGACGGACCGTTTACCTAACAACACCTTTCCTGGGCAAGCTCCCAGCGGTTAACCAGTATTTGGTGCACCAAACACCGTAACAAATTGCCAACTGTTTCATATAAGTATAAAGAGACACGGTCTGAGAGGGGACTCGAACCTGTGACCATCGGTGATGATAGGTTACAGTGGTATGCAAGTCAGCGACCTTAACCACTCGACCACGGAGGCGGTTTTAGGGTCAACATTTGGATGACAGCTTATAGTCGGTGTCGGTGATAAACACCGTTATCACACCGGGCAGGTGATAAACACCGGGCAGGTGGTAAACACCATTATCACACCGGGCAGGTGATAAACACCGGGCAGGTGGTAAATACCGTTATCACACCGGGCAGGTGATAAACACCGGGCATGTAAAAGAGTCGGGGTGCTTCTGGAATTGGAGCGTCTTCTTTACAAATAATTATCGCTTCTCACCAATGCAGCCCGGGTTCGATCCTCGGACCGGGATGTATGTGAGATTGTACGGTGGTCGCCAGATCGGACAGGTGGGTTTTCTCCGGGTACTCAGGTTTCCTCCCACACGAATGGCCACATTTACGCTTTCATCCACGCCAACGAGAGTGATTAATATAAGTTGTTAGAACTTGTTTCGCAATCGTTGTAAAATAAATAAAGTTTAATCTTGACTAATATATCCCCAACCCACACAAAACAATGCCCGGACACTGTGTGTGTTTTACGTTTATTTATCGTCGCTACCGGTTGCCCATATGAGCGACGTTTATTTATCGTCGCTACCGGTTGCCCATATGAGCGACGTACGCCTCCCGAAGAGATTAGTCATTTTAGATTTTTGGAGGATAGTGCAATGATACAGAGAGAGAGACCCATTCCAGAGTATCCTCTGGTTCTTTTACGTGCACGGTGTAAAGCACCGACACGAGACCTCGGTTTAACGTCCCATCTGAAAGACTGTTAATTGTATTAGGGTCAGACGGGGGGTCGAACCTGCGATCCCTGGATTACCAGTCCAGCGTGTTACCACTGGACTATATATCCGTCTGTGCCCGGACACTACCACAGGTAGTCCAACTAAGTAGGCGTTAATTATCACGTGCATTGCATTCCTGTGACCGGGACGTCCGGGTAGGCAACTTGTAACTAGAGCCACAGACTGTGACTATAACCCAATGATGATCACGAGATTATAGTTTCGTTGATAACTTCGGGGTAGGCCCTCGATGTGTACTGTTTTAAATAGTACGGTACTTTTGCTCTTACATTATAGTCGAACGTGGCCTGATTAATTCGGCTTATCGGTTGGGCTCATTTTAATCCCATGACTGCATAATAGTACCTAGGGATCTTACACATTGTACTAACTGTAAACGCTTTATAGATCTTGTAATATTATGAATTTATAGAGTAACGTAAAACCGCGTAACAACTGTTGTGTAAATATCGTATGCTTACGCAAACGATATAGTTCTGAGCAAAATAGTTGATTGTTAGAACAAATATGACCGTGTCATGTTGGGACCATAGTTTATTTTCCGGTCAGTCGATACGTAGATATGTGTACGGTAGGCCCATGTCCTCAGCTGACCGCGAGAGAGTGGCCGCTATATGACCTACCATCTATGTATGTCCTAGATTTACTAGATCACTGTGACCTGCCGACTGTTTATACTGATATTTTTCTCGTGAAAATTAATTATTAATCACATTTATCCGTTATTTTGCCAAATGCTTAAATTTCAAACTGATGGTAGGCGTTCTCTAGAGGCAAAATGATAAGAAATATGCATGTGACATGCTGGGTCGCCACTCCATTGGGTCACCCTGACATATCAGTGTAGCCTATATTCTATACGAGCAAAAAAAACAAGAGATCGAGATAGATATATTTTATATAGTGTAACCTATGACTAACCACTTCCAGTATGATGGAGTTCGTGCCACATTATAATTGGAAATAGAAATACTGGATTATACAAATTAGCAAAACACTTGGTATGGCATGTTTAGAGATAGTTAAAAACACCAGCTGATACACGAACTATATATATATGCACAGGGTCACTACAATCTAGTGTCATTTGCAGGGTATGCATGTCGATATTGATATGATGTCGGGGTTTTATTCATATTTCGTCTAAAGTGTATGCCGGGTATTAAAAAAAAGAAATGGATTTATCAGCAGGAGAGAGTGCCGAAGAAACGCGGGTAAGTAGACTTCTATTTAAATCTTTATTTTGACAATAATTTATTTTGATTGTAAACATTTATTTTTTAAATAAATCGCCTGACAGTGACAGTAGATTCTATTCGTAGTTGGCGTATCCGAGTTGACCTCTGTGAGCTGCTGTATTCGCTTTATATTAAAATATTTATTATCGGACGAATTGTGGGGGGGGGGGGGGTCGTCCATCCTAGTAGGATGTTAACCCTCGGCGACAATGTTCATTTTCATTGACAGTCGACGACGTCGGTAACTGTGCTGGTTCACGGTAGTAGGGTAGGTATGACGGAGGGTTTAACGTGGTGTGCACGTGCCCGCTTCCGTGCTGGAAAGCAGCGACGTATCCAGAGGAGGGACTCGAGCACCCCCTTAATTTCCAGTGATGATTTTTCATTTTTGTAATTTCCTATAAAATCGTTTCACCAACACCTATCCTCATTTTACTCGACAGGTACCAGGAAATTGCACCATTTTAGTATTCAGTTGTGACCTGCTATGGCCAATGTATGTGGCAATTGTTTGCAAAGTATACATGCATGCAGCTTAAAGTTGTGTTTTATTTGAAGAACAATATAAAGACTCGGGATAGGCGTTGTATTTGGACAGATTTGTATAACATTGTTTCAGATAGGGCCATTTTACTGATCGATGCGAAATCTGACATCCCACAGAGTAGAATCCCTGTACTTAAATATATATACTAGTACCCCCAAACGTGCCGAATCCCTGTGGTTGAAATAGGAGGCAAGATTTTAGATTGTATTCTTTATTTACGTTTATGATCAATGTAGGGGCCCACAGCAAACAACGTTCATTATAATAAACACATATCGATGTACATTGTCACTCAATAAGAAGTTGTAAGAAACGGTTACAGTAAAACAAGATGCGCCAAGCTTGCACATGAAAGTTGTGCCATCACTGGGTTCGAACCCTGCAGCCTCCATAGATAACGAAACGAGCAACCTGGTAGAGTAACTATTATAATCACATCCGACGGATCTTGAGCATACTCCAACTTCAATATGTTATTTATACAAATTTATTTTAGCTCGATTGCGAAACAAGTTCTTACAACTTATATTAATCACTCTCTCGAGACCTCATTCCTGGTGGAATCCATCGCCACGAGGGAGAGAGAATAGGCAATGTGGAATTTAAATGCCTTGCCTAAGGGCACACTCGTAACAGCTACAGTTGGACGCGAACTCCGGGCCTTTGGTACCTGAAGCGAGCACACTACTACTACGCTATCACGACTTCCAATATATACACAACTTAAAGCGACATTACATCGTAAAAAACAAAGACATGCATTTTTACATATACAGTGAAGCCTGTCTTAGGCAGCCAGCCAAGGGAATCACAGAACATGTGGATGCTTAATAGAGGACACATTGTATCATACAACAGCATATTGGGAATGTGGAAACTGGCTGCTTAATACAGGTTGGTTGCTTAATGGAGATGACCACTAGCACAGTATTGGCTGTAATTAACATTGCTAATACAAATTCTTCCGAAATAATTCGAACTTTGAACTTTCAGTCAATAAACGGTGTTTTTGCGGTCTACATACTCCCAAAAGTGAAGATAGGCTTTCGTATAACGGTCAGCCACACTCCTGAATTGACGTCTGTTTATTATTAAAGTCGTGAAGCGCGTGATACTGTCGTTTAGAGATAATTTAATTTCTCAGATGCTCGCAAATTTATTTGAAATTGCGAGATAGTATTATAATAATTATGAACAATCCAGAGACGCGTGCTATTTGTATCAGAGATAAGAAAACACACCATAATATATCTGCTGACCTGGCTATGTATAGGATATAAGCCGAAAACGATCCACTGTGTAAACTATTGGACTGTGTGAGGCACGTAGCACCGAAGACAGTACCAATATGTTCTATATTGGATCCGTTTGAGGCTCATATCTTACTTAAAACACACACTTATATAACAAGATCCTACACATTAAAATGTTTAGTTTCGTACATTTACGCTTAGGATTTAATATAATACTTTGGACTATCGACAGCAGTCCAATATTAATAATAATGGACTGCAAGCACAAAGGTATGACGTCACAACAGTGTTTTTAAATACTGTGATTGGTTGAACAGGCGGTGCGGGTACGAAGCCGGGCGTAGGCCTATATAGTTTGTATAATATGATACCGATTATGCCCCCCCCCTCGTGAGTTTGATTGCATGGATACGCACTCGGTAGTTAGTTTATACAAATTTATTTTAGCTCCATTGCGAAACAAGTTCTTACAACTTATACTAATCACTCCCGAGACCTCATTCCTGATGGAATACATCGCCACGAGGGAGAGAGAAGAGGAAACGTGAAATGTAAAAACCTACCTAAGGGCACAATCAGTTATTCTGGTGTAATCAGTATGATCGTCCGCCCGGCGGATAGACATACGACCGATTCTAAACCTCTCTCTCTCCAGCTTCTGTTTAATCCCCAAGCCCGTCTCCCTCTCCATCACCCCCCCCCCTCCCCATACCCAATTATGTTAATATATTAATGTTGAACTTTACTTCAGTGTCATCTACGCACAATATATTCAACAGTTCGTGTTTGTAAATCAAATGACAGTTACCGTAGTGTGTAAATGCCTTAGGTCAGCATGACACCATGTGAAACATATCACAATAACCTAAAATACTGATGTTGTCCAACAACAAATCTAAGCGGACAGCAACGATAGATAACCAATGCCAACGTGCAATGATTACTAAGTATTGGAACACGCATTTGCGTCCATCGATATCGTGTACCCTGTCTTACGTTCTTTTTGTTTTGTCTTTTGTTGTATTTTTCTAGACGAATGGGAATTTATGTGATACGAATTACTGCTATGTATTCGTATTATTGGTATTAACATTGTCCAATTGTTTTCAGGCAACTAGTCCCAAGCTTTCATTTGTGTACGCATATAAATACATGCTTGAGCTGGACTCCAGAAATGGCCCATGTCAATGAAATTCTGTAATAATAATTGGTTCCCATATGATTCGCGGATGTTCCAGCAGGGATGTGGTATATACTATTATGTTGGGCAGGGTTTCATGTTATTGTCAACATGTTTGCATTTAATTACTAAATGATGCTCGTTCTGATGCTGGAGCTGTTGTTTCTGGTGTTCCTCAGGGGTCTGTCTTAGAACACATTCTATTTATAATCTACATCAATGATTTACCTATGACTCTAACGAGTCCAGTTATGGGCATATTTGCTGACGATACAACTATATCCGCCTCCGACAAATCTCTTGACACTTTTACTACTTATTTATCTACTGATTTGATCAATGTTCACCAGTGGTGTCTAGACAATCGTATGATTCTCAATACTTCTAAAACAAAATTCATATATATTTCCTGTAAATCGAAAGCATAGTTTGTTACTGGGTCTGCTCCTGAAGTGGAATTGAACAACACCATCATGCATGCGAATTCTGCTGAACGGCTACTTGGAGTCATGGTCAACAACACACTATCCTGGGATAAACATACTGACAATGTTCTCAAAAAGTGTAACTCTTATTTATATTTACTGCCGCGCATAAAAATATATCTCTATTCACAATCGCAAGCTCTTCTACAATGCTTTTATACTAGAGGACATAGAAAACGCACACTTCGGATAAGTGTATTTTACATGAAAAACAATAACTATATAAATACATAGTTTTAAACATTGTGGACTATTTTTAGTTGTTTAGTTTGTGTTTTGTAATAACGATGTGATATATATTTGATGGAATCCTTCGTATTTCGTTTTCATATAATAATAATCATATAATGTAAGTGCGTTTTCTATGTCCTCTAGTATAATATATGCCACACTTTTGTTGCGTAATTTGGGGTGACTGCAATTCATCTTTAGAAGATAAACTAGTTCGGTTTCAAAAGAGAGCTGCTACTCAGAATTATTATAGATCGGTATTTCGACACGCCATCGCAATTATTATTCTCCCAACTAAAATGATGACCTTTCCAGAACGAGTCATATGTCAGACGGCTATACAAAATGTATAAACCACCACACGGAGCTGCTCCAGAATACTTATAATCGTCATTGGCTTCACTTTTACTTCTGATATACATCGTATAATTCTCAGATCAACCTCAGAATATCAGTTATACACAGGGTGGTATATTATTTCGTAACTATCGAACAGTTCAAAAGTCTCTACTTAAGGTGGGACAATAACAATACACACTAATTCCATTGTTCTACTAGTATTACTCCAGATGATATTGTACACAGTCATTCTTTTCTTTTCATTATTTACAAATATTTACAAGCATGTATTAGATCAACAATCATACATTCAAACTGTATATATAATACCACATGCATATATATATATATATATTTATTTATTTATATTCGCTTTTTTTAATTTTATACAAATTTATTTTAGCACGATTGCGAAACAAGTTATTTCAACTTATATAAATCACTCTCGAGACCTCATTCCTGATGGAATCCATCGCCACGAGGGAGAGAGAAGAGGCAATGTGGAATTTAAATGCCTTGCCTAAGGGCACAATCGTAACGGCTCCAGTGGGGCTCGAACTCCGGACCTTTCGCACCTGAAGCGAACGCGCATCCACTGCGCTATCACGACTTCCTTATTTATATTCGCTGAGCGAAGATTACAAAATATTTTCAATTTTCCGAAATAACCAAGTGTTTTTGTTACATATAAAATATGCATGCATAATAGTTATTTCACTTTTCAATAATTTGATTATATCAACATATTCCCGTCTGTTTTCACTAACAATATAAGACTTGTATATATAGAAAACCCAATTATGGTAAACAGCAAGTTGATATCCAGATATTCAAAATGATATATCTTGTAACCTAACACAATTGCAGATAGTCTATTAAAGTTATTATTTATTCCACAGTGTCTGGGCATATGCATAATGGTTTGCCAAAAAGGAACCAAGCTGTTGCATGATATGAATAAATGTTCGACATGGTACACATGTGCAGTCTTTATCACACATGTATATATGAACATTGCTATATATTTACTAGATTCTGTGAATTGCTGTATTTAAGCTAGTTTCATGTATATACCCATATATGAACATTGCTATATATTTACTAGATTCTGTGAATTGCTGTATTTAAGCTGGTTTCATGTATATACCCATATATAAACATTGCTATATATTTACTCGATTCTGTGAATTGCTTTATTTAAGCTGGTTTCATGTATATACCCATATATGAACATTGCTATATATTTACTAGATTCTGTTAATTGCTGATTTCATGAAAAAATGTTTAAACTTTATTTTGCAACGATTGCGAAGCAAGTTTTAACAATTTATACTAAACCCTCTCGTTGGCGCGCATGAAAGCGTATATGTGGTCATTCGTATGGGAGGAAACCGGAGTACCCGGTCGGAGAAAACCCACCTGTCCGATCTAGCGACCACCGTAACATCTCGCATACTTACCGGTCGAGGATCGAACCCGGGTTGCATTGGTGAGAAGCGAGCACGCTAACCACTGCGCTAATCGGACAGCCAATTGATTTCGTTGCTATATAGATGTATTATCATTAATTGTCTCATTCCCCCTTTCTACTCTACTAGCCAATTCCATATATCATCATATTCCATTACATTATTATCTATCTACTATTCAGCTTTTACATTACTATATAATTTCAATGTGCACTTTTCACTTATAATCCTATCTTTTGATTGCATTTGATTTGTATATATGTTGAGGGCCTCGTCGTAGATTACACTTTAAAAATGAGTTCTCTCGTTAAATAAACTCATTATTATTAATAATTATTATTATGTACATTAAAATGCGCCATCGTCGTTCTAGGAATAGTGACGGTTGTTGACTTCAAAGTACTTGCCCCTAACCGCTGTATGTTCGATTCCCACTTCTGAGCATGTCATTTTGCCAGAAGTTAAAAAGTGAAAAATCGACAGACTGGAACCCAGGCTAACATAAGTCTACACGTTGCAAGTACAGTCGCCCAAATGCATTTATGCGGTGGCGACTTTAAATAAACTTATTATAGTCAAGTTGCAATTTTCATTTTTGGAAAGGAAATCACAATTCAGACATACTATATTACGGTGACTGATTAGAACCGCTACCTCTATGCTTATTTTATTAAATAAGTAACTTGTGACATGTTCCTTATCCCCTCCCCTCACACCCCACCCCCACTCCAACACCGCACGTGGGATCAAATAAAACAGAAATGATATTCGTAAAATAATTAAACAAATAAATTGACACGCATCATGTCCTTGACAATAATAGCAGTCTAGCCGGTCCGGCCTACTGATCCCTCCAGATCAGACAGCTGAAGAATTTAAATACACGTCCCCGTCCTTGGGGTCATTTCATTGGATTGACCTTTGACAGCCAGGTGCTCAGCACACAATAGGCGTCAATAAACTACAAAATTTCGATTAAAGCCGGTCTGATGTAGACGCTATCAAACTAGGCAGCTCAAGGTCCTGACATCGACATTGACCCTAGGTGGCTTAAGAGTGTGACCGGGTCAACATCGGGTAACTCAGATAGTGAGCGAGGTCATTTCAGGACGCACAATCGATTTAAAATGTGAATGCATGAAAAGGTGATGCTGAACATAAATTTGAATATCGGTTAGTGTCAGCGGATGTGGTGAATTGTCCATCTTAAAATGCCTCATTCCCCCTTTTCTACTATGCTAGACAATTCCATATATCATCATATTCCATAACATATTATATATAGTTTCTCTACTAGACAATTCCATATATCATCATATTCCATAACATATTATATATAGCTTCTCTACTGTTCAGCTTTAACATTACTATATAATTCCACATGTGCAGTTTTCACTTGTAATCCTAGCATTTGATTTGTAATATATGTTGAGGTAGATTAACTTTAGTTAAATGAGTTCTCAGGTAAAATAAAGTCTTTATTATTATTATTATTTCATTAATATTATTATTATTGTTATTATTCCATTATTATTATTATTATTATTGATATAATATATAATATATAATTATTATTATTATTATTACAGAAAAACATCGCTTAGACGTTTATTTACTCATTTTTTACTTGAAAACTATTTTTCCTATTCAAATTCATTCTATTGTTACATTTTGCACTTGACTATTTACAAAGGTAATGATGATTTTGTATTCTGACATCTCCATAATCTCCTTGTTGGCTTGTTCCGTCTTAAAATAAATTATAGTCAGTTGGAATTCTGACTATAATGAGGTAGTGAATTCAGAATGGAAGAAGCTGAATTAACCCTTAACATGCCGAATAAATTGGAAGGACTGTGTCATTTTCTTGGGGATAGTACAAGATACATAAGACGCTGATGATCCTGATTGAGCTTATTTACCCTCGCCTCCGGCGAACCATGTGGGCGAGCGTGAGAAGACGCTTCAATTCCAACTCCAAGTTATTGCACCGACACTCAATACCTCGGTGTACAGTCCCACGTGACGGGTCAGACGGGGTGATCGAGCCTGCGATCCCTGGATTCGCCGTCCAACGTGTTAACACTGGACCCGTCTGTCCAATGTAGCCTATTCGTATTGGGTGTATATACATACACTCAGCAAAATTCCTAATCGGTCACCTGGTGTTTTATAATATTTGGACCAATTAATAATCATAAAATATATATGTTTTGATATTGTCATTTAATACTTTTTATTCCAGATGATTATACTGCGATTCATTGCATACAGATCTGACAGACGGATATGTAGTCCAGTGGTAACACACTGGACTGGTAATCCAGGGGTCGCAGGTTCGATCCCCCGTCTGACCCTAATCAAATTAACAGTCTTTCAGATGGGACGTTAAACCGAGGTCTCGTATCGGTGCTTTACACCGTGCACGTAAAAAACCCAGAGGAGACTCTGGAATGGGTCTCTGTCTGTATCATTGCACTATCCTCCAACAATCTAAACTTACTAATGTCTCCAGGAAGCGTCGCTCATATGGGCAACCGGTAGCGACGATAAATAAACGTAAAGCACACACATACAGAGCTGTAAGTCGTGATAGCGAGTTCGCTTTAGGTGTGAATAGTCCGGAGTTCATATACCATGCATTTATATTCCGCATGGTGTCCGATTAGTGTAGTGGTTAGCACGCTCGCTTCTCACCAATGCAACCCGGTTTCGATCCTCGGACCGGGAAGTATGTGAGATGGTACGGGGTTCGCCAGATCGGACATGTGGGTTTTCTCCGGGAGGTTTTTTCACGAAAGAAAAAATATAAATTGTTGAAACTTGCCTCACAATCGTTGTAAAATAAATAAAGTTTAAACTTTTTAATTCCACATGCCTCTTCTCTCACTCTTTCTCTCTCTCTCGCTCTCTCTCTCTCTCTCTCTCTCTCGCTCTCTCTCTCTCTCTTCTTCGTGACGATGGATTCCATCAGGAATGAGATCTCGAGAGTGATTGATATACGTTGTAAGAACTTGTTTCGCAATCGAGCTAAACTATAGTTGTATAAACTAAAGATCTGTAATAAAATAAATATATGTATACTGATATCATATGGTTATTAGTTTGTTCCAAATACTGTAAATTATATGGTTATTAGTTTAGTTGTTCCAAATACTGTAAATTATATGGTTATTAGTTTGTTCCAAATAATGTAAATTATATGGTTATTAGTTTGTTCCAAATACTGTAAATTATATGGTTATTAGTTTGTTCCAAATAATGTAAATTATATGGTTATTAGTTTGTTCCAAATACTGTAAATTATATGGTTATTAGTTTAGTTGTTCCAAATACTATAAATTATATGGTTATTAGTTTGTTCCAAATACTGTAAATTATATAGTTATTAGTTTGTTCCAAATACTGTAAATTATATAGTTATTAGTTTGTTCCAAATACTGTAAATTATATAGTTATTAGTTTGTTCCAAATACTGTAAATTATATAGTTATTAGTTTGTTCCAAATACTGTAAATTATATGGTTATTAGTTTGTTCCAAATACTGTAAATTATATAGTTATTAGTTTGTTCCAAATACTGTAAATTATATAGTTATTAGTTTGTTCCAAATACTGTAAATTATATGGTTATTAGTTTGTTCCAAATAATGTAAATTATATGGTTATTAGTTTGTTCCAAATACTGTAAATTATATAGTTATTAGTTTGTTCCAAATACTGTAAATTATATGGTTATTAGTTTGTTCCAAATACTGTAAATTATATGGTTATTAGTTTGTTCCAAATACTGTAAATTATATAGTTATTAGTTTGTTCCAAATAATGTAAATTATATGGTTATTAGTTTGTTCCAAATAATGTAAGTTATATGGTTATTAGTTTAGTTGTTCCAAATACTGTAAATTATATGGTTATTAGTTTGTTCCAAATACTGTAAATTATATGGTTATTAGTTTAGTTGTTCCAAATACTGTAAATTATATGGTTATTAGTTTAGTTGTTCCAAATAATGTAAATTATATGGTTATTAGTTTGTTCCAAATACTGTAAATTATATGGTTATTAGTATTGTTCCAATACTGTAAATTATATGGTTATTAGTTTAGTTGTTCCAAATACTGTAAATTATATGGTTATTAGTTTAGTTGTTCCAAATAATGTAAATTATATGGTTATTAGTTTGTTCCAAATACTGTAAATTATATGGTTATTAGTTTAGTTGTTCCAAATACTGTAAATTATATGGTTATTAGTTTAGTTGTTCCAAATACTGTAAATTATATGGTTATTAGTTTAGTTGTTCCAAATACTGTAAATTATATGGTTATTAGTTTAGTTGTTCCAAATACTGTAAATTATATAGTTATTAGTTTAGTTGTTCCAAATAATGTAAATTATATGGTTATTAGTTTGTTCCAAATACTGTAAATTATATGGTTATTAGTTTGTTCCAAATACTGTAAATTATATAGTTATTAGTTTAGTTGTTCCAAATACTGTAAATTATATGGTTATTAGTTTGTTCCAAATACTGTAAATTATATAGTTATTAGTTTGTTCCAAATACTGTAAATTATATGGTTATTAGTTTGTTCCAAATACTGTAAATTATATGGTTATTAGTTTGTTCCAAATACTGTAAATTATATAGTTATTAGTTTAGTTCCAAATACTGTAAATTATATGGTTATTAGTTTGTTCCAAATACTGTAAATTATATGGTTATTAGTTTGTTCCAAATACTGTAAATTATATGGTTATTAGTTTGTTCCAAATACTGTAAATTATATAGTTATTAGTTTGTTCCAAATACTGTAAATTATATAGTTATTAGTTTAGTTCCAAATAATGTAAATTATATGGTTATTAGTTTGTTCCAAATACTGTAAATTATATGGTTATTAGTTTTTTCCAAATACTGTAAATTATATAGTTATTAGTTTGTTCCAAATACTGTAAATTATATGGTTATTAGTTTGTTCCAAAACGGTAAATTATATAGTTATTAGTTTAGTTGTTCCAAATACTGTAAATCATATGGTTATTAGTTTGTTCCAAATACTGTAAATTATATGGTTATTAGTTTGTTCCAAATACTGTAAATTATATAGTTATTATTAGTTTGTTCCAAATACTGTAATTTATATAGTTATTAGTTTAGTTCCAAATAATGTAAATTATATGGTTATTAGTTTGTTCCAAATACTGTAAATTATATGGTTATTAGTTTTTTCCAAATACTGTAAATTATATAGTTATTAGTTTGTTCCAAATACTGTAAATTATATGGTTATTAGTTTGTTCCAAAACGGTAAATTATATAGTTATTAGTTTAGTTGTTCCAAATAATGTAAATTATATGGTTATTAGTTTGTTCCAAATACTGTAAATTATATGGTTATTAGTTTGTTCCAAATACTGTAAATTATATAGTTATTAGTTTGTTCCAAATACTGTAAATTATATGGTTATTAGTTTGTTCCAAATACTGTAAATTATATAGTTATTAGTTTAGTTGTTCCAAATAATGTAAATTATATGGTTATTAGTTTGTTCCAAATACTGTAAATTATATGGTTATTAGTTTGTTCCAAATACTGTAAATTATATAGTTATTAGTTTGTTCCAAATACTGTAAATTATATGGTTATTAGTTTGTTCCAAATAATGTAAATTATATGGTTATTAGTTTGTTCCAAATACTGTAAATTATATAGTTATTAGTTTGTTCCAAATAATGTAAATTATATGGTTATTAGTTTGATCTAAACACTGTAAAACACCAGGTGGTCGATTAGCAATTTTGTTGAGTGTATATTTAACGACATAGCAACTTATATCGACAACTGTTTCTAAGCTAACTAAGAACTACAATGGCCATAATAGTCATAAGACCGGTAGTTAACACGCAATCATAATCTTTATGTTCTGTGAAACTGTGTCTATAAACGGACATGTTTATCTGTGTTTGACCGTTCATTGATTCAATATATCAAAGACTAGCCTGTATTGTGAGATCAGTGTCCCTACTAGCCAACGTCACTGCCCTAACCTTACCGGACAACGTGAACCTGCCATATGCTCTCCCGATATTCATTACTGTATGTGTGTTTTACGTTTATGTATCGTCGCTACCGGTCGCCCATACGAGCGACGCCTCCTGAAGAGATTAGTCATTTTAGATTTTCGGAGGATAGTGCAATGATACAGACAGAGACCCATTCCAGAGTCTCCTCTGGTTCTTTTACGTGCACGTTCTACAGCACCAACACGAGACCTCGGTTTAAAGTTCAATCTGAAAGACTGCTAATTTTATTAGGGTCAGACGGTGGATCGAACCTGCGATCCCTGGATTACCAGTCCAACGTGTTACCACTGGACTACAGATCCGTTACTATATATATTACTTGCACATATTTTATAAGAGCTAAATGTGAAATGTATACCACTGTAACCTATCATCACTGATGGTCACAGGTTCGAGCTCAGGTCGTGTCTCATTTATATGAAATAGTTGGCAGCATATTTGGGGGTTGCTGCACCAAGTACTGGTTAACCGCTGGAGCCTGCCCAGGAAAGGTGGTGTTAGGTAAACTGTCCGTCACTCAAATAGGCAACCGTTAGCGATGTTAGCTAAACTTAATTAAAACAAATAATAAAAAAGCTAAATGTGGATTTATTCTGTGTTTTCGCCATGTCACAAAAACGTGGTTGACCGATTTGAAACTCTTAGAAGCTTATAAGGACAGTCGACCGGTCAAACCTAAATAGTGTAAATGTATAATTAAACAACATATTGGGATTCTGGAAACTGGCTGCTTCATACAGGTTAGCTGTTTAATTCAGGTGACCATTAACACAGTTTTGACTTTATATTGAAATTTGACCAATCCGTCAAGAACTAGGTCACTAGGTCAAGCTAAAGAAAAAAATCGATATTTTCTCTTAAAATTATTAGTCAGAATTTGATCCATTTTAACCAGATAAGAAGCACCCTAGCAATGTCTTCTACCAACTATGTTCGAATTAGTTCACGCAGTCGAAAACCATGGCCGCATGGTCAAACTTGTTTCCTCTGAAACAAATGAATACTAATTGAATTTGGCTTTGGAATAGTGTAATACATTACGCGTTGTTCTACTGCGATTCAGGTGAGTGACGACGGGCAATCATGACTGTTGATTTTATCCCCAGCCATTCCGGCGGCGAGGGGGACATTGTTGTGGTGTCCTCCGTCCGAAACCAGTGATCTGTAACAATGGGTGGAATTATATGAAACTTAAAATAAATAGTGTGTTAGTACACATTTACTTTTCGTGGGGATCGACCTAGTAACACCAGAGTGGTTGCCCTTTTAATTGACTATATACCCACCGAAGTACATTTACCTTACTCAACAGTCACTTATTTTCAACAATAAGCTATGCCTTAGTGAATATTCGTACACGAATTAGCTCTCCGATTAGCACAGTGGTTATCGCGCTCGCTTCTCACCAAAGCAACCCGGGTTCGATCCTCGGACCGGGAAGTATGTGAGATGGTACGGTGGTCGCCAGATCGGACGGGTGGGTTTTCTCCGGGTACTCCGGTTTCCTCCCACAAGAATAACCACATATACGCTTGCATCCACGCCAACGAGAGTGATGAATATAAGTTGTTAGAACTTGCTTCGCAATCGTTCTAAATTAAATAAAGTTTAAACTTCTAAAAGAGACAGGTCAATGTGTACTAACAATTACGATAATACAAATAAATGCGCACACTTGCTCTAGCTTTGATTATTTCCCCGACTTGTTGCATGTTTTAGGCCATGTGTACTCTATATAATGGTATCATTTCACCGCTGTAACCAATCGATCTGTTTACGTTTCGCCTGTTTTCCATGCATGTGTAATTGGAGAAAGTGTTCTTTTATATTATAACACGTGCCAATATACTGCCTATTTCGCTTCGCTCGCCCATATGGTTAGTCTATACAAATTTATTTTAGCTCGATTGCGAAACAAGTTCTTTCAACTTATATTAATCACTTTCGAGACCTCATTCCTGATGGAATCCATCGCCAGAGAGAGAAGAGGCAATGTGGAATTTAAATGCCTTGCCTAAGGTCACACTCGTAACGGCTCCAGCGGGGCTTGAACTCCGGACCTTTCGCACCTGAAGCGAACGCGCATCCACTGCGCTATCACGACTTCCCATATGGTTCGCCGGTGGCGATGGTAAATAAGCTCAAACATCATCATCACCGCTTCCGCAAGCCAGATATGTCGTTTTTATCACCTGCTATTTGTACAATTTGTGGTCGACTCAAATAATAGAAATGTTCTCCACTGTTCGTGAATCAGTTCCTTTTAGACTGAACTTTCGTATGTTCCTTTAATGTCAAACCCCTCGCGGGGACTTAGATATGTTTTCCTGGGCAGGCTTAGCCGACCTAAGCGATTAACCAGTACTAAGCAATGTGTGTGAGGTGCCTTGCTCAATGACACTACATACGTGGCCTGACCGAGTATCGAACCCGGGACCGTTCGATTCCAAATCCGACACTCCACCACTGGACCACGGACGCCACACTTTCTACCCGAAGTCCTGCGTGAGTTCTCTTTCAGACTGACCTTTATTCCCGAAGTCCTGGAAAACATGTACATCAACATATGAATAAAGAATAATATATGCTTACACGAACATACCAAACAGAAACGACGTACCACCGTCCGTCCATACGGTGAAAAATACACGTTAAGCTTTGAAATGGATGGGGAAGCTGTAAATAATGTTGTCACAACATGTAACTCGGCCGGTTCGCTCGCTTTCTTTGATTAAACCGTTTACTGCAATGATAAATAATCTAGGCATACTTTATGTAGCATACGCCTTATTGTAATGTATGAAAACAATGCAATAAAACAGTATTAAGTATTTAAAGTAAATAAAATGCATTTTTTTCATGTATAAATGCATTGCTACTACAAATTCTTCCGAACATATTCGAACACTAACATTGAATCAATAAACAGTGTTTTTGTGGTCAACAAACAAATATTTAAAGTAGGATTTAATATAATGGTCATCCATGCTCCTGAATTGACGTTTAGAGATAATTTAACTAAGATTAGTCTACAAATAAATATGCATAGGCACTAATGTGAGATATAACGGTAAATATGTACCATAAATCGTGTTATTCAGGATACACGAGTTGTATTCCGCATGAATGTCGACCATGTTTACATTATGTTGTTATGTCAACAAATCGTTTGTTTATTATTGAAATACTCAGTTTTTGAGGCAAATATTTGGGGGGAACATTATACCATATAATAGTAAATTACATTCTGTATAAATGTGCGTTTTCACTGATGTAGTGTTTGATGTAGTGTCGCTTTAAGGTATAATAGCTATGCTCATCGTGTACTGTGTTTACATGAGCGAAACAATTTCCCCGTGTGATGGCCTCGGCAATAAATTTGTTTTGAATGAGAATGTGCCCTATTCCGGGTCATTCATGGTCAGGCTCCTTCATATTGAAATAGGCCAAGTCAGCTAAGGACATCGTTCGTGATGCTTTATTAATTTTGGGCAGTTTCCGGAGACAATCGCCATTTGTTTATGAGAGAGGGGGAGAGAGGGGGAGAGAGAGGGGAGAGAGGGGGAGAGAGCAGTTTATAGTTGTATATCCATGCAGCATGTTGTTACATATCCGTGCAGCACAGTGTTATATATACATGCTGCGCATTGTTACATATACATGCAGCACATTGTTACATATCCATGCAGCACATTGTTACATATACATGCAGCACATTGTTACATATCCATGCAGCACATTGTTACATATCCATGCAGCACATTGTTACATATACATGCAGCACATTGTTACATATACATGCAGCACATTGTTATATATACATGCAGCACATTGTTACATATACATGCAGCACATTGTTACATATACATGCAGCACAGTGTTACATATACATGCAGCACATTGTTACATATACATGCAGCACATTGTTTCATATACATGCAGCACAGTGTTACATATCCATGCAGTACAGTGTTACATATGCATGCAGCACAGTGTTACATATACATGCAGCACACTGTTGCATATCCATGCTGCACATTGTTACATATACATGCAGCACATTGTTACATATACATGCAGCACAGTGTTAGATATACATGCAGCACAATGTTACATATCCATGCTGCACATTGTTACATATACATGCAGCACATTGGCATCTCCGTATGCATATAGTGTCATCTCCCCATACAGAACATTGTCATCTCCCCATACAGAACAGTGTCATCTCCCCATACAGAACATTGTCATCTCCCCATACAGAACAGTGTCATCTCCCCATACAGAACAGTGTCATCTCCCCATACAGAACAGTGTCATCTCCCCATACAGAACAGTGTCATCTCCCCATACAGAACAGTGTCATCTCCCCATACAGCACAGTGTCATCTCTCCATACAGAACAGTGTCATCTCCCCATACAGCATAAAGAACATTGTCATCTCTCCATACAGAACAGTGTCATCTCCCCATACAGAACAGTGTCATCTCCCCATACAGCACAGTGTCATCTCTCCATACATAACAGTGTCATCTCCCCATACAGCATACAGAACAGTGTCATCACCCCATACAGAACAGTGTCATCTCCCCATACAGAACAGTGTCATCTCCCCATACAGAACAATGTCATCACCCCATACAGAACAGTGTCATCTCCCCATACAGAACAGTGTCATCTCCCCATACAGAACAGTGTCATCACCCCATACAGAACAGTGTCATCTCCCCATACAGTACATTGTCATCTCCCCATACAGCACATTGTCATCTCCCATACAGTACATTGTCATCCCCCATACAGCACATTGTCATCCCTCATAGAGAACAGTGTCATCTCCCCATACAGTACATTGTCATCCCCCATACAGTACATTGTCATCCCCCATACAGCACATTGTCATCCCCCATACAGTACATTGTCATCCCCCCATACAGTACATTGTCATCCCCCATACAGACATGTCATCCCCCCATACAGCACATTGTCATCCCCCCATACAGCACATTGTCATCTCCCATACAGCACATTGTCATCTCCCCATACAGCACATTGTCATCCCCCCATACAGTACATTGTCATCCCCCCATACAGCACATTGTCATCCCCCATACAGCACATTGTCATCTCCCATACAGCACATTGTCATCTCCCCATACAGCACATTGTCATCCCCCCATACAGTACATTGTCATCCCCCCATACAGCACATTGTCATCTCCATACAGCACATTGTCATCTCCCCATACAGTACATTGTCATCTCCCCATACAGCACATTGTCATGCCCCATACAGCACATTGTCATCCCCCATACAGCACATTGTCATCCCCCATACAGCACATTGTCATCCCCCATACAGCACAGTGTCATCTCCCCATACAGTACATTGTCATCCCCCATACAGTACATTGTCATCTCCCCATACAGTACATTGTCATCCCCCATACAGTACATTGTCATCTCCCCATACAGCACATTGTCATGTCCCCATACAGTACATTGTCATCTCCCCATACAGTACAGTGTCATCTCTCCATACAGTATACAGTGTCTATCTCCCCATACAGCACATTGTCATCTCCCCATACAGTACATTGTCATCTCCCCATACAGTACATTGTCATCTCCCCATACAGTACATTGTCATCTCCCCATACAGAACAGTGTCATCTCCCCATACAGAACAGTGTCATCTCCCCATACAGAACAGTGTCATCTCCCCATACAGTACATTGTCATCTCCCCTACAGCACATTGTCATCTCCCCATACAGTACATTGTCATCTCCCCATACAGCACATTGTCATCTCCCCATACAGTACAGTGTCATCCCCCATACAGTACAGTGTCATCCCCCCATACAGTACATTGTCATCCCCATACAGTACATTGTCATCTCCCCATACAGCACATTGCATCTCCCCATACAGTACAGTGTCCTCTCCCCATACAGTACAGTGTTATCTCCCCATACAGTACATTGTCATCTCCCCATACAGTACAGTGTCATCTCCCCATACAGTACATTGTCATCTCCCCATACAGTTCAGTGTCATCTCCCCATACAGAACATTGTCATCTCTCCATAGAGTACAGTGTCATCTCCCCATACAGTACATTGTCATCTCCCCATACAGCATACAGTACATTGTCATCTCTCCATACATAACATTGTCATCTCCCCATACAGAACATTGTCATCTCTCCATACAGAACATTGTCATCTCTCCATACAGAACATTGTCATCTCTCCATACAGAACATTGTCATCTCTCCATACAGAACATTGTCATCTCTCCATACAGAACATTGTCATCTCCCCATACAGCATACAGTACATTGTCATCTCTCCATACATAACATTGTCATCTCCCCATACACAACATTGTCATCTCTCCATACACAACATTGTCATCTCCATACATAACATTGTCATCTCCCCATACACAACATTGTCATCTCCCCATACAGAACATTGTCATCTCTCCATACAGAACATTGTCATCTCCCCATACAGTACATTGTCATCTCCCCATACAGCATACAGTACATTGTCATCTCTCCATACATAACATTGTCATCTCCCCATACACAACATTGTCATCTCTCTATACACAACATTGTCATCTCTCCATACACAACATTGTCATCTCCCCATACACAACATTGTCATCTCCCCATACACAACATTGTCATCTCTCCATACACAACATTGTCATCTCCCCATACACAACATTGTCATCTCTCCATACACAACATTGTCATCTCCCCATACAGAACATTGTCATCTCTCCATACAGAACATTGTCATCTCCCCATACAGAACAGTGTCATCTCTCCATACAGAACAGTGTCATCTCCCCATACACAACATTGTCATCTCTCCATACAGAACATTGTCATCTCCCCATACAGAACAGTGTCATCTCTCCATACAGAACAGTGTCATCTCTCCATACAGAACAGTGTCATCTCCCCATACACAACATTGTCATCTCTCCATACAGAACATTGTCATCTCCCCATACAGAACAGTGTCATCTCTCCATACAGAACAGTGTCATCTCTCCATACAGAACAGTGTCATCTCCCCATACAGCATAAAGAACATTGTCATCTCTCCATACAGAACAGTGTCATCTCCCCATACAGCATAAAGAACAGTGTCATCTCTCCATACAGCACATTGTCATCTCCCCATACAGCACATTGTCATCTCCCCATACAGAACATTGTCATCTCCCCATACAGCATAAAGAACATTGTCATCTCCCCCAGACTGTATGTTTTGGCCTGTACAAATGATCAGTCTTGTATGCGTCCGTTACGATTTTGTTAATTGCGGGTCAGTGGTCCTGCGATTAACATAGTGGACTGCGACCCCGGGGGTCGTGAGTTGGATCTCCAGTCCCACCCTTATGTCTGGTGGACTTATAAACTGATGATGTCCACAACGTATCGGCGCTATACAGAGTGGCGTCTTCTGTATCTTGCACTATCCTCTAAAAACAAATAAAATGACACATTTCTGGAGGCGTCACTTGTTTGTTTCGGTTGGGGGTTTAAAGTCGTACCAACAGCGACCCCTGGCGACTCTCCAACTAGTATTGACCCCTGGCGACTCTCCAGCTAGTATTGACCCATGGCGACTCTCCAGCTAGTATTGACCCCTGGCGAGTATTGACCCCTGGCGACTCTCCAGCTAGTATTGACCCCTGGCGACTCTCCAGCTAGTATTGACCCCTGGCGACTCTCCAGCTAGTATTGACCCCTGGCGACTCTCCAGCTAGTATTGACCCCTGGCGACTCTCCAGCTAGTATTGACCCCTGGCGACTCTCCAGCTAGTATTGACCCCTGGCGACTCTCCAGCTAGTATTGACCCCTGGCGACTCTCCAGCTAGTATTGACCCCTGGCGACTCTCCAGCTAGTATTGACCCCTGGCGACTCTCCAGCTAGTTTTGACCCCTGGCGACTCTCCAGCTAGTATTGACCCCTGGCGACTCTCCAGCTAGTATTGACCCCTGGCGACTCTCCAGCTAGTATTGACCCCTGGCGACTTTCCAGCTAGTATTGACCCCTGGCGACTCTCCAGCTAGTATTGACCCCTGGCGACTCTCCAGCTAGTATTGACCCCTGGCGACTCTCCAGCTAGTATTGACCCCTGGCGAGTATTGACCCCTGGCGACTCTCCAGCTAGTATTGACCCTGGTGACTCTCCAGCTAGTATTGACCCCTGGTGACTCTCCAGCTAGTATTGACCCCTGGCGACTCTCCAGCTAGTATTGGCCCTGGCGAGTCTCCAGCTAGTATTGACCCCTGGCGACTATCAGCTAGTATTGACCCCTGGCGACTCTCCAGCTAGTATTGACCCCTGGCGACTCTCCAGCTAGTATTGGCCCCTGGCGACTCTCCAGCTAGTATTGCCCCTGGCGACTCTCCAGCTATTATTGACCCCTGCGACTCTCCAGCTAGTATTGACCCTTGGCGACTCTCCAGCTAGTATTGACCCTGGCGACTCTCCAGCTAGTATTGACCCCTGGCGACTCTCCAGCTAGTATTGACCCCTGGCGACTCTCCAGCTAGTATTGACCCCTGGCGACTCTCCAGCTAGTATTGACCCCTGGCGACTCTCCAGCTAGTATTGACCCCTGGCGACTCTCCAGCTAGTATTGACCCATTGTGCCACTCCGAGCAGTATTTCAGGCACCACCAGAACCACCAACCGTCCGCAAACTAGCTGGATAGCTTCCTCACATGAAAGAATTCGACATCTACGTGATGGGATTCGAACCTACAACTAGTTTATCCACTCGGCCACGTAGCCCACCCCACCCCACCCCCTCACAACATACAAACTGCTTCATATCAGTTAAAGCTTGGTCGTACTTTTTTGTATTGAATATATTTGTTTTGTTATTTAAACACATTTCACAAACATTATACATTTAACAGTTTGATAATAACAGAAATTATTTGCAAATTTGTACATATTTATCAAATGTTGTTAGGTTACAAAATAATTTAAATCTATCTTCTATAATCTATCATTCTCGCTTTCTCTCACATACACAGCCTCGTATTCACACTTACACCCCCCATTCACTCACACAACCAACACCCACGCACGCATTCAAACCCAGCAAGTACAGAAATATAGGACGTAGCTTGGTCGTACTTGGTCAAAGTTAATTTACTGTTTTATCATTATATTAAACTTAGAGGGTCGAGTGGTATGATATCCTATGCTATCCTATGTAACATTTCACTTGAAATAGACGTTCTCGTATCCATTGATTGGAGGGGGTGGATGCGGATGTCCGGGGACATAAATTCATAACCCGAAAAGGCAATTTAAATACAGACGGGTCAGTAGTCCAGTGGTTACCACGTTGGACTGTGAATCCGGTGATCGCAGGTTCAATCCCCCGTCTTTTAGATGGGACTTACCGATGTCTCGTGTCGGTGCTCTACAACGTGCACGTTAAAGAACCGGAGGAGACTCTGGAATGTATCATTGCACTATCCTCAAAAATGACTAATCTCTTCAGGAGGTGTCGCTCATATAGACAACCGGTAGCGACGATAAATAAACGTAAACAAGAAAAACTATTATAAATATGTAATAGGGCGATTGAAAATTGAAAAATACACCACAGGGATTGGGCACGTTTGGGGGTACTAGTATATATATTTGTTGTTGTTGCTGACAGAACCCGTGTCCTAGTATGGAAATGTGACCTGCTATGGCCAATGTCTGTGGCAATTGTTTGCAAAGTATACATGCATGCAGCTTAAAGTTGTGTTTTATTTGAAGAACAATATAAAGACTCCGGATAGGCGTTATATTTGGACAGATTTGTACAAAATTTTACTGATCGATGCGAAATCTGACATCCCACAGAGTAGAATCCCTGTACTTAAATATATATACTAGTACACCCAAACGTGCACAAATACACACTCGGATAGTGTATTGAGTGAATGTATATAAATTATCAAGTGTATACTTTAGTAATTAAATACAAACATGTTGACAATAACACGAAACCCTGTCCAACATAATAGTATATACCATATCCATCCGCGAATCATATGGGACCCAATTATTGTTTCGAAATTCAACTACGTAAATAGATTGACGTGACCATTTCTGGATTCCTGTATTTCTATGCGCACACCAGTTAGCTGACAGCTTTAATACCTATGCTACGAATACATAGCAGTAATTCTTATCAATTCCCATTCTTCCAGAAAAAACACAAACAATTATTATATACACAAACATCAGACTTGTAAACTTAAACACACTCCCATAAACATACGTTGGCTGTCCGGGTTCGATCCTCGGACCTGGAAGTATGTGAGATGGTACGGTGGTCGCCAGAACGGACAGGTGGGTTTGCTCCGGGTATTTCGGTTTCCTCCCACACGAATGACCACATTTACGCTTTCATCCGCGCCAACGAGAGTGATTAATATAAGTTGTTAAAACTTGCTTCGCAATCGTTGTAAAATAAATAAAGCTTAAACTAACATACCCCCCCCCCCCCCCCCACACACACACACACGTTTTGCAAATCGCAATAATGATATTACAAGTATGTTAGCCTTTATTATTATTTCTACTAAGTTTATTTCAATTAAGCTATATTGTTTGCACGAGATAGCACCTTGACCGCGTGACCTAGATGCTATTTGACATTGATCAGTGGTCACATATATACTAGATAGTTCGTAGTGGACAGCGCTGCACTGGACCTGCTCGTATTACGTCAATTAATTACACAGTCAATTAGTACATTAAGGTATCTGTCGTCACAATATCAAAAAGAGACACGTTTATGGCCGGTACTCTACACCAGGAAAGCTTAATATAATGTAGCTTGTTATAACCATGTCCTTACACGACCTGTACCTTTACAGTGAGGCGCTGTATAGCATGTGTTCTGCACCACAATGTCAGGATAGGTCAATTACTTCGTGGCCTCGCATTGACCCCCGCCACTATCCATATTCTCCGTTCAAACTAATCAGCTCTCATTCGAAGCTATTGTTGACTATAGCCAGACACTGTTAACTTGTTAACTTTATCTAATAACTTTTAGCTTGTGCATGGTTGATTGTAATGGTTGTTTTATCAGCCAAAAAAAAAGGATACAGTTTTATATAAAGTGATAATTATTTAGTGATAGATGTTGCAAGGATATTTATTTTTAATTAAATGTGTATTATATATAATATATATGCTTATTAATCATAGCACCTGAAATTTTGGTGTCAACATATATAGTAGAATATTGAATCCATGGATACGTGTTGCTTATATTAATGGTAAGCAGAACTCATTTTAATCTAGCAATCGGAGCAGCCATGTGTGTAGCGGGGGTGGTGGGGGTAGCGATGTTTCGAATCGTTATTAGATTCACCTGTTAGAATACAGTGTGCCACTGTTCACTAGAACTTGGGTTTGCACTTGCGGATCAAGGGGTCGGGGGCACATTGGGGGCGTCATCATAGCATATGTCCAGCACATGTTCAATATATATATACGGACTATTATACGCTGTATATTATTAGAAGGTGCTGGCGCCGCTCGCTTGGTTTGCACTTGCGGATCTAGGGGTCGGGGGCACATTGGGAGCACCACCATAACATATGTCCAGCACATGTTCAATGCGGACTATTATACGCTGTATTTGAGGACACTAGAGGATGTTATTAGAAGGTGCTAGCGACGCTCGCTCGTTTATTACAATGTAAAACCAAAACGTCGTCGGTATATTATTACCATCTAAATCATTGTGTACTATTTTATGCTTTCGATCATGTCATATTGATATTATTATGCATATTTCACCGTTCTTTGGCACACACAAAACACCCTAAAAATGCACCAAAATGCACTAAAAACAATGCCCCCCCCAACAGTTTCTGACCCAAATACTCCCTAACAAACACACACCCATATTGTCAATTCCTTGAACCGCCCCTGGGATGTAGCCCGTGAAGACAGTAAGAGAACGTGTATTGTGCAGCTTAGCACATGTGGCTGGCTACATAGAGGGCCGGTTTATGATAAATATATATGTACTAAACCCATATTATCGAGTGTGATCTCTTTCACTATAACCAACCCATTACAACACATCAGTTTTACTGTGACCAGTTGATACAACCGAAAAACCCAAAAATCTTTAGCAACAACTGCATCTGTCATGTAATTTCGTATTCACTATTCAGTTGTATCAACTTTTCGCGGTACAATCAAACATGTGTTAGTGGTTATCTCTATTAAGCAGCCAATCTGTATTAAGCAGCCATTTTCCAGATTCCCAATATGTTATGTTATACATTTGACCTCTATTACGCAGCCATATGTGCTAAGCAGCCACTTTCTGTGATTCCATTGGCTGGCTGCTTAACACAGGTTTGACTGTACATACGATGTGTTGTATCGGGTTGCTAAACGTTGTGAGTTAGGCTATAACGGTCAGATATGCTGGCACTAAGCAACTTCTCGCTATGACTTAAACTCACGTCTGCAGTGCGAGATCTGCAGTATGCAGTATCACGGCCATTATTAATAAACTACAGTCAAACTTATATTAAGAGACCACCAAATAGAAGGGCAAAACCCGGTCTTTAAGCAGGAGTGGTCTCTTAATACAAACTAATTTGTTCGTTAACAACACCAACTGGGACTGGACCGGGAAGTATGTGAGATGGTACGGTGCTCGCCAGATTGGACAGGTGGGGTTTCTCCGGGCACTCCGGTTTCCTCCCACACGAATGAGCACATATACGCTTTCACCCACGCCAACGGAGTCATTAATATAAGTTGTTAGAACTTGCTTCAAAATAAATAAAGTTTTTTTTAAAAAAACATGTACGTACTTGTAGCAATAGACAATATAATATACATGCACTCATAAATCATGTCGTCACTTCAACCAAAATAAAAACTGCAAAATTGAAATGCAAATACATTTACACAACAAAACATAAAACAAACAATAAAAGAGCAATGTCGGAATAGTTGGCGCTGATCTAGTGATAACATGAACATTTAATATTTATATTTTAAACGTTAAGAAGAAGAATGCTTTATTAAGACTTAAACTTTACAGTTTCTCGTCTGTATCGTCAGTTAAGTGGTGATATAGGTGTTGCAAAATATTGTATAACAAGTCAACCCAGACGTGACTCTGTGTTCTCTTTCAAACAACACCCAACACACATGTGCAAGAACACAACAATATGAATACATTCTCTCAAACATTAGTGTGTGTGCCTATGGTTACTGTATATTTAATAAAATCAATCAATAGTTTTCGTCCCTATTATTTGTTTATCATTGTATATATGTTTAGTAACCACTAAACTGCTACGTTAAAGCGACATTACATCGCAAAAAGCAAATAAAATGCTTTTTTTTCACGTATACATGCATTGCTACCACAAATTCTTCCGAATACATTCGAATACTAACATTGAATCAATATTAAACAGTATTTTGTGGATTTGAAAGTATTATTTCATATAGCGGTCATCCATGCTCCTGAATTGACATTTGCTTGTCATCGGAGTCTCAATACTAAACGCGAGATAACATCGCTTAGAGATAATTAAACTAAGAATGGTCTACAAATAAATAGGCACACCTGTGAGATATAACGGTAAATCTGTACCATAAATCGTGTTATTCAGGATACACTAGTTGTATTAGGCATGGATGTTTACATTATTTTGTCAACAAATCGCGTATACGACGTTTGCTTATTAGTTGAACTATTTGGAAAATAAATTATACCATATAATAAGAAAATACTTCAGTAGAAATTTGTGTTTTCACTGATGTAGTGTCGCTTTAAAGCACGTTCCTGTTCGAATTGACTGTCCAAAATGTTAACAAGAAAAACGATTACATATAAATATGTAACAGAAGGGCGATTGAAAACTCACTCTGCATAATGCACACTCGGATAGTGTATTGAGTGAATGTATATAAATATGTAATAGAAGGACGATTGAACATTCACTCTGCATAATACACACTCGGATAGTGTATTGAGTGAATGTATATAAATATGTAATAGAAGGACGATTGAAAACTCACTCTGCATAATACACACTCGGATAGTGCATTGAGTGAATGTATATAAAGTATTATAAAGTGCATAATTTAGTAATTAAATGCAAACATGTTGACAATAACATAAAACCCTGTCCATCATAATAGTATAATTATGCTACATATATGCGGCTGGAACATCCGTGAATCATATGGGAACCAATTATTGTTGCAGAATTCCAACTACTTAAATAGATTGGCCATTTCTGGATTCCAGCTCTACGCACACCAGTGAAAGCTTGGAACTAGTTCCCTGAAAACAATTGGACAATTGTAATACCTATAATACAAATACATAGCAGTAATTCGTATCACATTAATTCCCATTCGTCCAGAATAGGTTGGTTATTGTTACCATGGCAAGTGTGTTCCCTACAAAACCAGTATTACCCAACTTTTGCAGAAGGGAAATCCAAACTTTTTCAACATTTTTTAATGTTTATACAAATTTTAGCTCGATTGCGAAACAAATTCTTTCAACTTATATTAATCACTCTCGAGACCTCAGTCCTAATGGAATACATCGCCATGAAGGAGAGAGAAGAGGCAATGTGGAATTTAAATGCCTTGTCTAAGGGCACAATCGTAACGGCTCCAGCGGGGCTCGAACTCCGACATTTTAATGTACTTGGAACATTGTTGAAATATACTTATTTTGACTGGGATGATGGTATTGTTGCTATGTTCTTTCATAGCTCCGGTACTCCGTGGCAACTCGTAATAGCAAAGCAATCAATGTGCGTAAATCACTTTTAATAGGTTTTATTAAAATTAACTGGACAGTAGTAGCATACGCGTCAGTTTTTGTTAACAATATGAATATGACTAAGTATAATAATAAAGATTTTATTTAATGAGAAAGACAAATTAAAACATGAAATAGCATAATGAAACATGTAAACACTGACCAGTAAAACTTTCTTAGGAAATAAGATACGAAAGAACTAATATTTATATACATGTATAATTATAATGTATCAGTTTATTAGGTTAACGGTGTGTGCTTTGAAGTGTGGAACAGAATGTGCTGGTTTGGTGTGTGATACGGGAGGGAATTCTGTGTGACCCTGAATATAAGAAAGATTGTAAAAAAAAAAGTATAATACCATTATGTCGGTAGCTTTTTTTAATATGGATTGCAGAAACTCCGAGTTGGGGGAGGGGTATATAGGGGCATATATAAGAGGCGAAATGGGCGGTATCTACTAATGAATATTTAAATCAGAAATTGAACATTAATTATTTATGCATACAGGTGTGGCATTTGCTATTAAAACGGTAACTTTAGTACCGAATCCTAGCATAAGCATTACCCTTAAATAAACGCCTCCGTCTAGAATACCGGGTTTGGTTAGGACTTTACCCAGTTGGGGTCGGATGTTTTCCTTCACCAGATCGGTTTTGAAAACTGGAAGTTCATAATATATATAGCTATATGACGGACATACTTTGTAAGCTTTCCAAGTTGTATTCACCGACTTAAGTTTATTTAATTCCGCACAACTAATATAAAGAACAGCATATATATATATATGGGCATACACAATAATATTACTTCAGATTGAGGCCAATGTCCCGTGCGTAATCCCAAACCACCGACAAACCATTTGGGTGAACCATCACCAATCACGGTGGATTTATTGTGGGACGGTGCCGGCGCCCTCCCCCACCCACGGTGGATTTGTTGGACGGTCCCGGCGCCCTCCCCCACCCACGGTGGATTTGTGGGACGGTCCCGGTGCCCTCCCCCACCCACGGTGGATTTGTTGGACGGTCCCGGCGCCCTCCCCCACCCACCCATTGCCTGACATAGTTCATTACAGCTACGATATGTTGTCTGACAGAGTGTATAATTATTACGGTAGAATGTGTCCCACTTGTTTTCGCATCTGCATACGTATAGGACATCTATATACAGTGAATCATGTGTTAGTGGTCACATACATTAAGCAGCCAGCATGCATTAGACCTAAGCAGCCAGTTTCCAGACTCCCAATTGTTGTTTTGTTAAACATTTGACCTCTATTAAGCAGCCACTTTCTGTGATTCCCTTGGCTGGCTGCTAAACGCAGATTATACTGTATATATTAGAATCACCAGAATGCATCAAACGTAATATATATGTCTGCATCAACATCTGTACATCATACTCCCAACACTGAGTATGACTTGGGGGGGGGCGCTTGTCAGGGACAGTGATTAAAAATATCATTAATTGAGACAGAGAGTGCTTAGAATAACTACATACTCCGGTTAAAACAGCCATTAGTGTTACATGAGTTGTGCAGTGGCCAACCGCTCAGCGAAAATGGTTAATTGGGGCTGGACTGCGCATAGTGGTTTCAGTGGAAGCATGGTAGCATAGCCTTTTCTCACGCCCCCTAACGATATATCCTGGACCCGCACCTGATCACAATGCTAGATTAAGTGTGGAGCTTAATTACGCTGAATTCATCATTTAATAGACACTGCAAATTAAAATCGTTACAACATCATAGTTGCCGAAACGTTCATGGGAACTACAATACGTGGCTATAATAATGATTTCAAATTACGCGTAGTGGAGATCAATACGCCGCGCATGCGTGTTAAAAGTGAGGGTCGTTCAAGGATATAATAAGAGTTCGCTTGAGGTAAAGATAGTTCATCCAGCGGGCAATCTAAAAATAGAATAATAGTTCAGTCACACCGCTCTCTACACTGTTCGAACCATGCATTTCCCTGACATGTCATTGGCGTTTTGAGGATGCGATTAAAGCATATTATATTGGTCAGACAAGAGTGGCCACTCAGTGATGTCATGTTAACTAACCGGTACTGTTCTTATTTCTAGCATTGAATTGCTTTGATAGACGCATGGTTTTGATGGATTTTAATGTTCGAGTATGTATTATAATAATTATTGTGAGTTGCATAATGTTGTGTATGTTTTTTGTTTGTTTCTGGAGTTTAAAGTAGCACCAACTACTTATATCATATGGCGAAATTCAGCTAGTATTGGTGTAGGAAGACCACGGAATGGGGCATCGATGCCCTCCGAGCAGTATGTTAGGCACGGGGCGGGCACCCGGGTAGAACCACCGGTCTTCCGCAAACCAGCTCGCACGTGAACAATGTCGACACCTCCAGTGGGATTCGAACCTACATCGATTAGCAAGTGATTTAAAGTCGACAACCTTAAACACTCGGCAACGGCGGAGGCCCTTGTTGCAAAAGTATATCCAGCTTAATACCCACCCACTTTAGAATGTGCTGCACATTGACTGAGATCGTCTAAATATATTCCAAATATGTGACATTTTACTATCCAGGCATTTTTCAAATAACAGAAAGAAAAAAATCTTATTTATAGGACTAGTCTAAATCGTGAATGCTGTTTTATATTTCCATAAGTTAGTAACCCCCGTTTATAATCCCTCGTCATATGCGGGGTCATCCCTTATTTGCCTTACACAATGTGTACATCTTTATATAAATTAATTGCTGTTTGTTAAGTATTATCACATTATTTGCATATATAAAATTTTTACATAAATGCAATCCATTTTTCGTAATTATGTATTCACATTTTAGGTAAAACTTTGAAAATCAACCAACAGTTAAATTTGTTTTTGCAAAATTATTTATTTACAAAAGCTCTACTAACTATGTAAATTGGACTGGTAATCCAGGGATCGCAGGTTCGATCCCCCGTCTGACCCTAAATTAATAAAATTAACAGTCTTTCAGATGGGACGTTAAACCGAGGTCTCGTGTCGGTGCTTTACACCGTGCACGTAAAATAACCAGAGACTCTGGAATGGGTCTCTGTCTGTATCATTGCACTATCCTCCAAAATCTAAAATGACTAATCTCTCCAGGAGGCGTCGCTCATATGGGCAACCGGTAGCGACGATAAATACACGTAAAAAACACTATGTAAAAGTTACACCATGAGTAGTTGCAATTGTAGTTTTCTGTATAAGTTTCAACTTTGTGTCTTAATAAACGAGAGTTCTTCTTCTATTATCATACCAAATGTTTTGCCTACCGACGGGTCGTACGTTTAAAATCCTTAGCCAAATCGCTTGCTTATCAGTAAAATGGTCACACCAGAAAACCACGAGTTACCACTGGACTACAGATCCGTCTGTCTGTGGCCTATATATATACATATATATATATATATATATATATATATATATATATATACACATGTATATATGTACGCAACTGAAGATTCAAAATAGAAATGGGTATGACCTTTTGGGATTAAACATTGGACATTTGGGGGAAATCTGGAATATCATTGGGAAAATAATTGGTGTAAATCTTTGAAAGTATTGTTATTAACTGTTTTGTATAATTTAATATGAAAGAAATGAATGCTGTTATGTATACGTATATACATGTATATTCCAAAATAATGCTCCATTATAAAGTACAGTCTACATCCGTTATGTCGAATTCCGTCGGACCCAACAAAATACATCGACATAACCGAAGTTTGACTTAACGAAATTCGATATAAACAGAGACCGTTATATGTAAAATGATAGTGTCTGAAACTGGACTTTGATCCGACTTCGAGATAACCGGATAATTCTACATAACCGACTTTGACATAGCGGATGAAGACTGTATATACTGTTTTGTTTACTTTAAAATCAACGAAAATAATGCGGTTTTGAATATAATCACCCACAAATACGCATTTCTTGCCCCAAAATAATTCCCTCAGTATGTAGGAACGGTATTTGAAAGAATCGAGGGAATGCAAAATGTGTAAAATGCTAGGCTCAGTGTTGATACGAGCGTACACACAGAACATGCATTCAACATGCATTCCTTGTAACTCGAGTTGTGATGCTAGCATGTTTAACGCGGCTTACGTTGGCTGTTTTACACCTGATAAAAAGACATACAAAACTGATGCAGTTCTTCATTCAAGCAAATTGCTGGATTGACTTAAAATTATTATTATTATTATATACCAAACTTATATAGCGCTCTTTTCATCTAAAAATAAAACGTTCAAAAGCGCTTTACAGCCTAAAATATCACAAATATTGATAAAAACTTCCACATACAATGAGATAAAACAAGACAAAAATAGCAAACACAATTACAATGGATTCTAAATATGCTATAAAATATTCGGATCTAAAATTATAACAATTAAAATATAGGTAATAATTAAATAAAATGTGTTCATTTGCAGTCTTAATCCTGATTGAGCACAGACACAGTTCGATATTTATGTTCCATATGAACATTTAAAAAGGTGTGTCTTCAAAGCCTTTTTGAAAGAACACAATGTTGTTGCACTTCTAAGATTTGATGGAAGAGAATTCCAAAGTTTTGGGGCAGCAGTCATGAAACTTCTATCTCCGTATGTGACAGTCCGACTTCTTGGTAACACAAGAGTAGCTGCTTCATTTTTAGACCGTAAGTCTCTCCTTGGTATATAAACCTCAAGCAAGTTTCTCATATAAATCGGTGCTTCTCCATTCAATGCTTTATATGTGTGAGTCAGTATTTTATACTTTATTCTTTCTTGAACTGGTAGCCAATGAAGTTCTTTTAGAATGGGCGTTACATGACTGAAACGGGATGTTCTGGTTATGATGCGAGCTGCTGTGTTTTGAACAGTTTGTAATTTATTGGAAGTGTTTTTTGGCACGCCGTACAACAGTGCATTACAGTAGTCGAGCCTGGATGTAACGAGTGAGTTTATGAGAGTTTTCGTGGCGTCTGTTGTTAAATACTGCCGAATGTGTCCAATCCGCCAGATCTGCGCATAACATGATTTTGTCAAGGAATTTACATGTTTGTCCATATCCATTCTTGAGTCTAGGAAAGCTCCTAGATTTCTCACACATGTTGGCAATATATGTTATTGATTTATTTCGTATAAGTGTCTGGGAAGGAAATAGTTTTTTTCCAAATCTTGAAATCTTACCAGTTTCTATTTGCTAAAGCATCGAATGTTTGGCCTAATCACGACTTAGCAAAACGACTTTGTATAACTTTCGTTTTCATTATTATTATTATTATAATTATTATTATTATTAAATAGTATGTATTGCTGCTATTTTGATATATATTTAGATATCAATTTAGCATTTTGACAGTTTAACCTGTAAAATGTATTAGTCATATAGCAGCAATAATAATAATAATAATAATAATAATGATAATAATAATAATAATGATAATTAAAATAATAATGATAATTAACGCTATTTGTGTTTAATGCTGCCTTCAAGTACATTGAATACAACAATAAAATGCAATTAATGAAACTTAGCATATTAACTTTTTTCTCTGTTTGATTTGGGCCCACTATGGAGTATTATCGTGTAGAGACTGTATGTTGTGGTGGAGACGACCACTAACATACCCAGGGTAGAAACCAGTATTCCAATATCCAACCCCTGTAAGCGAATGCCCATTGATAATACATTTGATACACGTGTATATACATTTATATTTATTATATATGTACCTTCAAGTTGTGGTGTAACTGATGAAGCTGTTAATATTCTGTTTCTAATGATTTGTATTACCGATATATCTGGAAAACTAAATATTAATTGATCAGTATTTTAAAAACCAGCAACGTATGGGCACTAAATCTTGGTGTAGAATGTGAAAACACGCAAGGCGAGTACATGTTCCTGTATTGTGGCACGCTTCATGTTTTATTTACAGCAACTATGCAATAAATTATTATTGCCGTTTGGCCATTTACATGACGGTGTAAAACTTTGAATGCCAAAAATTACAAAACATTTTAAGCAACAGCAATTGATATGCCATTTCTGGTTCATTTACCAGATATTCAACATTGTAAAGTTAATTAAACGAATTGCAAACAGCACAGTGAAATACATACATGTATACACTTATACAGATGAGAAGAGTTTCATAAGACGTATTTTTAAGTAAGCATTTTAAAACACGAGACGCCGAATTAGATAGTTAATAAGACAGAAAGCATATTTAAAACATGAGAAGAATTCTATACGGCATAAGCATATTTAAAACATTAGAAGTATTCTATACGGCATAAGCATATTTAAAACATTAGCAGAATTATATACAGCATAACGCATATTTAAAACATTAGCAGAATTATATACAGCATAACGCATATTTAAAACATGGGAAGAATTCTATACGGCATAAAGCATATTTAAAACATGAGAAGAATTCTATACGGCGTAAAGCATATTTAAAACATGAGGGCAATAATTACATAATTATATCTTAATCGTCAGAAGAAGAAATCGATGAAGCATATTTAAACGTGAAGAGAATAAATCTATGAGAGCATATTTAAGACATGAGACGAATTCTATAAGACATGGAGCATATCTAAAACGTCAGAAGAAGAATTCGATAAAGCATATTTAAAACGTGAAAAGAATAATTATATAACACATAAAAGCATATTTAAAACGTGAGGAGGGTAATGCTGTGAGACCTGGCAACACATTCAAAGCAATAAGAGAATAGTCTTATAAAACATAAAAGCATATTTAAAAAGTGAGGGAAATAATTATATGATACATCGAGCATATTAAAAACTTCAGAAGAAGAAGAAAACAAATTGTAAAATATTGGAAAGAAAATATGCTTAAACTAACACATTGTAGTTAGAAATGTACTTAAAAATGGATTGCTACATCGACATAAAGATAAATCTTGTAAACACTGTAAGGCTTATTTCTGATCCAATTCTCTTCAAACGTGGCCACAAATAATATGTTCATGAATGATGGGTTCCAATCTATGATCGGAAATACCAAACAAATATATCAATATCAAATTAAAGGGGATGGACTCAATTATTGTCTCAAGTGAGCGACCCAGTGCTACTTACTCTATTGTTAAAACAGTATTCATTTGCTTACCAGTTCCTCTTTCATTTCAGGATTAAATAGGCGCACTTGTATGAGTACTATTAGAAAGCAACTGGCTATAACAATGCCACCTCCGAAAAAGCCCAAAGTTGGGCGTACATCTCTGGAACAATTTTTATCTGACGACGAACGAGTAAACTCAATGGGTGTAGCTCATTTACAAATGGATTCTGAGGGCCACAGTCCCACGGAGTCCGTGGAAGAAGGGTCAGACAATGAAGTATTTGATCCGGCGACGAAAGGACAAATTGGTGTTGGCGGAAGCTTCCATATATCTCAAAATGAAGGAAATCAAGAAAGTTTATTTCAAAAACTGTTCAGAAAATCACAATCAGTAGATGAACAGAAAGTTCCGGGTAGTCCAGAACAGTTGGTACCGTCACCGCCGACACCAGAAGGTAATAAAGTCGGGGCATTTAAATCGTATCAAGAGCACTTAAGACTACAGATAGAAAAACGGCGTGAATTAGAAATAAAATCCGAATGTATTTCACCGAGACAAGAAAAGCCGAACAATTTTAATAGTGTTGAAAACGAGGGAATGTTCGAGCCAAGCTCTCCTCCACGGCCAAAACTTTCACCGGACCAGGGACGTCTAATTGATACATTAGTTGCATCGGCACTGGCTAGCAGTGCTGCACAGTCTATAATATATGGTGGACGCCCGTCACAGAACGCTATTGCAACACTCGCTAACGTAGCGCAACGAGAACATATTTCTTACAGTACTTGTGCCACCCGGCAGTACGAGACAGTACCCCATGATCTGTCCAAAAAAACAGATATAAACGGAAAACTTGGACACAGACTTTTTGAAAAGTTTTCAAACACAACAGATACAGAAAGACTGCAACATGCTTATCGGGAGTGGGCACTGCGGCAGAATAAGGACTTCACATTTGAGCGAAATAAACAGTACTTAGATTCGCATCGACGGATCGTCGGCCTCTTGTCTGAGAGAGGAATCGAAGGACATCGTGACGAGCGTACGCCTGCTCATGTTGTCGAGAAGGAAAACGTGATACAAGCTGTACCTGCTCGGTACCCGAATGGATATTTCAATCACGTAGGACTTAATGGAGTTGTTGGTGGATATCCGAGATACGAACACCAGCAAAGGTAGGTTTCTCATATCAATCGAAACAATATATTTCTAAATATCATTTGCTCTCTCATAACTGGGCACCATAGTAAATGGTTGGGACAACTTGCATATGGGTAATATGCACATACATCAATGGCATAAACAGTAAAGATCACCACAGGCTGGTCCGTAGATGCTGTAAGCACTAGATAACACAGCTTACTGAAACTAAAAACTGGCATAGGACAGTGCTTTTTCAGAATCGGAAGATTGCTCCCAAACACGATGCCGTAAAGTAGATGTATATATTGTACATTTAACTTGCTAGTGGTGCTCACATCTTTTCTTTATATACTGCCGATTTTCTGATTATTATTGGGAGGTTAGTATGTTGTGGCGGAGAGCAGACCACCCGTATGTCTTGGGTAAGAACCAGTAATCGACTCTCCAGTACTCTTAGTCTATGTTGGCTGAATTTTTATTTGGGCTAATTTGTCTATGTTGGCTGACCTTTTTAACCAATTTGATGTGTACTGAATAGTCTTCCAGAAAACAGTACATGTACAACTACAGGAACAAAATATAGAAACAAATCGACCAAACAGATTTTTCATGGAAAAAATATTCAACATAATGTTGATGAAAGTTCCTGATGAGGCATTCCTATTCACAATTAGTCATTTCTGCGAACAAACTGGGTCAATTGTATAATGAGCTTTATCGATTGTAGCAACTCTCAGTTGTTACCCAACGTGTTCACAAGTTCTATTTGATAATTGCCAGTAACCAAACTAGGTCAATGATAGTAAACACATTATTTTAAAGGACTACACCGAACCGAATTTCTAAACGTCCACCTGATGTTTTATAACAGTTGAAGACAATCAACAAGTACAGACCATAGTAGAATGCCGTCTGTTGAAAAGTCGTGCAACCTGGAAACACGATGGAAATGATTTAGAATGATATTAAAATATGACATTGCATGATTCATTACAAAATGTACTTGAAATATCGAATTTAATTACAACGCTGAACATACCTGTCTGATAGAAGTGCCTGTATCAAGCATACCGACTGCTCGCCCGCTTTCCTCAATGGTCATTCTCGCCATATTTTCTGTTTTTTTCGGTTACGGGTCGCACATAGAATAAATTGCAATCAAATTGAGCACTCACCATGCCGTGCACGTGGTCCTCATGCCAAACATTAGGATTCGAACCTTCCGTTCCGCTTGGTCAGCCATGACAATACATTGGTGTTTTCTTAGTGTACATTGATAGAGTATGGTGGATAACAATAGACTACCAATATTTGGACTAATACACAGACCCGTTACCCTAAACTCACAATTTATTAGATGGACGTTTAGAAATTTGGTTCAGTGTATATTTTGACCCAATTTTCTTAAATCTTCACACTAGTCGAACCTTATATTTCTGTGAAAGCTTGGTTCCTTTCGAAAATCGTTAAGCGGTTTGAAACTACGTTACTATTGTGGATGAGGAGTTTAAATGCAAAGTTGTATCGGCTGATTGGCTCATATTATTAAATGTTGTCATAATTTGGGGGGAAAGAAACCGCCGTTTATACAGGCCTTGGACGTATCTGATGCGTGAGAGCACATATCGCCTGCCATTCTATGAATGGGAAGATGATACTACACCAAGTTGTTGATAACTTTGCTACAACTGTGTTAATGTTAATGATACGTAGGCCTGGCTGAGTGATTAAATAGTGCAGAGCTCCATGTGCAATCCAGAAACATTTAGTGGTTTTTGGCCCAAACATGATGGTGCCGTATATTATCATTAAGAGTCGTGTTTCAATATATCAGGACCATTTTTATCTCCATTTATCCATCACCATCTAAAATACTATTTTGCCGGAATTAATGAGGACGTCATCCATGCTTAGTTATGGTGTAATTAATAGTGAGTGTTGGTGTAGAAACATGATTGTTTCCCTTGCACCGGGACGTGATGTGTAACTCGGGGTCAAAAGGTTGTATTGAACAAGCAAAATGACCAGCGGTCAAGACCATCTAAGATCATCTTGACCTAGTGGCCAATCTGTGACTTTACTGTAAGATATAGTATCCTATAAGTCAACCAGAAAACCAATGGAATCTCGGGACAACACGAAAGTTGAAATTGAAACAGAAAGGCATGTCAACTTTTTCGATTTTCAATCAATTTATCCACCTGTGTCTGGTACGTGAATAATTTAATTGTGAATAAATTCAATAATGTCTTTATGATGTGAAATATACAGATCCTGAAACATGAATTGGTTGATTCTCTTACTCTATCATTCATCACATATATGTCCTGTTCTAATGTGGCTCTCGACAACTTCTCAAATGTGAGTGCAACTTTTCTAATTCATGAATGCAAAAGTATGGCGTCCAGTGGAATCGAACGGTCCCGGGTTCGATACTCGGTCAGGCCACGTAGGTAGTGTCATTGACAAGGCACCTCACACACATTGCTTAGTACTGGTTAACCACTTCAGTTGGATACGCCTGCCCAGGAAATCATTTCTAGGTCCCCCGCAAGGGGTTTGACATTAATGGAACATACATACATACAATCATCAGTTCTAACGCCAGCCCTGGTGGGTTCATCGTTTTCCTATAGCAACAATAAGTATGTATGTCCCATTAATGTCAAACACCTTGCCGGGTCCTAAACATGTTTTCCTGTGCAGGCGTTGCCGACCTAATCGGTAATCAGTATTAAGGAATGTGTGGAGGTGCCTTTCTCAATGACACTACATACGTGGCCTGACTGAGTATCAAACCCGGGACCGTCGGATTCCCTACCACGGACGCCACACTGTTCATATAATAATAATGGTCAATATAATATTATCATGGTAAGACAGAGGATTGAAATTATGTCACCTGTATTTGTATCCTAACCTCAGACGGATCTGTAGTCCAGGGGTTAACACGCTTGACTGGTAATCCTGGGATCGCAGGTTCGATCCTCCGTCTGACCATAATAAAATTAACAGTCTTTCAGATGGGACTTTAAACCAAGGTCTTGAGTAGCTGCTTTTACACTGTGCACCTAAAAGAACCAGAGGAGACTGTGGAATGGGTCTCTTTTCTGTATCATTGCACTATCTTCCAAAAATCTAAAATAACTAATCTCTTCAGGAGGCGGCGCTAATATGGGCAACCGGTAGCAACGATAAATAAACGTAAAACACACACACACCTAACCACTGAACTATTGATCCACCATACTGGCTAATCTACACCAACTATGCTGCATAGAGTTTGTGTATGTTCAAACAGCTAGCAGGGTATATAGGGTATTGCTCATTTTCATGCTGTTCAATCATGCATTTAGGCCACTAACCATTGGCTAATCCAAAAATCTTAGCTAATTATGGCTGGACATTCAAAAATAGCATGTGTACTCTACACTGGCATCCTTTTAAATTAATTAGATTGTTTTCTGTTGGATAATATCTCTGTCTGTTCTTCCATCATTTATACATGTTTGTTGTGTAACATTGGTCAGCTTTAGTTGTACATGTATATGTGTAATTCTCCACGGTCAAGTAAACATTCATCTATAAATATCTTGCTTATTCTTGCAACAAAGAAATCTGGATGTGAGCTTTAAAATGAGGGAATGTAACTGTGAAAGCTGGATAAATGTAGAAGACATATATATGTCTGGTGTTTAATTGAGCATCTGTTAATTGAGTGTTAAATTGAATGTGTATAAAATGGTGTGTGCGGATTATTGTTGTTAGCAAGCAGTAGTGTGTGCACATGCATTATAATGTATAATAGTTATAATGAAGTGACTGGTGCCTCGTACAACATCGGAAGTAACTTTGTTGAAATCAAGACGGAATATGAATGCGACTATACCCCACACGCCAACGTATCCATACTGAAACTCCTTCAGGAACAAAATGATCATGCTTTTGTCGGGTATGTTACTAGTGATAGTGATAGCGCAGTGGTAGCGTGTTCGCTCCAGGTGCGAATGGTCCAGAGTCCGAGCCCTGCTGGACAGCTGGAGTCGTTACGATTGTGCCCTTAGGCAAGGCATTTAAATTCAACATTGCCTCTTCTCTCTACCTTGTGGCGATGGATTCCATCAGGAACGAGGTCTCGAAAGTGATTAAGATATGTTGTAAAAACTTGTTTCGCAATCAAGCTAAAATAAATTACTATTAACTACTAGTGGTAGTGATACACAGTTGTGGGGGGGGGGTTTCTAGGAGAGGGGGTTCAGGGATGCATATACCCAAACTTGAGGGATGGCATTAACAAACATGTTATGGAGGAGGGGGGGGGGTCAGTGGTCATATATCGCCCAAAACGTTGCTTTGTCGGGTATTTTGAGATGGAATTATCCGGTGTCGGGTATTTAAACAATTTTTTCAAATTACTTCTCGTGAACCAATGCTACTGGTAGGAATGTTTCCAAATGTTGTATGCGGCATCCTTATACAACATCTTCCATGTTTGTCCAAATGGGGTCACAAATTAGGTCACTGGGTCAACTTAGAGGAACACTGTATTTTGCCAGGTCAATTCAAGGAATGGATTTCAAATGGAATCTTCTGAAACCAATGGTTAGAATTTGGTCACTCTTAACCCTTTCAACACCACAGACCTCTAAATAGGCGTACAAAAAGTGTAGATCCAGATGAGCCGGCTCGTGACGAGCCGTCTCATCAGGATCTGCACTTTTTGCAAGTAGTATTACTAATTTTAGACAAAATTACCCATCTTGATAAATGAACTGGTCCGAATGTAATTTTCTTATTCATTTATTGGTCTAAGAATATCATGGACCAGTCCATGTCAGTTACTTGGTGTTGAAAGTGATAACCAGAACCTGTACTAAATTTAAATGTATATCTAAATTAAAACATGTCAAATAACTGTACCTTTATTTACCACGCAGTGATTATAATGTAATACTAACTTATATAATAAATAATATTTTGTGGGGGGGGGGTGACATCTCAGATCATTATGTGCTAGATAATCACCTAACATTGACAGATGTCGTGATAGCGCGTTTGCTTCAGGTTCAAAAGGCCCGGAGTTGTGTTGTATTTTGCAGAAAATGTCCATGAAATGGACAGTATATAATTATATGCATATGTTATATTAATGCACAAGTACTAACAAGTAGGATTTGAGAACAAACTTACGCAGGAAGCTTAAATATATAACTATAGCAGGGATCATTCTAGAGGGCGAAATTGTCACCCTATGAACCCTGACTTCGCCCTCTGGGGCCCCCACTTCTCCCTAAATTTTCAAACAAAAGTGTGTCTAGTAAGATACACTGGCCCATTATAAAGCACTCCTTCTATTCAAATGTTGTATTTAATGGTTGTACTGTGCATTTTAACCCTATTTTGCAGAAGTATATTAAAGAACACCATTTAAGGAAGCGATCACGCGCTTTCTCACTTCTCCCAAAAATTCTGACCTAGAATGAACCCTGCTATAGTAATACAGTAAAACCCCTCTAATCCGGACTTCTTCTGGACTGGACAAAAAGGCTGGTTTACAGGGGGTTCCGGATTAGAAGTTTTTTAAAATATTTAATACATGTACAACATAATATGATGGTCAGTACAACATATGAACAGTAAAATAAAACGGAACATAATTATACACTAGTAGAAATCACAGGGATTCGGCACATTTGGGGGTACTAGTATATATATTTATATATACTTAAATATATATACTAGTACCCCCAAACGTGCCGAATCCCTGTGGTAGAAATGAGGCATGTACATGTAGTCATGTACTTTGTAATTATGTTGAACTTTAGAGCTCGCACAATGTTAATCCGTAACACTGAATAGAGTTGAATTAACTCTGAATACGCTGTTTCTCTGGTTAAACTGAATACACAAGGTTAATCCAAACGATTTTGTTTAGTGGAGAAAACTGAAAGGACACAAAATTTAAAATGTACTCATTACCCTAGTATTCAATTGGTTGATGCTAATATGCAATAGTGTTTGGTGGAACACAAATTCCAATCCAGACCAATCAACGTTATCACAAATTTACTGTTTACAAACATTAGATTCATCTGCTAGTGGCATGTACGTGTGTGTGTGTGTGTTTTACGTTTATTTATCGTCGCTACCGGTTGCCCATATGAGCGATGCCTCCTGAAGAGATTAGTTATTTTAGATTTTCGAGGATAGTGCAATGATACAGACAAAGACTCATTCCAGAGTCTCCTCTGGTTCTTTTACGTGCACTGTGTAAAGCACCGACACGAGACCTCGGTTTAACGTCCCATCTGAAAGACTGTTAATATTTACCCACCAATTATACATACATGTATGTGTAGAAAGTGCGATTTTCTCAGCTTGAGATAAACACAGGCGAGGACAATTGGTTAACAATGGAATGTTGTCACGTTTTATGACAATACACAAGGATTATTCATTGACTGGCTTCCTTTCATAATTGGCACGGCTGGTTTAGAGAGGTCATTTTGTGTTGAAAATACACAAATAATTACGAAATTTCGTCCGGTTTCCAGAATAGAGGGATTCCGGATTAGAGGGTGTTTTCTTACATTGAAAAGAGAAGCGAAAAATTTGGAACCACAGAAAAAGTCTGATTTAGATGTGGATTCTAGATTAGAGCGGGTCCTGATTAGAGGGGTTTTACTGTACTATAAATGAGGGACCGAAAGTCATTGAGGCTGGACCCCTTCCGGTCTTAACGATTCTTTAATTTCGAATGGGGTAACCGTTAGTGACTTTAATGGTCTAACGTTAATGGATTTTTATTTCAAATTATAACAGCTGCACAGCTGGTTCATTAACCCATTTCATTCTGGATACATTTAAAGGCTTGTGCAAACAACATAGATCCAGATGAGCCGCAGCGTGACGCTGCATGCTGATCAGGATCTATGTTGTTTGCTGCATAGCCAAATGTCTTAGCAAGATCATCTGAATAGCAAACAGCATAGAGCCTCATCAGACGGCACGTTCTGTGGCGGCTGATCTGGCTCTATGTTATTTGCAAATACCGTTTGAACGGTATGCAGAATTGAATGGGTTAACCAGTTAGGATTGTGCTGAGCCTTCCATTGATCTCAGGAGGTAATATAAATACATTTCCAAATATAAATTTCTCTCCGTCATTCATGATTGTAATATTAACTGTTTCAAATCTATTGTCTTGAAACTAATTTCCAATAGTCATATAGCACACAGGTGAATGAATATTCTTGACACCTATGCCTAGAAATATCTCCGTATAATATTAGTCTTATTTAAAACACTTAAAACAAATGCTACGATGTTTGATGATGAATATTTGGAATTGCTATGCAGGGATTCGGGTGATAGGACGGTACCCAAGGCCGAGGACGCAGCCTGCATGATATCGACAGGAAGCTACATGCCAGTTCCCTCGATGATGCCACCAGCAGCTACTGTCAATCAGAGCCCTACTTCAACAACGATGGATCTGGCTGATCCGAGGGATCGTTACCATCCAGCACTGATGAGCCCTCATTTTCTTGCCGACTCACGGCGCATGAAGGCAGAAAGTTCGCATGGTATGTCTTCAGAAATAATTCTTATTGATTTGCAGTGTAGAAAACTGATCAGCTGAAATGATGATATTTACATATGAGTATTGATCCATGTTGCTTCTCCCTGTATATTCATATTGGTAGAAACATTCTGGGGTCTCATCAATGCAAGTAATTCTCTAATCTACTGAGATCTGGATAATTCTTAATTGATATCATGTAAGTAACATTGAGGCTTGTGTTCACTTGGGACTATATATCTACATGTATAAATGTTTGATAAGAAAATTGTATGGCGATTGTTGTGGTTATGAACGATTGTTGTGGTTATGAACGTGACTTGTCTAAACGATCTGATTTAATCTGATAAAATATTTACGCTTCCAATCTAATTTAGTTTAAACTTTATTTATTTTACAACGATTGCGAAGCAAGTTTTAACAACTTATATTAATCACTCTCTCCAATCAAAGACATTATGCAGGGAATAAGTAAAATGTTGAGCTTCGGAATACAAGCAAGGGGATCGGCTAATGTATGGAATAAGCTGGACCACGGCATATTGAGAATTTCTTGCTCAATTATGGAGAGATTTGGTGACTGCCTTCAAAATGGTCTATATGAAAACATTTCACACTCTGGTAAAATTATAACGAGAGAAGTGAAACAACTCGGGGGGGGGGCTATCTCTCCCACCGCCCATAGCTCAAGTCTTGCTTACCGTGTATGTAGTGAATATTGATTTTTAACAAACAGCTTTTAAGTTTTAAAAATATTTTCTGTATTACAAATTTTGATGATGACACGTGCTACACCCCTGCAATGATGCACCAACTTCACATACATGTGTCTATGTTTGTTTTGTAGGTTCATGGGTCGTAGGTTATAAAACTTTTTTCAAAACTTTAGCTCAATTGATATGATTTGTTTTCAAAACTTTAGCTCAATTGATATGATTGGGTGAGTCTGAGATTTGCTCTTGGCTCAACCAATCAGAAAGCTTGAATCCAAGTTTTGAGATTGGAGAGCATTTTTATGACACCCAGCCTGCAGGCCTTGTTAGTTACGCTTCAAGGCGGTGTGAACAAGTTGTGTCATGTTGTATATTTGTTTTTATGTTATTTAGGAACCATTGTTTTTATGTTATTTAGGAACCATTGTTTTTATGTTATTTAGGAGGCAATGTGAACAAGTTGTGCCAGGTATGCAGCGATAATGCCTCAGGTTTTCACTATGGTGTCTGGTCGTGTGAGGGTTGTAAAGCTTTCTTTAAGCGTAGTATCCAAGGTAAGTTGTCTGTCCACATGGGGAGGGTCAATCACTAATGTTGTCAGAACTTGTGGCCCCAACCCATTTGCTAATTAGTTATCGGTTATACGATTGTTATTGTTACATACATGTATAAGTATAGAGTAATAAAATATGCTCAAATCCAACATACAGCAGGTTGTAATCCTGGGTATATTCTCAGTCTGAATATTTTAAGCACAAGAGGGAGATCTGGCTTTCTGATGAGGGTGATTTGGCTCTCTAGGTGGAGGTCTAGTTTTCCCATGAGGGAGGTCTAGCTTTCTCATGAGGGAGATTTGGCTCTCTAGGTGGAGGTCTCGTTTTCCCATGAGGGAGGTCTAGCTTTCTCATGAGGGTGATTTGGCTCTCTAGGTGGAGGTCTAGTTTTCCCATGAGGGAGGTCTAGCTTTCCCATGAGGGAGATTTGACTCTCTAGATGGAGGTCTAGCTTTCTCATGAGGCAGACTTGGCTTTCTCTAGATGGAGGTCTAGCTTTCTCTAGATGGAGGTCTAGCTTTCCCATGAGGCAGACTTGGCTTTCTCTAGATGGAGGTCTAGCTTTCCCATGAGGCAGACTTGGCTTTCTCTAGATGGAGGTCTAGCTTTCTCTAGATGGAGGTCTAGCTTTCTCATGAGGCAGACTTGGCTTTCTCTAGATGGAGGTCTAGCTTTCCCATGAGGCAGACTTGGCTTTCTCTAGATGGAGGTCTAGCTTTCCCATGAGGGTGATTTGACTTTCTCTAGATGGAGGTCTAGCTTTCCCATGAGGGTGATTTGACTTTCTCTAGATGGAGGTCTAGCTTTCCCATGAGGGTGATTTGACTTTCTCTAGATGGAGTCTAGCTTTCCCATGAGGGTGATTTGACTTTCTCTAGATGGAGGTCTAGCTTTCCCATGAGGGTGATTTGACTTTCTCTAGATGGAGGTCTAGCTTTCCCATGAGGGTGATTTGACTTTCTCTAGATGGAGGTCTTCTTTCTGTTGAGAGTAGGTTTGACTCTCTCAAGAGGGAGTTTGGCATTCTCATAAGGGAGGTTTGGTTTTTATCTGAAAGGAGGGTTTTGTAATTTAACATAGGTTAAGAAGTATGCTCTGAATTGAGGGAGATTCTTAGAATGACCCTGGTGCAATAATACCACTGTAGTTTAGTAAATGTCGACAGTTCTGCCAATTTGTGGTTGTTGTCATGGAAACAAAATGACTGTCAGTACATACCAAATCTTCAAATAGCAATAACTGTCTTGCATGTACATATATTACGGTATCCGATTTTAATAATTCTTTCAGGATTCTAAGTGATTTTACAATTTCTAATATAGCGGATTCTTAAGGGGGGGTCGTTCATTGTGTATATATATGAATAATGCTTGACTGTTAAGGTGAGGGAGGGGTCGTTCATTGTGTGTATATATGAATGGTGCTTGACTGTTAAGGTGGGGGGAGGTCGTTCATTGTGTATATATATGAATGGTGCTTGACTGTTAAGGTGGGGGGAGGTCGTTCATTGTGTGTGTATATATATATGTATGGTGCTGACTGTTAAGGTGGGGGGGGGGGTTTCATTGTGTATATATATGAATGGTACTTGACTGTTAAGGTGGGGGGAGGTCGTTCATTGTGTGTATATATATGAATGGTGCTTGAATGTTAAGGTGGGGGGGGGTCGTTCATTGTGTGTATATATATGAATAGTGCTTGACTGTTAAGGTGGGGTCGTTCATTGTGTATATATATGAATGGTGCTTGACTGTTAAGGTGGGGGGGGTCGTTCATTGTGTGTATATGAATGGTGCTTGACTGTTAAGGTGGGGGTCGTTCATTGTGTATATATATGAATGGTGCTTGACTGTTAAGGTGGGGGGTCGTTCATTGTGTGTGTATATATGAATGGTGCTTGACTGTTATGGTGGGGGGGGGGTCGTTCATTGTGTATATATATATGAATGGTGCTTGACTGTTACGTTTCTGTACACAGGTCCTGTAGATTATGTATGTCCTGCCACTAACACCTGTACAATAGACAAACATAGAAGAAAAAGTTGCCAAGCATGTCGATTGAGAAAATGCTATGAGGTGGGAATGAACAAAGGTATGTAATGTGTGCATTGTATTACTGTAACGCCCATTGTAAACCGCGATGCTCGTTTCCTGAGAAAAGTTGATGCAACGTAAAGTGATGTTGATTGAAATAACTTAACTAACGGAGAATTGCAGTTCTTTCACTAGAGTCTGTGGTAGTCGTTATAGCGCAGTAGTAGCGCGTTTGCTTCAGGTGCGAAAGGGCTGGAGTTCGAGCCCCGCTGGAGTCGTTACAAGTGTTCCCTTAGGCAAGGCATTTTAATTCCACATTGCCTCTGCTCTCTCCCTCGTGGCGATGGATTCCATCACAAATGAGATATCGAGAGTGGTTAATATCATTTGTAAGAACTTGTTAACTATGGTATTTTGTGTACTATTGTACCACTCTATCTCTTCTATTAGAATAACTATGGGACATTGTGTTAGAAAATTTACGGGTTAGCCCATTTCATTCTGGATACCGTTCAAACAGTATTTGCAAAGAACATAAGAGCCAGATCAGCTGCCACGGAACGTCCCGTCTGATCAGGCTCTAGGCTGTTTGCTATTCAGATGATCTTGCTAAGACACCTGGCTATGTAGCAAACAACATAGATCCTGATCAGCACGCAGCGTTACGCTGCGGCTGATCTGGATCTATGGTGTTTGCAAAAGCCTTTAAATGTATCCAGAATTTACAGGTTAGGTATTTAAACCAAATACAGTTTCTCTCAGGTATATACATATGCACTTGATTTGTCGTTCCAGGGAGCCAGAGAAAGGAACGTAAATCCACAGGTGTGTCTGCACAGAGTAACAAGTCCCCTAAACGACCTAGAACAGATTCCGGGGACAGTATGAATAATGGTGTGGATAGCAGTCCGACTCCTGCAAAGGTCCGTTGTTACTTATTGCACCAGTGTTCTTTGCATTTCATCATTCAAAACATGGGGATCAGGGGGATAGATCAGGGGAGAGGGATAGATCAGGTGGATAGATCAGGGGAGGGGGATAGATCAGGGGAGGGGGATAGATCAGGGGAGGGGGATAGATCAGGGGAGGGGATAGATCAGGTGGATAGATCAGGGGAGGGGGATAGATCAGGGGAGGGGATAGATCAGGTGGATAGATCAGGGGAGGGGGTAGGGGGTAGATCAGGGGAGGGGGATAGATCAGGGGAGGGGGATAGATCAGGGGGTAGATCAGGGGAGGGGGATAGATCAGGGGAGGGGGATAGATCAGGAGGATAGATTAGATCAGGGATAATAGGTCAGGGGAGGGGGATAGATCAGGGGGATAGATCGCTTGTATGCTGTTTGTGACCGACAAGAGTTAGCCGGTTTGATTATATGAATCTTAAGTCATAGTGCTGTTCAAACTGACTGTCGCAATTTCCCAAACCATTGCTATCGTGCATTTGTATTCGTTACGTTATTGTGGAAGTCGTGATAGCGCAGTGGTAGAGCGTTCGCGAAATGCCTGGAGTTTGAGCCCCGCTGGAGCCGTTACGATTGTGCCCTTAGGCTAGGCATTTAAATTCCACATTGGCTCTTCTCTCTCCCTCGTGGCGATGGATTCTATCAGGAATGAAGTCTCGTGAGTGATTAATATAAGTTGTAAGAACTTGTTTCGCAATGAATCTAAATTAAATTTGTATAAACTATTCGTTACAGCATTACGGTATTCAAATTCTGCAGCAATGAAATTTGTACGGCGTCATGTTTTTTTAATACAAATTTATTTTAGCTCGATTGCGAAACAAGTTCTTACAACTTATATTAATCACTCTCGAGACCTCATTCCTGATGGAATCCATCGCCACGAGGGAGAGAGAAGAGGCAACGTGGAAATTAAATGCCTTGCCTAAGGACACAATGGTAACGGCTCCAGCGGGGCGTCATGTTATGCCAACATTTCACTTCAAACAGCTTCTCCTCCTGAACCACTTGTCAAGTCATCATGAAACGTCATATCAATGATCATTGGGTGATCCTCTTTCAAGATTGCTCAAATTAGGTCATTATCTCCTAAAACTAGGTCGCCACAGTGTAGGTCAAATGAGTGCCAAAATTTCAAAAATCATCTGCATAATTACATGTACTTACACGAATGTGTGGAGTATCATCAGATCATGTTCTCTTGAGTTTTGCTCTAGCCTTATCTATTTTTCAGTAAACATGGTTTTTTTGGTTGCCAGTTGATCTTGGACTTTTTTCTTTGCTCTCTATTTCCTGGAGAATTATAGCTATCTTTAAAACTCTTCTCATAAAGGAAAATACACAGATCTTTGATATTTGGCATGTTATATCATTACAGAGTTGACCTCTACTAAGTTTGCTCAAATTGTGATCCTATTTATATTTAGACTTGGGAAATGTGACATTTTACTATCCAGGCATTTTTCAATAACAGAATTTTTTTTTTTAATGTAGAGGTCTTATTTATAGGACTAGCCGCACAATTCTAATAAAATTCCAGGACATATTTCCAGAGTGTTCAGCTACAAATAAGAACAACACATTATTGAATTGTCGTCTACTACAATTATTTGAACTATTCATAGCCTATTAGTTTAAACTTTATTTATTTTACAACGATTGCGAAACAAGCTTTAACAATTTATATTAATCGCTCTCGTAGGCGCGGATGAAAGCGTATATGTGGTTATTCGTGTTGGAGAAAACCGGAATACCCGGAGAAAACTCACCTATCCGATCTGGTGACCACCGTACAATCTCGCATACTTCCCGGTCCGAGGATCGAACACTGTTCGCATTGGTGAGAAGCGAGCGTGCTAACCACTGCGCTAATCAGACAGCTTATAGCCTTTTAAAGTTTCTTATGTTTTCCAGCATGCAATGAGTTCATTTGCTTATCACTGTTATTTCAGACATGCAGAAAGTCTCGGACGACGTTGATCATTGAAGCGTTGAGTAAGGCTGACCTGCCGAACCTGGAGAGCTACCACAATCATGGTCTACCTCCTACACGCACACATCTACTCACATCATTCGTCAGACTCGCAGAAAAGGAGCTCGTCTTTTTAATCAACTGGGCCAAAAACGTGCCAGGTAACATTTAAATTATGGGCTAGTCGTTCTGAAGTTAAATATAATTGTAATATTTTAGTTTATACAAATTTATTTTAACTCGATTGCGAAACAAGTTATTTCAACTTATATTAATCACTCTCGAGACCTCATTCCTGATGGAATCCATTGCCACGAGGGAGAGAGAAGAGGCAACGTGGAATTTAAATGCCTTGCCTAAGGGCACAATCGTAACGGCTCCAGCGGAGCTCAAACTCCGGACCTTTCGCACCTGAAGTGAATGCGCATCGCATCCACTTCGCTATCACGACTTCCACTAAACTAAACTGTAATATTTTGTGAAATGTTTAATATAATATTAATATAATACTATATCTGTAAGTAGTGCAAATGTAGCCATAATATAGTGCAAATGTAGCCGTAATATAGTGCAAATGTAGCCATAATATAGTGCAAATGTAGCCGTAATATAGTGCAAATGTAGCCATAATATAGTGCAAATGTAGCCGTAATATAGTGCAAATGTAGCCATAATATAGTGCAAATGTAGCCGTGATATAGTGCAAATGTAGCCGTAATATAGTGCACATGTAACTGTGAAATAGTGCAAATATAACTGTATTATAGTGCAAATATAACTGTAATATAGTGCAAATTTAACTGTGATATAGTGCAAATATAACTGTGATATAGTGCAAATATAACTGTGATATAGTGCAAATATAACTGTGATATAGTGCAAATATAACTGTGATATAGTGCAAATGTAACTGTAATATAGTGCAAATGTAACTGTGATATATAATATAGTGCAAATATAACTGTAATATAGTGCAAATATAACTGTAATATAGTGCAAATGTAACTGTGATATATAATATAGTGCAAATATAACTGTAATATAGTGCAAATATAACTGTAATATAGTGCAAATGTAACTGTGATATATAATATAGTGCAAATATAATTATATAACTGTGATATAGTGCAAATATAACTAATATAGTGCAAATGTAACTGTAATATAGTGCAAATGTAACTGTAATATATAATATAGTGCAAATATAACTGTAATATAGTGCAAATATAACTGTAATATATAATATAGTGCAAATGTAACTGTGATATATAATATAGTGCAAATATAACTGTAATATATAATATTGTGCAAATGTAACTGTGATATATAATATAGTGCAAATATAACTGTGATATAGTGCAAATATAACTGTAATATAGTGCAAATGTAACTGTAATATAGTGCAAATGTAACTGTAATATATAATATAGTGCAAATATAACTGTAATATAGTGCAAATATAACTGTAATATAGTGCAAATATACAATTACCTAATATACTATATGAAACTAAATATTTAGCACCCTGATTAGTATATTTGAAACTGCTATATGTCACAATGACTTGAGTTGTTGCAGCAAGTTACATGCTCTCAGTGAACCTATTCTTTCTATTCTAGGTTACACAGAGTTAAGCCTAGGCGACCAGGTACATCTGATCGAGTGTTGTTGGATGGAATTGCTCTTGCTCAACTGTGCCTTCAGGTCCATGGAGCACAGCGGGCGCAGGCTCGTTATCGCTCCCGATCTCGTTCTGGAAAGGTGCGTATGTTCTTAATTGTAACTGAAAACATACGTCATGGACTTTCACCCGCTAGCATGCAATGAGTTTATTTCCATAGACAGTCAAACCTGTGTTAGTGGTCACCTCCATTCAGCAGCCAACCTGTATTAAGCTAAGCAGCCACTTTCCAGATTCCCAATATGTTGATTTATTATACATTTTACCTCTATTAAACAGCCACTATGCTAAGCAGCCACTTTCTGTGATTCCCTTGGCTGGCTGCGAAAGACAGGTTTTTTTTATATTTTTGTATACAAATTTATTTTAGCTCGATTGCGAAACAAGTTCTTTCAACTTATATTAATCACTCTCGAGACCTCATTCCTGATGGAATCCATCGCCATGAAGGAGAGAAGAGGCAATGTGGAATTTAAATGCCTTGCCTAAGGGCACAATCGTAACGGCTCCAGTGGGGCTCGAACTCCGGACCTTTCGCACCTGAAGCGAACGCGCATCCACTGCGCTATCACGACTTCCACGACTAATTATGTCACAAGACAGGTTTGACTGTATCGGTAGTCGTTGATTGGTATGTATTGATTGGTATGTATTGATTGGTATGTATTGATTGGTATGTATTGATTGGTATGTATTGATTGGTATGTATTGATCCTTCTTCTTCAACGGGAATAACGGGTGACTATATGTGATCATATATCGATGTTACGCTGGTGCTAATGTTTGTAGTGAACTACTTCACAAGTTTGTATTTTATCAACAAAAATGAAATTATATTCAAATAATTATGTCTTATATTAACCAATGGTTTACGGATCAAATGGTCAGCATCCAATTGTATGTCACATCCCGATATATTACCTCTACTGCTGCGATATATCTCTGTGTATGTCACATCCCGATATATTACCTCTACTGCTGCGATATATCTCTGTGTATGTCACATCCCGATATATTACCTCTACTGCTGTGATGTATGTCACATCCCGATATATTACCTCTACTGCTGCGATATATCTCTGTGTATGTCACATCCCGATATATTACCTCTACTGCTGCGATAATTTCAGGCCTTATTGGACCACGCTTGGTATGGCGGATGTGTTGGAGCATGTGGCAGCCATCTCCGACCAACTTGTGCAATTTAACCTCCATAATGAAGAGCTTCTCCTACTGCAGGCTATGGTGCTCGCTAATGCAGGTTTGTGTAAACATTTTCTATTTGGGGTGTGTGTGTGTGTGTGTGTGTGGGGGCGGTCTAGTGTTAATGATCTGTGCGTATGTTTTATCCATGACCTTTGGGCGAGTATTTACGGTAGAACATTGACCTTTGGATGAGTATATAAGTACGGTGTTGACCTATGGGTGAGTAGTTATGATAGAGCATTGACCTATGGGTGAGTATATACAGTAAGGTGTTGACATAATTACAGATATGTATGGTAGAGTGTTGACCTATGGGTGAGTAGTTATGGTAGAGTGTTGACCTATGGGAGTAGTTACAGTAGAGTGTTGACCTATGGGTGAGTAGTTATGGTAGAGTGTTGACCTATGTGTAGTAGTTACAGTAGAGTGTTGACCTATGGACAAATATTTACTGTAGTGTTTATGGACGAGTATAGGTCATACTATTGGATTGGAGAGTATTTACGGTAGTGTGAGTATTAATGGTTGAGAGTTAGCCTATGTGAGTATGTACGGTACCGAGACAACACATGGGTGCGTATGTATAGTACATGTTACATTAATAACAGTTTATTGTAAAAAAAAAAGAAGAGCTGTCCAGAGGGTTATGGTCGTTGACCTCAACTCACTTACCCCTCACCGCAATAGGTTCGAATCCCACTGATTATCTCGAAGTGAGGAAGCTATCCAGTTTGCTTGCGGCAGGTCAGTGGTTCCACGCAGGGTGCCTGTCCGTGTCTGAAATACATCTTGGTGGGGCACCCAGGGTCTTCCGCCACCAATAATAGCTGGCTAGTCGACACATGACCTGAGTTGTTGGCACGACTTTAACCCTTTCCTTCATAGATTTAGGTTAATATACTATTATATCTCCATACAAACGACAGCCATTTAGCCATCATGCAGTGGATAAGTAGTCGCCATATCTATCCCACCTCCATAGATATTACTGGGACTACATAGAGATTTAAGTTAATATACTATTATATCTCCATACAAACGACAGCCATTTAGCTATCATGCAGTGGATAAGTAGTCGCCATATCTATCCCACCTCCATAGATATTACTGGGACTACATAGAGATTTAGGTTAATATACTATTATATCTCCATACAAACAACAGCCATTTAGCTATCATGCAGTGGATAAGTAGTCGCCATATCTATCCCACCTCCATAAATATTACTGGGACTACATGAGATTCTGGCCTTTATTATGAACATTGGTTTGGCTACTACATGTCAATGTATGTCGTATTGGCAATGGCGTCAAGAGGGGCTTCCATGAGGGAAAGGGTTAATTATGAACATTGGTTTGGCTAATACATGTCAATGTATGTCGTATTGGCAATGGCGTCAAGAGGGGCTTCCATGAGTGAAAGGGTTAATGTATGTCGTATTGGCAATGGCGTCAAGAGGGGCTTCCATGAGGGAAAGGGTTAATGTATGTCTTATTGGCAATGGCGTCAAGAGGGGCTTCCATGAGTGAAAGGGTTAATGTATGTCGTATTGGCAATGGCGTCAAGAGGGGCTTCCATGAGGGAAAGGGTTAATGTATGTCGTATTGGCAATGGCGTCAAGAGGGGCTTCCATGAGGGAAAGGGTCAATGTATATCGTATTGGCAATGGCGTCAAGAGGGGCTTCCATGAGGGAAAGGGTTAAACCATAAAAACAAAGAAATGCATTGAAAGATAAAAACTGTTGTGTATATTGTTTGCGTATATTGTTTTCAGAGGTGAGAAAGTTAGCAAGCTTCAACAAACTGCAGGAAATAAAGCAGAATATTTTGGACAGTACGGTAGACATTGCACAAAAATATCACCCCGACAATTTACGTCATGTTCCGTCCCTTGTGCTACTGCTGACACATGTGAAACAAGCGGCGGAGCGGGCAATGACATACTTTCAGAGTGTTAAGAAAGAAGGGATAGTGCCATTCTGTGATCTGTTGACGGAAATGCTGGATGCTCAATCGGACGAAAAGAAGACACATTCTCCTAGTAACACGTAGCCTCGTGAGATTTACGCGTGCGAGTTACTGTGTTTTGGGCGATTATGATATTAGAAAATACATTTCAACGAGCTAATCTCAATACTCTAGGGAATATCAGTGCTGTGAGGTTGTATAGAGACATTTCTGTATAACTAGAGAGGGTATAACTAGAGACGGTTCTGTATAACTAGAGACGGTTCTGTATAACTAGAGACGGTTCTGTATAACTAGAGATGGTTCTGTATATCTAGAGACGGTTCTGTATAACTAGAGACGGTTCTGTATAACTAGAGACGGTTCTGTATAACTAGAGACGGTTCTGTATAACTAGAGACGGTTCTGTATAACTAGAGATGGTTCTGTATAGCTAGAGACGGTTCTGTATAACTAGAGACGGTTCTGTATAACTAGAGATGGTTCTGTATAACTAGAGACAGTTCTGTATATCTAGAGACGGTTCTGTATATCTAGAGACGGTTCTGTATATCTAGAGACGGTTCTGTATAACTAGAGACGGTTCTGTATATCTAACACTAGTCTAGCAGCGCTGTGAGACCTCGGAGGTATAAATCTATACAGTGATTGTTCTGTGCAAGTGAACCTAGAAAACCCTAGTGACATAAGACCTTATTCAAATAGACCTCCTGTATACGAGGATTGTTGCATGGCTAAAGACTTAGTTCTGTTTGACGGAGACATAAATGCAGTGCTACTACCAACCCAGAGATCTTAATAAGCTTCTTGTGTTGAAACAGATTGTAGTATCTAGCAGTACGGTTAGTTGTGAACGCTCATACAACAGGGTACACCGAGAGACCATATATGGAAAGTAAACGACGAAATCATTTGTCGGACAAAATACTGACTAGTAGATGGTGAATGCGTCTACAGTCATGCTACGGCTCGTAGATGGTGAATGCGTCTACAGTCATGCTACGGCTCGTAGATGGTGAATGCGTCTACAGTCATGCTACGGCTCGTAGATGGTGAATGCGTCTACAGTCATGCTACGGCTCGTAGATGAGCAGTTAACACTCATTTTGAGGCTGTTGGGAATTGTGAATGTATCTGTTAAGTTTGTTAATGAAGCTTGTTCTTCACCGACCTCGACGTGATTTATTGATGATTGATGAATGAAGCTTGTTTTTCACCGACCTCGACGTGATTTATTGGTGAATGAAGATTGTTTTTCACCGGCCTCAACGTGATTTATTGGTGAATGAAGATTGTTTTTCACCGGCCTCGACGTGATTTATTGGTGAATGAAGCTTGTTTTTCACCGAACCTTAAGGTGCTTGTTTATGAAGTTGGTGACTGGAAGTTTGGTTTTCACCAGCCTTTTAAGATATTTTTTAGATTATTTTGTGAATGGAATAGAGTTCTGTACATGTGCTTGCTTCGCTGATCAACAAGGCATTACATACAAATGGACACAATATTTTATTTGGTGCATATGTTTTTATGTTATGTACGCCTACTTGTTGTTTGTCACCCCGTCCAGTTTGTGTCATTGGATATATTACGGTACCTCCGTAGCCGAGTAGTTCACTGTCACCTTTGGCTTTCATTTTGTGAGAAATCCAAGATGGCGTCCATGTTGACAACATACTGTTTGCTAGTACACTAAATGTACTTTAGTTTTGCTTTTGCAATATTTTTTAGTAATTTAATTTTAATTGTTTACGTTTAATGCAATCAGTTTTAAAATTAGATAGTAAAAGAAATATCAAATGACTGTACACTGTGTCTTTCCCCCCCTTCCCCCACCCTCCATAAAGAGGAATAAATAGTCAACGTTTTTACAACAAAGCCTATTTTTGTCGTTTCGGCCGTTCTTCAGTATTGATGCCACCCCCCCCCCCCCCCCACAATGTTATTCAGTAACAATTTCAAATATCCCAAAGCATTAAATACACATTTGAAACATAAAATTAAAATAATAAAGAATGCATAAAACTGCGGAACATCTAGCATTTTATTTATGGTACCATCATTTAGAAGTCTTCATTCATATGATTTTAGTACATACAGTAAAACCTGTCTTAAGCAGCCAGGCAAGAGAATCGCAGAAAGTGGCTGCTTATCGCATGTGGCTGTTTAGAGGGTAAATATATAATAAAACAACATATCAGGAAACTGGCTGCTTAATACAGGCTGGCTGCTTAATACAGGATGGCTGCTTAATACAGGCTGGCTGCTTAATACAGGTTGGCTGCTTAATACAGGCTGGCTGCTTAATACAGGCTGGCTGCTTAATACAGGCTGGCAGCTTAATGGAGGTGACCACTAACACAAGTATGACTGTAAATATATAAATGACGCACGTTTGCCATGCTATTGACTCTTGTTAAAGTGCTATCTATTGTCTACCTCAGCTGTTACTAAACTTTTCTGTGATTGTTGAATATTGTTATATATATCCGGATACTGTTTATTGATACGAGGAAATACTGTACGTTTAGGATAACTTGACAGTGACGTACGAGGGCTATGTCTATCAGTACAGGTAATTCAGGTACATTTACAGTTATCGATATTATGATAATGTATTTGTTATTTTTAATCCGAAACACCGCTTACTGATTAGCGAAAATAGCCGATTTACCTGTCTTGTGTTGTGGACATAGCCAACGGGAGTAAATATTGAGTGATGTCACTGTCAAGTTATCCTAAACGTACAGTATCAGTTTATCTCTATAGGCCATCTGTGGTTATACTCTGGTGCTTCTCCATAATAGAAATACTGAATGGAAGGGCACCGAAGGAATTTCTCGGTCGACGTGTAATCAGAGTTGTTGGTTCGATTTTAAACCAAGAATATATAGGAACATGCAATGTAAAGACCCAACATAGCAATGATTGCAGAACATGTTTGTCGTGTGGCTGTTTGTAGCTCTCAGATATTTGTAGCATTTTTTTGACATTTTATCGTTATTAATTTATTTACAACGTCTTTAGCACATTGTATCATTAATTGTTTGAAAATACGTTTTACACAATATGAAGAAGTAGGAAATGGGTTTGTGGGCCCTCCCTCCAGAAATTGACGTATTACATTAGTCAGTGCAAAGGGGACCTTCATGGCCAAGTGGTTACGGTTGTTGACTTTAAATCATTTACCCCTCAATGCAGTAGGTTCGAATCCCACTTGGGGTGCAGAATTACTTCATGTGAGGAAGCCATCGAGCTGGCTCGAGAGACAGGTCGTCATGGCAATCATTTCTTGTTGATCGTGGCATATTTGCCTCTTTATCTTTTTCATCTTCTCGTATTTAAATGTTATTTTTAACATGGTTCGGCATTTTTTGTCTGTATATTCAAAGAAGGAAGTTACCGTCATTGAATCTGCAATAAAACACTGTTTAGCGTGTGACGTCATTTTACTGGAATGGTTCATTCCAACGCGTCCAGAACTCCAAACCATGTTTTATTCGACTATACTCTTATTTCCTACGTTAACTGAGATCTCTGAAAATACTTTGTCTTCAGATTTGAGGAGAAAATCAAAATTGACAGCTTGCTCCTAGCTTCCAAGCCAATCAAAAGCCTCTATATAGCATTTTGTAAAAATTGGCAATCTTAGATCCGTATTGTGAAATTTCATTTTAAAAGTAATGTGTTACTTTGTGGTTCATTGTACAAGAGATATTGGATTTTGGATATTACATCAGGAATACTTTCATACTCTGGCATGAGTGTACATTTGATCTAAATGATTCACTGTGGGTAAACTTGCATAATTTAGGTATATTTCTAACTACATTTGGCCTGTATATAATTTATTATTATATAGTAGTAGTCTAGAGGATTATAGTTCTTGAAAACTACTGTCTTGACTGTTTAATGGCAATTAGTAATGTAGCACGTTATTAATAGCGTTCAATCTTTATCCTGTATTACCATCCACACTTGTCTATAAGACTACCCCCTCCCCCTACTTTGGTCCTGAAATATATGGGTTTTGGAATGCACTCGCCTATAAGACTACCCCCTCCCCCTACTTTGGTCCTGAAATATGTGGGTTTTGGAATGCACTCGCCTATAAGACTACCCCTACTTTGGTCCTGAAATATGTGGGTTTTGGAATGCACTCGCCTATAAGACTACCCCTACTTTGGTCCTGAAATATGTGGGTTTTGGAATGCACTCGCCTATAAGACTACCCCCTACTTTGGTCCTGAAATATGTGTGTTTTGGAATGCACTCGCATATAAGACGGGTTGATCAAATGGAAACAGTCCCAGTATAAATTGCATAGATGCCCAGTGTAGTATTTTTCAGTGTACAGAGTGCTTTCTTTTCTAAAACGTAATTATGGATTTTTTTTTTTAACACTCACTTATAAGACGGGAAGCCACTTTGTGAGGCCATAATCTGGTGTTTGTAATCTTGTCTTATAGGTGAGTATGTATGGTACCACATTTTAATATAGTAGAAAAAATTAAAGTGATACCTGGTATGATGTCTGTCCGTCCGTCCATCTGTTAACTATTATGATGTCCGCCCAATAAACTAGACAGTGTTATCCAGTTGTAGCTACATGTAACTAGCATTTCTTTGATTGCTATTGACTGGGTTATTGCTCTCGCCAGTTATACCGGAGTTGTCTCCCCCTTAACTTACTCAAAATGTCTTAGATCATTTGCATGTTGTAACAATGTTTGGTTGGTCTTATAGTACTGGCATTACTTGAGTTATGGCCCTTGAATTAGTTATTTGACGTTGTTTATAGCAACCTCGGACATTAAACAAACTTTATAAGAATGTATGTATCAAAATCTCGGACACGTTAACAGTCCTTATTGCCTAGTTATCAGCACTTATTGCCTGGTTATCAGCACTTATTGCCTAGTTATCAGCATTTATTGCCTTGAGATTGTTCCAATTTGCTTTTGTTATTTGTCAAGTGTCATCAAAATGTAGTCCTATTTAGACCATTGTCATACCCTTAAAACATCATTAAGAAGCAACTACTATGACCCCTAACAGGTGTGAACAGTGTTGGTTCCATATTTCACTTTCGTGTAATGAGATGTGAAACCGCATGCTCGATCCTATTCGGAAATATATAACCTGAACTGCATTGGTGTGCCGTAAAACCCAACTTGACCACAACTCTACTAGTCTTGTAGCGATATAGTGAGCGGAATTGTTAGTGAGCCACAGTGTGTTCTCAGTAACTCGTATTCACTCCTTTCCATAAACATGGTAAGAACTTTAATAAGCTTGAGTTTGAAACCCCCCCCCCCTGCCAGAACCATGGTGATTTGTTGGCAAAACACTTAAATCTCAGGGATCATTCTAGAGGGCGATGTGGGCGAAATTGTCGCCCTAGGGACCCCCCCCCCCCCCACTTCTCCCTAAAAATGTTTGGTTTTTACGATTTTCAAACAAAATTGTGTCTAGTAAGATATACACTAGCCCATTATAAAGCACTCCTTCTATTCAAATGTTGTATTTAATGGTTGTACTGTGCATTTTAAGCCTATTTTGCAGAAGTATATTAAAGAACACCATTTAAGGAAGCGATCACACGCTTTCTCACTTCTCCCAAAAATTCTGACCTAGAATGAACCCTGAATCTACAGTCATACATATCTTCAGCAACCAGCCAAGGGAATCGCAGAAAGTGGTTGCTTAATAGAGGTCAAATATATAATAAATCATCATACTGAAAATCTGGAAACTTGTTGCTTAATACAGGTTGGCTTCTTAATAGAGGTGACCACTAACACAGGTTTGACTGTCTCTTGTCTCTCCTTAAGGAATGATGTCTCGAGAGCGATTAAACTAATGTAAGAAATTGTTTCACAATCGAACTAAAAGACGTTAATATAAAATTAATAATCTTATTATAGTGGTCTTTAGATTTATAGAATAAATATTTAACCCTTAAAATGCTGAATAAATTGGAATGTGCAAACAACATAGATCAAGATCAGTCGTGGCGTAGCGCCATGTCACACCGCGGCTGATCAGGATCTACGTTGTTTGCTATTCAACCAAGTGATTTTGTTCTCTGAATAGTATAGAGCCTGATCAGATGGCACGCTCTGTGTCGTCTGATCTGCCTCTATGCTATTTGCAAAAACGAATCTACTCGTTTCCAGCACAGTAAAGGTAAGGAGGGCAATGGTAGCGCATTATTAGGTTTACTACATCTAGTGCACGTGCATTAAAATTTATAAATAATATGGCTTTGATAAAATTATGCTGTTTAATAAACATGGATCTGATATTCTAGGAATTATGTTTAGAGCCAAAATTCTGCCAAAATTCAGCATTGAATGGCAACAAGAAAGTATGTAATAGGCCGATTGAAAATTCACTCTGCATAATACACACTCGAATAGTGTATTGAGTGAATGTATATAAATTATAAAGAACATAATTTAGTAAATAAATGCAAATATGTTGACAATAACATGAAACCCTATCCAACAAAATAGTATATACCACATCCCTGCTGGAACATCCGGGGGAATCATATGGGAACCAAATATTGTTGCAGAATTTCAACTACGTAAATAGATTGACCTGGCCATTGCTGGATTCCAGCTCAAGCCTGTATTTCTATGGGCACACCAGTGAAAGCTTGGAACTAGGTCCCTGAAAACAAATAGACAATACCTATAATATGAATACATGGCAATAATTCTTATCACATAAATTCCCATTCGTCCAGAAAAGTGAATATTAACAATGGCGTTGTGTTTTAGATTAGGCCGTATGACAGTTGTCCGATTTTGCATATTTTTAATGTTGGCATTTTAAAATGACAAACTATTTGTGGCATTAGAGATGTGTGGCATTAGAGATGTATTAACTATATAGATTTGACACTCGTTGCAAAATATATCGACAACTGGTCCCCGGCTAGCTCTAACTGTTAATAATCAATCTGTTAGAAACAGGTTATTTCAAATGTGCTGACAATGTTTTAGTTTGTCGTTATTTTGCTGTATTCCACAGAGTAGTGTAGTAGTATAGTAGGGTATGTTTGTGTTTTGTAAACACTCATGTAAAAAGCGACTTCATTTCATGATAGTTATTTAAAATGTTTGTTTCTTATTGTATGTATGTCTACCCGACATAAAATGGTTAAATAAATATGGTCCTATTAAACTTTGTCTTGTATTTTATTGTTGGGTTGAGCTTTTACAGCACACCAACAGGTTCGCCTCCGTGGTCGAGTGGTTACGGTCGCTGACTTGTATACCACTGTAACCTATCATCTCTGATGGTCACGGGTTCGAGCCCCGCTCAGACCGTGTCACATTTATATGAAAAAGTTGGCAGCTTCTTACGGAGGTTGGTGCACCCAAGTACTGGTTAACCGTTGGAGCCTGCCCAGGAAAGGTGTTGTTAGGTAAACTGCCCGCTGGCGATATAGCCCAAAATGGTGCTGATGCAGGCGTAAAACACGAAATATAACAACAGCACACCAACATGGCTCGGCTTATATTTCATCAAACAGAACTGAACACTTTGATTTCGCTTCTCATTTTACATCGAAATGAAACTTATGAGATATTGAACCAAGGTTTTCGCACAGGATGGAATCGCGTCGATTCAGTGGCTCTTATGTGTAATATTTAGGGCGAGGTATAATGATTGGTGCATCCCCTCTTTAATGACCTGGTTGTCAGTTTTAGGGTGAGGTATAATGATTGATGCATCCCCTCTTTATTGACCTGGTTGTCAGTTTTAGGGTGAGGTATAATGATTGATGCATCCCCTCTTTAATGACCTCGTTGTCAGTTTTGCCGGTCGTAAGCTACCTGGAACCACACCGGCAACTATTTACAGCATCAGTAAGGTTGTATCTACCAGTAGTCTCATTGGTGGAAGACTGGTATGTACAACAGAACAAACAACAAGAGGAATATGGAAATGGCCACGGGTCTGGACATGTACAACAGAACAAACAGCAAGAGGAATATGGAAATGGCCAAGGGTCTGGACATGTACAACAGAACAAACAACAAGAGGAATATGGAAATGGCCAAAGGTCTGGACATGTACAACAGAACAAATAACAAGAGGAATATGGAAATGGTTCAGAGCCTGGTCATGTACACCGGAACAACAAGAGGAACATAGGAATGGTCTAGAGCCCGAACATGTACACCAGAACAATAAGAGGAACGTGGAAATGGTCTATAACCGAATTTTGGATCGGAAATCTTATAGAATCGGGCGAAATCGTGTGAGAGGGGAGTATACAGCGTCCGCCAAGTCCTCCTCATTGGCCAATGTTTGGAATGTTTCCAAATTTTGTATGTATAGCAGCCGTCCAAAACTACACCCAATCATTTCAAACAACTTGAACTAAGGGTTTATTTATAGAGCGGAATGATAGGGCGTCTCGCCCTGCTACTATTCAGCCCCGCCCTTTTGCCTTTTTGTTCTTGTTTATATGGGCGGGCAGACCGATAAAAAAACCTAGAACCCCCTTTTGATCGATATGTTCTGCCCTACTGCCTCTTTGATCAAGCATAATTATATATATAATATAACTGTCAATCACCGTAAGCTAGCAAATTAATTCTAGGGGTTAACTTTGAAATACCCCCTCCCACACACAGGGATTCGGCACGTTTGGGGGTACTAGTATATATATTTAAGTATGTATACTAGTACCCTCAAACGTGCCGAATCCCTGTGCTCCCACACCTACCCCCTTCACAAGTCAAAATGCACCCTGCCTCTTTTCTGACCCACCCTGTTCCTTTTTACACTCTATAAACCCAATGGCTTTTTCTCATGACCCTATCGTAGGAATGTTGCCTAATTTGGTAGGTGGTATCACATATCAAAACATCGTTAATCAAATGGGTTCAAAGCACGGTCAATTTAATCGAAGTCTGAATCATTCGAAAGGTTTCTCATGGAGCCAAATTTGGTATATAGATATATATCCTCTATTCATATATATATATATCATCCGTTCAACAGCTCTACCAAGATTAATCAAAGCTGCAGAGACTCGCTCCGAGGTTATAAAACTTTCTCAGATCTCAAACTCAAGCTCAAATGATCTGATTGGTTGATTCTCAGTGGTACTGTCAGCTGAACCAATCAGACGCTTGAGACTGAGTTTTGAAATTTTATAACCTCACCTCGGGGCTGGTCTTTGGAATCAATAACTACTATATAGTAGGGTCAAGTTAATGGAATACGTTCTCAAGAACAACGTAACGTTTCTACAATCGCTCTGTAGCATCCATACAACACAATATACCATGTGTGTTAAATTGGGGTCACTATAGGGACACAAGCTATTACCGATGACCTCGGAGGACAGTGTATCATCTGTTATTTTGGAAACCACAATTTATTTTCATTACTTTCTTAAATTAGGCTTTTAACTACTCATACTTTTAACTTCTTTGCGGTTTTTGACGCGCAACATGTCTACGTCCCCGCGAGGGGTTCGACATTAAAGGAAGATAGATAGATAGAACCTATACTATAAAATGTGTCATATAATGATGTCCAAAACAAAGAATTATTTTTTTCTATATTGACTATTTAATAAGTCGGTGAGGTGACCTCGGTAGATACTTATGGGGTGCCGTTTTGCTATTTATTTAGTATTTATGGATATCCATAATTCGATTTATGGATATCCATAATTAGATGTATGGATATCCATAAATCCAATAATGGATATTCAAAAATCGAATTATGGATATCCAAAAATCGAATTATGAAATCCAAAAATAGGATTATGGATATCCAAAAATCGATTTTTGGATATCCATAAATAGCTTGGAATTATGGGTATCCATATATCGAATTATGGATATCCAGTAATTGAATGTTTGGCGCCCCATACCGTTTTGCGATTTATTCGGCATTTATGGATATCCATAATTCGATTTTTGGATATATGCAAAAATAAATCGAATTATGGATATTCAAGAATCGAATTATGGATATCCAATAATCAAAAGGAATTATGGATATACAATAATCTATTTATGATATCCAATAATCTATTATTGGATATCTAAAAATCGAATTATGGATATCCATAAATGCTGAATAGATAGCAAAACGACGCGCCTGTAATTATGGATATCCATAAATCGAATTATGGCTATCGATAAATAACGAACAAATAGCAAAACGGCGCCTCATAGAGGCTCACCTTTATATCACACAGTAGTTCACTGAACCGCCACTTTGTGTTGACGGTGAGTATACCTGACCGTATTTGAAATGACTGTTAACCCTTTGCACGCTAGCGGCACACAAACTCACTTTTGAAAACAGCATAGAGCCAGAACGTGTCATCTGATCAGGCTCTATATTGTTTGCTATTCGGACAGTGGAGCTAAAACACTTGACTGAATAGCAAACAACATATATCCTGATCAGACGCACGTACATATGGATATAATTATGGATATTTGTAATTGTGGTCCATAATTACTCGGATAGTGACGGGGTGTCATTTTTAAATATACTTGGATATGGTCACGCCTATGGTTTATCAAATGGTCTTTAGAAAGATTGGATTTAAACCCGAAACAACTTGCCCAGGTCCCCATGCGTCTGTGAGTTGAAATGCTGAAATGGCTATAAAACATGTATTGCTTAATAAAGGTAGCCGTTAACACAGGACTGGCTGTACATTGGAAACTTTGAAAGAGTTTATTGAATATAGCCAATAAATGCTCTATACCTGTTGTGGGGTCAATTAGCGGGAATACATGGTTCCAGCGTATATTACTCGTGTGTGTGTGTGTGTGCGTGCGTGCGTGCGTGCGTTCGTGCGTGCGTGCGCGTGTGTGTGTATATATATATATATATATATATATATATATATATATATATCCCGTACCAGAGGGGAACACAATTGTGGCATAATCTGAACACCACGTGATCAAATTGGCGCGAATACTCGGAACAAACCTGGCAATGTATATTCCTATGGGAACCAATTATTGTTGAAGAATTTGCACTGCATACATAAGGAATTGTGTATGCGCACACCAGCATGATGGCGCTTGGAACCAGTTGACTGAAAGCAAACAGGCGCATAAATAAATTTAGAAAAACCCATAGATACGAATACATAGCAGTAATTCTTAACACATTAATTGCCATTCGTCCAGAAAACCGTGGTATATATACGATGCGAAGATGATGGTTATTGAGCTTATCTACTCTCGCAGCTGGCGAACCATGTGGGCGAGCATTCATGCTCTGACGATTAAATTCGTGTATTCCTAGCACCATTGATCCCACCCTAATAAAATTAACAGTCTTTCAGATAGGACTTTAAACCGAGGTCTCGTGGTAACACGCTGGACTGGTAATTCAGGGATCGCAGGTTCGATCCCCCGTCTGACCCTAATAAAATTAACAGTCTTTCAGATAGGACGTTAAACCAAGGTCTCGTGTCGGTGCTTTACACCGTGCACGTAAAAGAACCAGATGAGACTGGAATGGGTCTCTGTCTGTATCATTGCACTATCCTCCAACAATCTAAAATGACTAATCTCTTCAGCAGGCGTCGCTAATATGGGCAACCGGTAGCGATGATAAATAAACGTAAAACAACACACACACCATCGATTATTCGTGTAGTGTGGTTGATTTTGTTGAATGTTGTCTTGTAGGTAGATACTATTGAAGGTGGTGCATTAAACGTTGACAACTGGATGAGGAATCTTCTTCCTCTTCAGTGTGACAAGTCCTGATGGTTTCTTCGTTACTAACGGCTCTTCTTAGGGCCACCCTCCTCAGTGTTAGACTTCCCGCAGCAGCATATACACGCACCCGACAATTATATATATTCAGTCACTTTGTTTGTTACGATCTAGTGTTTTGGGGAGGGCCGTAACAAATGTTGTTAAAATTTGTGGCGCAACCCATTTGCTCCGACATTTATTGACAATTCTTGTGCAAAACAATAACATTAATCGTATATGCTATGCATAATTATACAAGTGTATACATTGTATATATAGAATGAATGCAATAACATATGATTAAACTAAGCTAAATATATGGGTAGGCCCCTACATTGAATTGGCAAGAAATGACGCGATTCATATTGCACACGCAATTTATCTTTGCCTCGGCCTTGGGTGTGTGTGTTTGTTCTTGATTTACGCCTGCATCGGCACCATGTATGGGCTATATCGCCGGTGGGCAGTTTACCTAACAACACCTTGCATGGGCAGGCCCCAGCGGTTAGCCAGTACTTGGTGCACCAACCTCCGTAAGAAACGGCCGACTTCTTCATATAAATGAGACACGGCCTGAGTGGGACTCGAACCCGTGCCCATGAGTGTTTGCACAAAATATACATAGGTATTGAGGTGAGCGACCATGGTCCACAAATACCTCAGATAGTTTATAGTATTTATACACACATATCTTCATCAACCTCCAACGGCTGTACATGTCCTTGGACAGGTGAACGATCAAACTCGTGCATTTCAATTATTTAAACATTAATTTTAAACTGGGAGCCGAACTATTTAAGGTTCAAAGAGTCAAAAATATAATAACTATCCGTAAATAACGTCCTCCGCTAAAAACTGGACTACCAAGATATGATTGATTCTAAAAATATAAAAGCCGTGTTTTAATATCACTTAAGGTCATCTTGAAGACGTGACCCTACACTATAAAGTTCACCAGAAGTACTTGAGCGCATTAAATTAATATCAACAGTCTGAATATTTTAATATCATGGCCAGTTAACTTCTAGTAGGGGATTAGGCCTTGTGGACTCGCACTGTGGGGTTGGAGGAGGGTGTCAACTGCGGGAATTATGCCTCGGGGGTGTGTGTGGGGGGGGGGGTGACAACGATGATTCTGTTCCATAAAAAATAGTCGCATACGCGTTGTGGATGCAATGTTTATATACTACTAGGACCTTAAAGCTCAATCTAATTTTCCTACTTTCATACCTTCGAACATGGTCATCGTGTGTATTATTAAAGTATCATCTTACATTACAATTTCACGCACAATATTGCCTTGTTTTGTTTTGGTTCAAGCTAAGTGAATAGCGCGGCAATGACCTCTGACCACAATATGACCTCCTTTTCAATGACCCCAGTATAAAACTCATTATTGGAAAAAAGTACAGGCTATTGTCAGTTCACTAGATTGAATGCACTGAGATTTCTCGTAAAAATACATTGGGATTATAGTATACAGAGCCGCCTGTGGGCACAGGGATTCGGCACGTTTGGGGGTACTAGTATATATACTTAAATATATATACTAGTACCCCCAAATGTGCCGAATCCCTGTGCCTGTGAGAGCTGGAAGACAATAGAGTGTCACGGGTGCGATGCCCAACTCCAGTTAATGACCCGGATGCGATGCTCTACTACACAGTGATCCGTGTGCGAGCCCTTACTGTGTGGTTAGAAGTTATATCAGTAAAAAAGGGTTTGAACTTTATTTATTTTACAACGATTGCGAAACAAGCTTTAACAAGTTATTAATCACTCTCGTTGGCTTGGATGAAAGCGTAAATGTGGTCATTCGCGTGGGGGAGGAAACCGGAATACCCGGAGAAAACCATCTGTCCGACCATACCATCTCACATACTTCCCGACAGAGGATCGAACCCGGGTTACATTGGTGAGAAGCGTCCGAGGATCGGCCCCAGGTTGCATTAGTGAGATGCGAGTACGCTAACCACTGCGCTAATTATGTCAGTAGCCTACTTCGATTGCGCTACTTGGCTTGATATCAGATAACCACACTTGGAGTGTGCTGAAATATATAATATTGACAGAGAGATCTAATTTCTTTCGTTGCCAACATATTACACTTTCTAGACATCTTGTATGCGTTATACGTGTTAGGTGTGGTTACACTTTATAGATTATTAAATATTATATACTGTTATTGTGCGTTGAAGGGAATATCACATGTGCAGAAGGGAATATCACATGTGCAGAAGGGAATATCACATCCATGTCTATAAATAACTTCTGCGTCAGGGCTTTACTTCACTAGTTTCCATTCATGGCACACCCATTGGTTTAAACATATTTATTTATCAGGATACATGTTATATACATATAGCAATATAGGCCTACAGAAACATACATTTATATCGTGATATGTGGATTGAACTGAAAGCTAAAAGCTTAAGGTAATTCTTTGCACTGCGTACTAGATGTTGGTACCAATAATATACCTCACTGACTTCAATTAAGCTATACCCCGTGACGTTGTGGTTGACCTTTTATGGACAGACGGATCTGTAGTCCAGTGGTAACACGCTGGACTGATAATTCAGGGATCGCAAGTTCGATCCCCCGTCTGACCCTAATAAAATTAACAGTCTTTCAGATGGGACGTTAAACCGAGGTCTCGTGTCGGTGCTTTACACTGTACACGTAAAAGAACCAGAGGGGACTCTGGAATGGGTCTTTGTCTGTATCATTGCACTATCCTCCAAAGTCTAAAATTACTAATATCTTCAGGAGGCGTCGCTCATATGGGCAACCGGTAGCGACGATATATAAACGTAAAACACACACGACCTTTTGTGGTCAAATCAGTGAATGAAACACTATACATGTATTTGGAACGCGTTGGAATTAACCACGCAGCCACATCTCCCGTCACACTCTTCTGCAGACGATATTATATTTACTAAGACTTGTTTACGTCACGTGAATGTCATTCACAGCATTCGTGAGTGATGCAAGCCCCTGCTCTGCTATTGTACAGGCTCAAAACGCTGTTGATGGATATATTGCTGAAACTGTGTGGAATTATAGGTTGATGTATGAAGAAAGTGATTGGACTTTGAATGATGTAAATTATTCTGCAGTTTTGCGTAGTTACAACATACGACAAGACAACTTATTCAGCAATGTTGCGTAGTCACAACATCCAGTAAGACAAATTATTCTGTAATATTGCGCAGTCACAACATCCGGTAAGACAAATTATTCTGCAATATTGCGCAGTCACAACATCTGGTAAGACAAATTACTTTGCAATCTTGCGCAGTCACAACATCCGGTAAGACAAATTATTCTGCAATATTGCGCAGTCAAACATACGGTAAGACAAATTATTCTGCAATGTTGCGCAGTCAAACATACGGTAAGACAACTTATTCTGCAATATTGCGCAGTCACAAAATCCGGCGAATGTGGTGTAGGCAAACCCAGCTCTCAAAAACCATGTTTATTGACTGTGAAGATCACATATCGGAGTACAGCGACTTGTGACCTGCCAACGACCTCTTTTCTAGTGTGACCCTGCCTCGCGAGTTCAACGTACGCTAGACCAGCCTTTTCAAAACAATGAGCCATCCCGCTTCGCGCAAAACTACACTATGTGCGGCTTTGCTCATAAATGAAATAAGCGGATTATGTTTCGTCCCAAAGCAGAAGGACATGTATTATATGAAATTAGGAGACCTTACATTGATAGCAAGAGGTTACTAGTGGGGGAGCAAATTCTGGCGGAAAACAACAACATAGTGTGTGTGTGTATATATATATCATAGTTATAGGCAATTGAACTGTTGCTGACTTCATATTTGCTAATAATAGCAGTAATGTGTCGACATTGAATCAATTGAACACAAAGACATGACAAACTGTTCATAGATGTAAACAAGAAATACTATTATATATAAAATTGTAATATGACGAACGAAAACACATATATACAGTATATTGAGTGAATATATATAAATATAAACGTGCGTAATTTAGTAATTAAATGCAAACATGTTGACAATAACATGAACTCCTGTCCAACATAATAGTATATACCACATCCCTTCTTCTGTAACATAGCAATACATCATTAATGAAGCGGATTCAGGAATCATCTGGACATATGTAACTGAATCGTCTTCATGTATCCACGTCACACGAATCAGCAGAGAAACTGGGCACGTTTGTGACAGTTAATTCAATATCGGAGTTAGGAATGCATACAGTCTTCTAAATAACCATCACAATGCCTGGATATATCAATCCAAAATAGGACACACGCTTGGGGAGGTTGAATATTATTATTATGGGAAAAGAACGCATATACAGTGCCGTAGCCAGAATCTGAAAATAACTGCGGCGACCGCCCCCCCCCCGGATTATTTTTGTGTATGCTTGTATGTCCATTCTGAAGGCAGTTTTATCAGTTTTCCTATATACATGTCGTTACTTGCAAAATTCTAACCGAGGTGAGTGCCTCAGTGTGGCTACGGGCCTGCTACATTTCGTTTTAAGCTGTACGGCTGTAACCCTTTCATGTCGGCACCAACGCACAGATGCTTTGTGTCTGGGCAAATGTTTTCGGGTTCAAAACCACAACACATACAAAGTTTATACAAATTGATTTTAACTCGATTGCGAAACAAGTTCTTTCAACTTATATTAATCACTCTCGAGACCTCATTCCTGATGGAACCCATCGCCACGAAGGAGAGAGAAGAGGTATGTGGAATTTAAATGCATTGCCTAAGGGCACAATCGTAACGGTTCCAGCAGGGCTAGAAATCGGACCTTTCGCACCTGAAGCGAACGCGCATCCACTGCGCTATCACGACTTCCACATTTCTTGCTACCTAAGGGCACGCTCGTAACGGCTCCAGTGGGATGCGAATTCTGGTCCTTTCGCACCTGAAGCGAACGCGCTAATACTGCACTACATTATAAGAATCTAATTGATGGGCCACGACACTATACCAGGAGCCCAGGGGGGTCAGCCTAGCTGGAAAGTTAACCAATTTTCATGTATATAGCAATGGTCCATGTGCATGCCCATGTAAGGAAATGGACGTCTGGCATGCTCATTCTGGTGGGTGTGGTCAGGAGGGCCACGAGAAAGGAACCCCAAAATTGAGCTAGATCAGCTCATGAGTTAACCTGATGAAACTTATTGTAAAATGCCCAGCATAGTCCCAGGTATCACACATGGCCACTGCCAGACATTTTCGGTGGTGGGTTGTGCCCGCCAGACTTCTATAACCGGTACCCCAAAATTGTGCCCGCCAGACACCCCCGAATGCCCCTACCCCCAAAATTGAGCTGCATCAGCTCATGAGTTAACCTGATGAAACCTACTGGAAAATGTTCAGCATAGTCCCAGGTATCACAAATGACCACTGCCAGACATTTTCGGTGGTGGGTTGTGCCCGCCAGACACCCCCGAATGCCCCCACCCCCAAAACTGAGCCAGATCAGCTCATGAGTTAACCTGATGAAACCTACTGGAAAATGGTCGGCATAGTCCCAGGTATCATGAATGACCACTGCCAGACATTTTCAGTGGTGGGTTGTGCCCGCCAGACACCCCCGAATGCCCCCACCCCCAAAATTGAGCTGGATCAGCTCGTGAGTTAACCTGATGAAACTTACTGGAAAATGTTCAGCATAGTCCCAGGTATCTTGAATGACCACTGCCAGACATTTTCAGTGGTGGAGTGTGCCTGCAAGATACCCCCCCAAATGCCCCCATCCCCAACATCTTTAAAGATGGCCGCCATGAAAACCTATTTTTCTTATATCTCAAGTCCTAATTCACATAGTCATCATTTTGGTGTCAAAATATATTGGGGGGGGGGGGACAAGAATTAAAAATATTCTACTTTTGACCAGCTCTGATATTTATTTCTACCATTTAAAGATGGCCTCCACTAATAAATAACATTTAATGTAAACAGTACATTTAATGTTATTTATTAGTGGAGGAAGAACCCTTATGGTATGGGAAAAGTGTTATTTATTAATGGAGGCCATAGCTTCAACCATAATTTAGTGTTAATATAAGTCTCAGTAAAAACATGTTGATGTTTATCATTTATATAGAAGGCAGTTACAGAATAAAATAGCATAGGTCTCACTAGAAATCTGTCTGAACAGGGTGTTGGGAACAAAATCTAAAATACTAAATATCAGCAGGGTGCTTAACATTACAGCAGGGTATCATTTCTCAGCAGGGTAGATCACATTCTTTAATCATAATAATGAAAACCCTGTTAATAATAGAAATAGAAAGTAAAGGGTCAAGTTGTAATGACTGAATGGGGTGACCTGTACATGGTAAGAAGGGAGGCTGCCTGACCAGATGGGGGCTATTTTTAGCACTGATGTAAGATTAGCAGCATACTGGCTCTCATGAGGGCAGATATTAGCCCAGATATAATTTTGAGGGTGGTATGAAAACAACAACACAGGCAGCATTACAAGTATATTCCAAGCTGGGATTCCAAGACATCCTTCCAATCAAGAAACAGAGTTGACAGCTGAACCAGTCCAAGGTAGGTTATTAACTTATTGTTGTAATATTGATAATCAAGACTAATAATGATATAAAAGCTGGTCCTACCGGGTTCCTACCTCAGCAGCAATTACTGATACCCCTGCCGGAGCATCCAGTACAGCATCTCAATCGACTGCTGAAGAACTGAATGAATGCAAGATTGGACTAAAGGTATTGGATCTGTATTGGTTTTCGAAACTGAGAGAAGGCAACACACCATTGCATGCTGGATTCATGAGCAAGTACTTCAAGGACTCCTTACCACTTCAACGAATTTGCTACATGGACCCAATATCCAGATTCCCAACCAACAATACTGTGGTGAGAGAGACGATGATCCGGACAATGAACGTTGCAAAGGAAACAGGCCAATATTATGCAGTTGTCACCTATGATTTGGCCATTGCGTTGAAAGCCTACTAAATACAAGCAATTGAAACCCCCTTGTTCAACAGCTCAATTCTGGGCCATGTACATCTTCCGGATCAATCACCTCCACAGAGAGCGGCAGAGATGCATAAAGGCGAATGACGTCGGTGGTTATATCCATATATTCACAATGATGCTTGCAGTATACTTCGCCCAGAACCGACCAAACTATGCCAGATGGGGAATACCTTGAACTGGGGGAAATGCAACAGCTCAATGCCGTCCTTCAAGAATCATAAGGGACAACAGTCATATAGCTGAATTGAGTGGAAAAATTGACGAATTCTGCAATCCATTCACAGATGATGCTCCAACTTCCTTGGTGAAGGTTGCAACCGGTCAAGCAACATCTATGTCAACTGTATTATATCTACTCAATATGCTGAAAAGGGGTCAGGGTGAAAGGGATAAATCTCAAGATGAATGGGATAGCAACAGCCATCGATTTCTTCAACCTGTGAAACGTACGCGTGTACAGAACTTTGCTGTTCAGAACATGAAGAAAAAAGCAAAGCTACCCTCCTCACGGAAGACAAATGCTGAGATCCTGTGTCCGTATGATCGTAGTCATTGCAGAGAAAACAGCACTTAACCTTCGGAATGTTCTCTCCTGTCCCCATTTACGCCATACACACTGTGATGGGGCGCATGTGAAAAGTGGAAAAAAATCAGCATTGTTGAAAAAGTTTTGAGTCCCTCCAGACAGAAACAATCACAGAAGCCGAGTTACCAAGGTGTTATGTACAGGTCTATGATGGAGGAAATCTTCTTCATTCCGTCCTCACACACACAAACATGGGAGCATCATACGCATCAACTGCTCGGACCATGCTGTGATATGTTCAGGGAGGGTTAATGAAGCACATGTTTGTCTCGACGAATACGTGGAGAACTCCATCAAGGACAGTGAGAGAAAGTTGCGGTGTGCAGTTGATTCAGTATATGTCATAACCGAGGCAGATCAGACAATCAGACAGAGTGGGAAATAACTTCTCACCAATGGAGTATTCAAGAATGAACTTGCCAAGTTTCTCTTGCAAGAGTGGAGGAAAGATCATTACTGGAATATCTTTGGTGGAAATACCATGCTTGATTCTTATGGTGGCGAGTGCTTTCAGTATGTCCGTGATGAGCACCATCATATTACTGTAACCAGCCCAGCACACATCCAAGGTGCCCATGAAGAGACCGATACGCTGATTGCTTTCCACATCGCAAATATCACAGCAGGCAATGTCATGCTGAGGGCATCTGACACCGATGTCTTAGTGATATTGATTGGTGCCCTTGGACAGCAACGCCGAGAAGTCCGGGCTATGGCCAACATCAGCATGTACTGTGGGATGGGAAACAGCAGGAGGTACATCAATGTGACCAACATTGCTGACGTCCTTGAAGAGCGCAAACCTGGACTTCTCAAAGCACTGCCCGGATACCATGCCTTCACTGGATGTGACTTTACATCGGCCTTTTACAGGTTGGCACAAGATATTTGTGTCTCAGTAAAATGTCTCTATTACGGTGTTATGATTTAATTAGCCATAGTATTTCTTTAAAATTTGATATATGGTGCATTTTGTTTGTGCGGATAACACATCTGAAATGATAAAATTCGGGATAACCGGATTCGTATTTTTGAGCACTGATTGAATGGTCTCATTTTGAATTTGTACCTGATTTTTCAGGAAAGGCAAAATTAAACCACTCGATCATAGAGAAGGACAAGACTGGCTGCTACGTTAACCTCTTCATCAGTATGGGCGAGGTGCATGGTAATGTTGATCTGGATGTCGCATCAGAGTTTGTCTGCCGCATGTATGCACAAAGCAAGACTCAAGATGTCAATGAAGCACGATAAAACAAACTGATGTAAATGACTGGCACAGTTGATCAGGTAATTAAGGCACAAGAACCTTTAATATGATCATCATTATAAAATTAGAATACCTTACAGCATGTGCAGTTTTAGATGGGGCGGACGGTGCGTATGCCCCCTATTGAAATTCACTAAAAATTACCTCTGTAGAATGTTAATTTTTCAAATCGGACCATTATTAACAAAGTTATAGTGGAAGAAAATGTGCACACAGCCGGCATCCATATATTAAGTGTTAAGCTGTAGACTATTGGTAACCCCATTTCTGTTCTGGACCCTACTTTGCATGACTGATGACTGCATGCCCCTTCCTGGATCTGCCCATGTTGCAACAGCTCTAATCATGCATTTCATTGACTTTCAGGAGAATCCACTGGCAAACATCAAACGTATCGACTGTGCCTTGCTGTCACCTTCTCAATGGACCCTTGAGATGAAGTTTCGATGAACGCAGTATGTTACAGCATTGTGAACACATGCCATGACAGCATCTCCTCCTGGGGACGGTTTGTTACCAACTGATTATGGATGGTATGTGATGGACAACCTCCTGGTTTGAAGGGCCAGCCATACCAACTGGTTTATTATGAATGGCAGTAACAATGCAGAGGACATGGAGGCTGAAGGTGACAGAGAGTCTGAGATGGAAGTAGAAACTACTGATGGAGTGAGCGATTCAGATGGCGAAGCATGGAGTGAAGACTCAGATTCAGAGAAGGAAGACGGGGATTACTTGTAGAAGATAACACCTCTAGAGAATCTAAGGGCTATACAGTATTATGCTGAACATTTTTCAGTCACTTTCATCGAGTTTGGTTAACTCAGATCTAACTCTGTATTTGGAATGGGGGGTAGGAGGTATATAGCAGGCACACTCAACCATAGATAATTACTTACCCGTGTACTTAAAATCAATAAAGGAACTGAATTTAAATGTGTATGTCTGTTATGTGTCACCTTTTGGTGAATTCACAAAACATCCTGAATTGATGGCTATATATATATTTTTACAAAATATAATTAAAACACCTCCCCCCATGATACTTGGGACTATGCCAAACATTTTCCAGTAGTTTCAGAAGGTTAACTCACAAGCTGATCTAGCTCTATGTTGGGGGTGGGGGCATTTGGGGGTGTCTGGCGAGCACAACCCACCACTGAAAATGTCTGGCAGTGGCCATTCATGATACTTGGAGCTATGACAAATATGTTCCAGTAAATTTCATCAGGTTAACTCACAAGCTGATCTGGCTCAGTTTTGGGGGTGGGGGCATTCAGGGTGTCTGGTGGGCAAAACCCACCACTGAAAATGTCTGGCAGTGGCCGTTTGTGATACCTGGGACTATGCTGAACATTTTCCAGTAGGTTTCATCAGGTTAACTCATGAGCTGATCTAGCTCAATTTTGGGGGTGGGGGAATTCGGGGGTGTCTGGCGGGCACAACCCACCACTGAAAATGTCTGGCAGTGGTCATTCATGATATCTGGGACTATGCCGAACATTTTCCAGTAGGTTTCATCAGGTTAACTCATGAGCTGATCTAGGTCAATTTTGGGGTACCGGTTATAGAAGTCTGGCGGGCACAACCCACCACCGAAAATGTCTGGCAGTGGCCATTTGTGATACCTGGGACTATGCCGGGCATTTTACAATAAGTTTCATCAGGTTAACTCATGAGCTGATTTAGCTCAATTTTGGGGTTCCTTTCTCATGGCCCTCCTGACCACACCCACCAGAATGAGCATGCCAGACGTCCATTTCCTTACATGGGCATGCACATGGACCATTGCTATATACATGAAAATTGGTTAACTTTCCAGCTAGGCTGACCCCCCTGGGCTCCTGTTCTACTAGTGACGAAAATTAGGCAGAGGTAACTACGTCGTATGCAATATTGCTGCGGTTCCGTTTTTTAATGGATTTTTATATCAAATGTTTTAGTGCTGCTTAATATCAGGCCATTACGCCACAATGCCCAGGCTTGCATACACTATCCAGGAAGTGTTTAGTGCTGCTTAATATCAGGCCATTACGCCACAATGCCCAGGCTTGCACACACTATCCAGGAAGTGTTTAGTGCTGCTTAATATCAGGCCATTACGCCACAATGCCCAGGCTTGCACACACTATCCAGGAAGTGTTTAGTGCTGCTTAATATCAGGCCATTACGCCACAATGCCCAGGCTTGCACACACTATCCAGGAAGTGTTTAGTGCTGCTTAATATCAGGCCATTACGCCACAATGCCCAGGCTTGCACACACTATCCAGGAAGTGTTTAGTGCTGCTTAATATCAGGCCATTACGCCACAATGCCCAGGCTTGCACACACTATCCAGGAAGTGTTTAGTGCTGCTTAATATCAGGCCATTACGCCACAATGCCCAGGCTTGCACACACTATCCAGGAAGTGTTTAGTGCTGCTTAATATCAGGCCATTACGCCACAATGCCCAGGCTTGCACACACTATCCAGGAAGTGTTTAGTGCTGCTTAATATCAGGCCATTACGCCACAATGCCCAGGCTTGCATACACTATCCAGGAAGTGTTTAGTGCTGCTTAATATCAGGCCATTACGCCACAATGCCCAGGCTTGCACACACTATCCAGGAAGTGTTTAGTGCTGCTTAATATCAGGCCATTACGCCACAATGCCCAGGCTTGCACACACTATCCAGGAAGTGTTTAGTGCTGCTTAATATCAGGCCATTACGCCACAATGCCCAGGCTTGCACACACTATCCAGGAAGTGTTTAGTGCTGCTTAATATCAGGCCATTACGCCACAATGCCCAGGCTTGCACACACTATCCAGGAAGTGTTTAGTGCTGCTTAATATCAGGCCATTACGCCACAATGCCCAGGCTTGCATACACTATCCAGGAAGTGTTTTTTGGCTGGATATACAGTAGTAGATGAAAAACTGAACTGTCCTTATGTACTTGTTAGTGAACAAACCTCCCTTAAAAGGTGCCTGAATGCACCATTTGATCCCCAGACCCCTACCTGGTTCGCACATTCGGTGCTCAACTTCGCATCTACGGTGCGTAAATAGTTCAAATGGGGTTGCACATCATTTTCAGCTGGCTACGCCGCTGAATATAAGTAGTTTCATAGTTTGTTTCCAGAGTATAAAGCTGAATGTAGGTCCCCCATGACACTATTATATGGGCAATATATGACTAGCCTGTGGTGCCTATCAAAAAGGGATGGCAATATTGCAAATATCTCATTAATAACTTATGTACCCACAAGTTTTTGATTAATTGTAAACAAAACTATAAAAAATGTTGTTTGTTGTTGTATCTTCACTTATAGTAACACCATCCAGGGCCTCATAGCAATACCTCGTGAATAAGGTAACACCATCCAGGGCAGCATAGCAATACATCGAGAATAGGGTAACACCATCCAGGGCAGCATAGCAATAACTCGAGAATAGGATAACACCATCCAGGGCAGCATAGCAATACCTCGAGAATAGGGTAACACCATCCAGGGCAGCATAGCAATAACTCGAGAATAGGATAACACCATCCTGGGCAGCATAGCAATACCTCGGGAATAGAGTAACATCAAATTAATATTGTAAACAAACATGACTGGCTGTCTTCCGAGGCTTGTCACATGGCAAATAGTCAATGCTGTCTAATTCGTTTCACTGGAAACTCATATTACAACATTAAATTTAAATGAAGACAAAACATATTTGGAAATGTAGGCAGAAGCCACGATGAATGAGCTAGTGCCGATTAGTCTTTAGTGCCTAGAGATCTATGACCGCCATCCTAAATCTTCTTGGACCACCTGTATGTGACCTTTACCAGCATGCTAATAGACTGGGTGAGCTTTCCATCTTAATGTTGTTAACACTCATCCTACTCTAAAGACCACCAGGACGCGAACATGATGATAGAGTGATGCACACAAACTATTCCTAATCAGCGGTAGCGCGTTCACTTCACGTGCGAAAGGCCCGGAGTTCGAGCCCCGCTGGAGCCGTTACGATTGTGTCCTTAGGCAAGGCATTTAAATTCCACATGCCTCTTCTCTCTCCCTCGTGGCGATGGATTCCATCAGGAATGAGATCTCGAGAGTGATTAGTATAAGTTATAAGAACTTGTTTCGCAATCGAGCTAAAATAAATTTGTATAAACTATTCCTAGACACAATTGTCGTAATTAACCGCACGTATAGTTGCCACGGCTATCTGCTATTCATAAATAAACTGCTGCTTGGGATGGATGTATGTATGTATGTATGTTCCATTAATGTCAAACCCCTTGCGGGGGACCTAGGGCATGCTTAGCCGACCATAACTACATACGTGGCCTGACTGAGTATCGAACCCGGACCGTTCGATTTCAAATCCGACGCGCTACCATTGAACCACGGACGCCGCGGGTCTATTTACATGTATTGGATTAGCTAAGTTCACCACGGTAATAATACATGCTAATTCGTTTGTGCAATTTTATTTCAGAATCGCATTATCCTTGACAAAGTTACAGAGCGGACACGATATATTATACCACTATTTGACCGTTCACCTTAAGTGTGACCATGACATTTGAGGCCAGGCCACCGGTCTTGGGTGCGACATATCATCTTTATACACAATTCATCACCTGACATAATACATCTCCCTACAGAATGAATCACCCGACATAATACATCTCCCTACAGAATGAATCACCCGACATAATACATCTCCCTACAGAATGAATCACCCGACATAATACATCTCCCTACATAATGCATCTCCCTACATAATGAATCACCCGACATAATACATCTCCCTACATAATACATCTCCCTACAGAATGAATCACCCGACATAATACATCTCCTTACATAATGCATCTCCCTATATCATGCACCACCCTACATAATGCATCTCCCTACATAATGCATCTCCCTACATAATGTATCACCCTACATAATGCACCACCCTACATAATGCACCACCCTACATAATGCATCTCCCTACATAATGCACCACCCTACATAATGCACCACCCTACATAATGCATCTCCCTACATAATGCACCACCCTACATAATGCACCACCCTACATAATGCATCACCCTACATAATGCACCACCCTACATAATGCATCTCCCTACATAATGCATCTCCCTACATAATACATCTCCCTACATAATGCATCTCCCTACATAATACATCTCCCTACATAATACATCTCCCTACATAATGCATCTCCCTACATAATGCATCTCCCTACATAATGCATCTCCCTACATAATACATCTCCCTACACAATACATCACCCTACATAATGCATCTCCCTACATAATGTATCTCCCTACATAATACATCTCCCTACATAATACATAACCATACATAATACATCCTACATAATGCACCACCCTACATAATGCACCACCCTACATAATGCACCACCCTACATAATGCACCACCCTACATAATGCATCTCCCTACATAATACATCTCCCTACATAATGCATCTCCCTATATCATACATCACCCTACACAATACATCACCCTACATAATGCATCTCCCTACATAATGCATCTCCCTACATAATGTATCACCCTACATAATGCATCACCCTACATAATGCATCACCCTACATAATGCATCTCCCTACATAATGCATCTCCCTACATAATGTATCACCCTACATAATACATAGCCCTACATAATACATCTCCCTACATAATGCACCACCCTACATAATGCACCACCCTACATAATGCACCACCCTACATAATGTATCACCCTACATAATAGATCTCCCTCAAATTTGAACTTCTATCATTTTATATTAAAAGAACATATATTTCAATTTTGGATTCTAAAATTTAAAATATAATAATAACGGAAACAAGAATAACACATGCAACATTAACCCATTCAACACCAAGTAACTCACATGGACTGGTCCATGATATTCATAAACCAATAAATGAATCCGAAAATCACATTTGGACAAGTTCATTTATCCAAATGGGTAATTATGTCTAAAAATAGTCATATCACTGGCAAAAAGTGCAGATCCTGATGAGACGGCTCGTCACGAGCCGGCTCATCTGGATCTACACTTTTTGTAAGCCTATTTAGAGGTTTGTGGTGTTGAAAGGGTTAATTGTGATCTGTATTTTGTAAATATAGATAGGCTAACAGAATGTGCTTAGCATTCAGAGTCATTATTTCGGTGAAGCTTATTAGAGCAGGCAGGACATACTTTAGATTACAACTACAGCCAGATTATTAACGTACATGTTGTATTATATTTAACACACACGCGCGCGCGCACGCACGCACGCACGCACGCACGCACGCACGCACGCACGCACGCACGCACGCACGCACGCACACACACACACACACACACCAGCTGTTAAATAGGTAAAAATAGTCCAATGAACTGTATAACTAAAACAAGGATGATATGACAAGGTTACTTACTATCTGAGTGACAAGTTCATGCAGGGGGCAAGCCACCAGTTCAAACATTTGTAAAATCACACGAATTCAGACCTGTTTTTTTCCGTTCCCCACCCCCCGTTTATTTATCGTCGCTACCGGTTGCCCATATGAGCGACGCCTCCTGAAGAGATAAGTTATTTTAGATTTTGGAGGATAGTGTATGATACAGACAGAGACCCATTCCAGAATCTCCTCTGGTTCTTTTAAAGCACCGACACGAGACCTTGGTTTAACGTCCCATCTGAAAGACTGTTAATTTTATTAGGGTCAGACGGGGGATCGAACCTGCGATCCCTGGATTACCAGTCCATCAGACCGGGCATACATATAAACCATATATAGTGACCAAGGGAGACAATTCTCACTCCAGAGTGGGACATTAACCCTTTCCCTCATGGAAGCACCTCTTGACGCCATTACCAAAATATACATTGACAATGTAGTAGCCAAACCAATGTTCATAATGCATGCCAGAATCTCATGTAGTGCCAAATGGCTGTCGTTTGTATGGATATATAATAGTATATTAACCTAAATCTCTATGTAGTCCCAGTAATATATATGGAGGTGAGATATATATGGCGACTACTTATCCACTGCATGATAGCTAAATGGCTGTCGTTTGTATGGAGATATAATAGTATATTAACCTAAATCTCTATGTAGTCCCAGTAATATCTATGGAGGTGGGATAGATATGGCAACTACTTATCCATTGCTAAATGGCTGTCGTTTGTATGGAGATATAATAGTATATTAACCTAAATCTCTATGTAGTCCCAGTACTATCTATGGAGGTGGGATAGATATGGCGACTACTTATCCACTGCTAAATGGCTGTCGTTTGTATGGAGATATAATAGTATATTAACCTAAATCTCTATGTAGTCCCAGTAATATCTATGGAGGTGGGATAGATATGGCGACTACTTATCCACTGCTAAATGGCTGTCGTTTGTATGGAGATATAATAGTATATTAACCTAAATCTCTATGAAGGAACGGGTTAAATGGCTGTCGCTTGTATGGAGATATAATAGTATATTAACCTAACTCTCTATGAAGGAAAGGGTTAAATGGCTGTCGTTTGTATGGAGATATAATAGTATATTAACCTAAATCTCTATGAAGGAAAGGGCTAAATGGCTGTCGTTTGTATGGAGATATAATAGTACATTAACCTAAATCTCTATGAAGGAAAGGGTTAAATGGCTGTCATTTGTATGGAGACATAATAGTATATTAACCTAAATCTCTATGAAGGAAAGGAAATGGCTGTAGTATGTATGGAGATAGAATAGATATCAACTACTCTATCCACTGCTAAATGGCTGTCGTTTGTATGGAGATATAATAGTACATTAACCTAAATCTCTATGAAGGAAAGGGTTAAATGGTTGTCGCTTGTATGGAGATATAATAGTATATTAACCTAACTCTCTATGAAGGAAAGGGTTAAATGGCTGTCGTTTGTATGGAGATATAATAGTATATTAACCTAAATCTCTATGAAGGAAAGGGCTAAATGGCTGTCGTTTGTATGGAGATATAATAGTACATTAACCTAAATCTCTATGAAGGAAAGGGTTAAATGGCTGTCATTTGTATGGAGACATAATAGTATATTAACCTAAATCTCATGTAGTCCCAGTAATATCTATGGAGGTGGGATAGATATGTGTGACTACTGCATGATAGCTAAATGGCTGTCGTTGGTATGGATAATAGTATATTAACCTAAATCTCTATGAAAGAAAGGGTTAGAGATGCATATGCGACTGGGGCCATAATTTACAACGTAGGTTTGATTCTATTCTTTATTGCCGTATACATGAAAAGCCTAAAACATAAGTAATTAATATAAAAAGACATACAAAGTATAAAAACATTTCAATCATGGTACAAAACTTACATTAAAACCTCAATCCATTACATGTAAAAGTAAAGTGTTTGTTTATTATAGTGTCACCCCTATTTAAAGGGCCAGCCATTACTGACTTATGAGACACCTCTTTTTATGAACATCAGTACTTCCCGAATCCTATGCTTGTATGCCAGGCGCCATGCTGGTAGGCAATCGGTAACCATTATTTAACTAGCTGGCGGCACACCAACCGGCCATATCAGAACAAACCGCTGATGAGATTCGAACCTTCGACCTCCCGCGCCGTAGGCAGACGCCTTAACCACTAGGCCACATACTCAGTAATTTAGAAAGTCCATTTTAATATAATACAACTCATACCAGAGCGTCGGTAATATAATATAGGTACTCTATCAATATCAATTGAAAGTAAAGATATTTTAAAAGTTTACTCTATGATATACAGTCAAACCTGACTTAAGCAGCCAGCCGAGGGAATCACAAAAAATGGCTGCTTAGCACAGGTGGCTGCTTAATAGAGGTGAACACTAACACAGGTTTGACTGTACATATGTTTATTTCCCATTGACTGTACAACTCCATTTAGTCTAAACTTTTATTTATTTCACAACGATTGCGAAACAAGCTGCAACAACTTATATTAATCACTCTCGTTGGCACAGATGACAGCGTATTTGTGGTCATTCATGTGGGAGGAAACCAAAGTACCCAGAGAAAACCACCTGTCCGATCTGGTGACTACCGTACCATCTCACATACTTCATTTGCAAAGAGTTTCTCTGGGGTTTGACCAAGGCTGGAGGTATCATTGCGTGAAGAAGTTTAGAGGCAACCAATGCAGGCAGAGCTTTCATCAATGTTAAGACAAACTTTCATTCATACAAATACAACAAACGAAATGATTGGACACATAACAAGACAATTGACTGAAGTGTTCACGACACAAACACAATACATGCACGACAAAATTGGCCCGGGAAACATCGAAGAACGAGCATACACAAATTGGCCCAGTTATAAACACATGCGTGAAGTTCATGTTTTTTGTGTTACTATGGCAAACCGTTCACTTCGATTGCGAAGCAAGTTCTAACAACTAATATTATCACTCTCGTTGGCGCGGATGAAAGCGTATATGTGGTCATTCGTGTGGGAGGAAACCGGAGTACCCGGAGAAAACCCACCTGTCTGATATGGCGACCACCATACCATCTCACATACTTCCCGGTCCAAGGATCGAACCAGGGTTGCATTGGTGAGAAGCATCATAAACATCCGATGTTCTCTAAGAGCAAGCTGTGAAACATACATGTATATAGAACAAAGCAGGAACAGTCTGTCATTGGAGGACAGTCCCCACTGGATGGACGGGCAGGCATACCTGGGGGTAGTCCCCACTGGATGGACGGGCAGGCAAACCTGGGGTAGTCCCCACTGGAATGGTGTTCTTCATGTGTATAGACGGACAGGCAACCCTGGGGGTAGTCCCCACTGGAATGGTGTTCTTCATGTGTATAGACAGACAGGCAACCCTGGGGGTAGTCCCCACTGGAATGGTGTTCTTCATGTGTATAGACGGGCAGGCAAACCTGGGGGTAGTCCCCACTGGAATGGTGTTCTTTGTATGTATGGACGGGCAGGCAAACCTGGGGTAGTCCCCACTGGAATGGTGTTCTTCATGTGTATAGACGGACAGGCAACCCTGGGGGTAGTCCCCACTGGAATGGTGTTCTTCATGTGTATAGACGGGCAGGCAAACCTGGGGGTAGTCCCCACTGGAATGGTGTTCTTCATGTGGATGGACGGGCAGGCAAACCTGGGGTAGTCCCCACTGGAATGGTGTTCTTCATGTGTATAGACGGGCAGGCAAACCTGGGGGTAGTCCCCACTGGAATGGTGTTCTTCATGTGGATGGACGGGCAGGCAAACCTGGGGGTAGTCCCCACTGGAATGGTGTTCTTCATGTGTATGGACGGGCAGGCAAACCTGGGGGTAGTCGCCACTGGAATTGTGTTCTTCATGTGTATGGACGGGTAGGCAAACCTGGTGGTAGTCCCCACTGGAATGGTGTTCTTCATGTGTGATGGACGGGCAGGCAAACCTGGGGGTAGTCCCCATGGAATGGTGTTCCTCGTGTGTATGGACGGGCAGGCAAACCTGGGGGTAGTCCCCACTGGAATGGTGTTCCTTGTGTGTATGGAAGGGCAGGCAATCCTGGGGGTAGTCTCCCCTGGAATGGCGTTCTTCATGTGTATGGAAGGGCAGGTAAACCTGGGGGTAGTCACCACTGGAATGGTGTTCCTCGTGTGTATGGACGGGCAGGCAAACCTGGGGGTAGTCCCCATGGAATGGTGTTCCTCGTGTGCATGGACGGGCAGGCAAACCTGGAGGTAGTCCCCACTGGAATGGTGTTCCTCATGTGTATGGAAGGGCAGGTAAACCTGGGGGTAGTGTCCCCTGGAATGGTGTTCCTCGTGTGTATGGAAGGGCAGGTAAACCTGGGGGTAGTCCCCCCTGGAATGGTGTTCTTCATGTGTGATGGACGGGCAGGCAAACCTGGGGGTAGTCCCCATGGAATGGTGTTCCTCGTGTGCATGGACGGGCAGGCAAACCTGGAGGTAGTCCCCACTGGAATGGTGTTCCTCATGTGTATGGAAGGGCAGGTAAACCTGGGGGTAGTGTCCCCTGGAATGGTGTTCCTCGTGTGTATGGAAGGGCAGGTAAACCTGGGGGTAGTCCCCCCTGGAATGGTGTTCCTCGTGTGTATGGACGGGCAGGCAAACCTGGGGGTAGTCCCCACTGGAATGGCGTTCTTCGTGTGTATGGAAGGGCAGGTAAACCTGGGGGTAGTCCCCACTGGAATGGTGTTCCGCGTGTGTATGGACGGGTAGGCAAACCTGGGGGTAGTCCCCACTGGAATGGTGTTCCGCGTGTGTATGGACGGGTAGGCACACCTGGGGGTAGCCTCCCCCTGGAATGGTGTTCCTCGTGTGTATGGACGGGTAGGCAAACCTGGGGGTAGTCCCCACTGGAATGGTGTTCCGCGTGTGTATGGACGGGTAGGCACACCTGGGGGTAGCCTCCCCCTGGAATGGTGTTCCTCGTGTGTATGGACGGGCAGGCAAACCTGGGGGTAGTCCCCACTGGAATGGTGTTCCGCGTGTGTATGGACGGGTAGGCACACCTGGGGGTATCCTCCCCCTGGAATGGTGTTCCTCGTGTGTATGGACGGGTAGGCAAACCTGGGGACAGTCCCCCCATGCAACAATGAACCACACAATGTACAGATATGATAGATTCAATGAACAGGGCTCATTCTAGTTCAGAATGTTCAGAACAATTGTGTCCTTAAATGTTATTATTGAATATTTTAACCCATTTCATTCTGGATACATTTAAAGGCTTTTGCAAACAACATAGATCCTGATCAGCACGCAGCGTGGGTGCTGATCAGGATCTATGTTGTTTGCTACATAGCCAAGTGTCTTAGGATGATCATCTGAATAGGAAACAGCATAGAGCCTGATCAGACGGCACGTTCTGTGGCGGCTGATCTGGCTCTATGTCCTTTGCAAATACCATTTGTAATACGGTATCCAGAATCAAATGGGTTAAACAAACGAGGGTTGAAATACACACTATGACCATTAACTACATTTGAATAGAAGGTGTGCTTTATATATATATATATTTTTTAATTTTACGTTTATTTATCGTCGCTACCGGTCGCCCATATGAGCGACGCCTCCTGAAGATATTAAGTCATTTTAGATTTTGGAGGATAGTGCAATGATACAGACAGAGAACCATTCCAGAGTCTCCTCTGGTTCTTTTACGTGCACGGTGTAAAGCACCGACACGAGACCTCGGTTTAACGTCCCATCTGAAAGACTGTTAATTTTATTAGGGTCAGACGGGGAATCGAACCTGCGATCCCTGGATTACCAGTCCAGCGTGTTACCACTGGGCTATAGATCCGCCTGTAAGTGTGCTTTATATTGGACCAGTGTATCATATGTATGAAAATTGTAAAAAAAGTCAGGGTCCCTAGAGCGACTATTTCGTCCAAGTCGCTCCCTAGAATGAGCCCTACTAGGGCGACTATTTTGCCCATGTCGCTCTCTAGAACCCTGAATTATGCAGTATTAAACCGATTGTAAACAAAATTAATATAGGTTGATATACGCGATATGTTATTTATAATAAGGTTGATATATGCGACATGTTACTTATAATAAGGTTGATATATGCGATATGTTACTTATAATAAGGTTGATATACGTGATAGGTTACTTATAATAAGGTTGATATACGCGATATGTTACTTATAATAAGGTTGATATATGCGATATGTTACTTATAATAAGGTTGATATACGTGATATGTTACTTATAATAAGGTTGATATATGCGATATGTTACTTATAATAAGGTTGATATACGCGATATGTTACTTATAATAAGGTTCATATACGCGATATGTCATTTATAATAAGGTTGATATACGTGATAGGTTACTTATAATAAGGTTGATATACGTGATAGGTTACTTATAATAAGGTTCATATACGCGATATGTCATTTATAATAAGGTTGATATACGTGATAGGTTACTTATAATAAGGTTGATATACGCGATATGTTACTTATAATAAGGTTGATATACGCGATATGTTACTTATAATAAGGTTGATATACGTGATAGGTTACTTATAATAAGGTTGATATACGTGATAGGTTACTTATAATAAGGTTGATATATATGCGATATGTTACTTATAATAATGAGAAGTGACTGTTGTTTCCTTTCACAAAGTAACACGACTATGAACAGACTATAATAAAAGATAGGGGGCCTCCGTGAACGAGTGGTTAATGTCGTCTATTTCAAATCACATACCTCTCACCGCAGCTGGTATGAATCCCAATGGTGGCGTCCGATTCTTTCACGTTATGAAGCTATCCAGCCGGCTTGCGAATGATCGGTGATTCTACCCGGGTGCCGGAATACGGCTTGAGGGCACTGACGGTTTACTCGGGTGCCTGAATACGGCTTGAGGCACTCAAGGTTTACCCGGGTGCCTGAATACTGCTTGAGGGCACTCAAGGTTTACCCGGGTGCCTGAATACTGCTTGAGGGCACTTAAGGTTTACTCCGGTGCATGAATACTGCTTGAGGGCACTCAAGGTTTACTCCGGTGCATGAATACTGCTTGAGGGCACTCAAGGTTTACTCCGGTGCATGAATACTGCTTGAGGGCACTGAAGGTTTTTCCCGGTGCCTGAATACTGCTTGAGGGCACTCAAGGTTTACCCGGGTGCCTGAATACTGCTTGAGGGCACTCAAGGTTTACCCGGGTGCCTGAATATTGCTTGAGGGCACTCAAGGTTTACCCGGGTGCCTGAATACTGCTTGAGGGCACTCAAGGTTTACCTCCACCAATAGTAGCTGGAGCGTACCGGAGGCATCAATGCTAACTTTTCACATGCCCAATGTAGTTCATATCCCGATGGAATTTATTAACCTGTAATTCATTTTACTTATACAGTCAAACCTTTGAACAAAGACCGGCCTTGGGAAGTAGGCCTTTTTTAGGAAGTGTTCTTTGTTCACAGGTGGCCTTTATTTGGAGGGTCATTAATCATGACCTCCATATACATTAATTGTATTTACATTAATTATTCATTTCAATGATACAAAGAAAAATATGGCGCACTTTGCATCTAAAATATTTTTAGTCCAGATTTGCGACTTACCGTGTGGTGGACCCGGTAAATAGATCATCGTTGGAACAGCTTAACTGTAACACACCTTTTCTCGCCAGGAACACTGCCTAACACTGTGAATGCACATGCCCATAAACTTACAAGTTTGTCAGCTGCATATCGTTAGCGAGGAAATTCATACGAAAATGGATACAATCAGGATACATACATTCATAGAAGGAAATGCAGTAGCGATATATATAATCTGTATTGCACATGTATATTGAAAAAATTTGGCACACATAATAACATTACACGAGATGTATATTGACACGATCTAAAAGTTGGATATTCAATATTCAATAATGCCCGACAATTTGACACAGTTAAATGTATTGTGTCTGCTACTTGTAAATTATAGAACATTCATAAAACTGGTATCTCATCATTTTAACTCTTTGCCTTCTGAGTAAATAAAATCACATTTGCAAACAACATAGATCCAGATCAGCCGCGGCTATTCATACATGTGTTTTAGCTCCACTATCCGAATAGCAAACGTTCTGTGCCGTCTGATCTGGCTCTATACTGTTTGCAAAAGGGATTTTCAAATGGTTAATAAAAGTCCAGATTGTTAAGCAAATACCATGAAAAACTCTTCCACAATTGCATCTAATAAACATTTCCAATGTGTCTCATTGTGTAAGGCATATCACTGGCCATTGTACATTTTATACAACTGTGGTATCTGGAAATGAAATTTTGGAATATTTTCGTTACAGCAGTGAGAATCTGCGTGATTTCATAACGTTTCCAATCTGTCAATTATATGTTTCTGAATACACATGGCACTGTGGTGGTCAATCAATGTTAATATACCCTCTGAATACACATGGCACTGTGGTGGTCAATCAATGTTAATATACCCTCTGGATACACATGGCACTGTGGTGGTCAATCAATGTTAATATACCCTCTGGATACACATGGCACTGTGGTGGTCAATCAATGTTAATATACCCTCTGGATACACATGGCACTGTGGTGGTCAATCAATGTTAATATACCCTCTGGATACACATGGCACTGTGGTGGTCAATCAATGTTAATATACCTCGCTTTTAATTACAATCCTAAACTCCAATAGGCTAAACTCCAATAGGCTATGGTAAGCTCCAATAGGCTAAACTACAATAGGCTAAGCTCCAATAGGCTACAGTAAGCTCTAATAGGCTATGGTAAGCTCCAATAAGATATGGTAAGCTCCAATAGGCTACAGTAAGCTCCAATAGGCTATGGTAAGATCTAATAGGCTACAGTAAGCTCTAATAGGCTACAGTAAGCTCCAATAGGCTATGGTAAGCTCCAATAGGCTATGGTAAGCTCCAATAGGCTATGGTAAGCTCCAATAGGCTATGGTAAGCTCCAATAGGTTATGGTAAGCTCCAATAGGCTATGGTAAGCTCCAATAGGCTATGGTAAGCTCCAATAGTAATAACGGTAGGCTCCAATAGGCTAAGCTCCAATAGGCTATGGTAAGCTCCAATAGGCTATGGTAAGCTCCAATAGTAATAACGGTAAGCTCCAATAGGCTAAGCTCCAATAGGCTATGGTAAGCTCCAATAGGCTACAGTAAGCTCTAATAGGCTACAGTAAGCTCCAATAGGCTACAGTAAGCTCTAATAGGCTACAGTAAGCTCTAATAGGCTACAGTAAGCTCCAATAGGCTACAGTAAGCTCTAAAAGCTCCAATAGGCTACAGTAAGCTCTAATAGGCTACAGTAAGCTCCAATAGGCTACAGTAAGCTCTAATAGGCTACAGTAAGCTCCAATAGGCTACAGTAAGCTATAATAGGCTACAGTAAGCTCCAATAGGCTATGGTAAGCTCCAATAGTAATAACGGTAAGCTCCAATAGGCTAAGCTCCAATAGGCTACAGTAAGCTCTAATAGGCTACAGTAAGCTCCAATAGGCTATGGTTAGCTCCAATAGGCTATGGTAAGCTCCAATAGTAATAACGGTAAGCTCCAATAGGCTAAGCTCCAATAGGCTACAGTAAGCTCTAATAGGCTACAGTAAGCTCCAATAGGCTACAGTAAGCTCTAATAGGCTATGGTAAGCTCCAATAGGCTATGGTAAGCTCCAATAGGCTATGGTAAGCTCCAATAGTAATAACGGTAAGCTCCAATAGGCTAAGCTCCAATAGGCTATGGTAAGCTCTAATAGGCTAAGCTCCAATAGGCTAAGCTACCATAGGCTAAATATAATATTCTACCAAACATGAGGGCAGAAATTCACAACCAGTTTCCTGACTAAAGTTTTTGTTTTTGACCAGTAATCGACTTTTAAGCTTTAAAACCCCGGACCTTTCGCACCTGAAGCGAACGCGCATCCACTGCGCTATCACGACTTCCACATTTCTTGCTACCTAAGGGCACGCTCGTAACGGCTCCAGTGGGACGCGAATTCTGGTCCTTTCGCACCTGAAGCGAACGCGCTAATACTGCGCTACATGATAATAATCTAATTGATGGGCCACGACAC